>KZ308585.1:427346-489842 GCA_000376725.2 Ladona fulva
TCTCGCGAACAATATTTGCGGAAACTTGCCACAGGTCTTATGGGGTTATAAGAATAAGAGAACTTGAAAATAATGTGAATATGATAGTTAAAACAATAAAAACGTATACTTTTAAATTTAGATTCCTATTAGAGAGAAGATGAGCTATTAAGCTATTAGCATGAAATCAAGAATTCCCTGGATCACATTTATAACATTCTCGCTAATTTATTATTTTTCGACACAACACGCTTGCATTATAAAACCGAACAATTATCATGATTCACCGAGATAGGAAAACGTTCTTTTTCTATAATTTTACTATAAAAACACGACAACAACAATGAACCCTAATTCTGCGCAGATTTCTTCTTCCTATGTTGTCGCAAATAGGCAAAATGACTCCCTCAGTTAACTCATGTCTTATTCTCGTGATTTCCGCTAACTTTTCTACATCAAGCGAGTGCCGGTGATTCTGAGAGTTTTAGATCGGCAATAAAACGAAGCGCCTTTCACGAAGTAACCACGTGTGACCTTGATAAAATGGCTATAACAACTTCCATCGCCAAATAAACCGACCCCGAAAAATTTGCACTCTGCTTACGTGTATCTGCTCTTCTATGTGTCGAGAAGTCAAACATCGAAGCGAAACGTGAACGACAAACAGAATTAGTCCTTCTGACGTAAGAATTGGCGTGGGGTTTCTCGCTTTAACTTTCTGGAATGTTTCAGGACGATGTTCCCTATAGGTTATTTGTGTTTCAAAACCAATTACATGAGAACATATGTACACCATAAACAAAAAAGAGACGGTCCTTTTTATGGAATCGAATAGCGGCAAGGAGGATGGCATGGAATATTCGGGATCATTGGTGATTTTTAGGAATTATTCCTTCTCGCATAAGAAACGTCCAACTTTGAGGAAATCTGATAATTTTAGTGAACATGTTAAGTAATACTGACTTCCGAGGATGATTCGTATTTCCATGGATAATAACAGAAACTAATTCCATTCGAGATGCCGACAATTACTAGCAAATAAAAATGTGCAGCAATCGTTTTTTGATGTCAAAAATTAAACATACATGTAGATTTTTACCCCGCGAGCCGCCGATTGGCGTATGGCAAGGGGTTTATCAACACTAAATATTCGTACCTAATCTATCCTGTTAGCCTCTCTAATGCTGCGAGGAAAAAACGACCAGAAGTAGCTATCTGTTCTAGCGATTATCTCCTTATATCGCTCGGTCGACGAATGAGTAGCTTATCATTTGCAAAATGAATTGTAAACGATACTCCAAAAGAAACAATTGCGTTATTCCCTATATTATTTTTTAATTTTATTCGGACATACATTTTGATGCTCAACTAGCTAGTATGATATATTCATTAGAAGATTAAACAGCGACTTTTCCTATTGCCAATGAGCAGCTGAAATCCTTCCTAAAGAGCAGAGGCTGAGACATGAGGATTCATGACAAGTAATTCTGATAAAGGTCAAAGGTGATCTTGAAATTTTTTTAAGAAAAGTGTCAGGAATTAATTAGGGGATGACTTGCGTGAGGACATGATCAATGGAAAATCCCCATAAGGTAAAAAAATTATGCGTAATTCAATCACCAACATTAGAGTTTGAATAATGACAATCACCCTCAACGGAAGGACTACCGTTCCCGATCGAGAATCCTGCACATATGAAGGTCATTATGCAAACAGGATTGACACGTTTTGTTACGGTAACTATCTTTCTAATTACTTGGCAAACATTATAGGTATATCGTCTATTGAAATCGCTGCAACGTGAGCCAGAATGTGGAATTTTTGGCTCACTTCAAACAGCATAAATTAGGTGGATACAAAGCCGAATAAATGTACGAGGACCGAGCTGTTTACCTGAACCGCGCAGCTTGAAGGGATTCAACCCAATTACCCTCACAGAGTAAGGAATATTGTCAATTGATATAAGAATTTTTTTAAAGTTACACTTCAAAGTTTATGTATTGAACAGGGTAGTATTGCACAGCAGGCCCAGCTATATTTGTTTAATGTTCGAATACATACGTATGGTGACGTGTCAGGCGGAAAGGGACGAAGCCATTGCAGTCTATCAGTGAAAACGCAAAACGGGAAAGGTGAGGGCTTCAATTTATCGGAGCCCACATTCCCTATTCCTTATCTACCCGTTTTGGCTCCACTTTCAAGGGGAGAGACGGAAGAAACGAAGGGCCCAGAAAAGTTTTCCAAACTTATTCAACGTTTCAAAAATAGAGAACGCGACCCACCAGAACTTAACGGACCGATAGTTCTCAACCCTTCGCCGACTCTTACACCCTTTCCGTGTAGTCAGCGTGTTTTCGTCGCTTATAAGGCACTATTTCCGCTCGAATGATTTTTTACGATCAGTCCTCTAAGTTTTCTGCGCTCTTCTCAAGTGGAAGTGACTCGATTGAGTTATCTAATGGCTACTTATTACGCAGCGGCTATACCTGTCTCTAGTTCCTTTGTGCGAGGCCTGGACAGAAGAACGATAGGGATCAAACCTATTATAATCCTTAAGGCCTTAATGACTCTCAAACTTTCGAATTTAATTCGTGCCGCAAGTACCTTTGTTAGACCAAATAAGAATTCCTACTATATAGCAACGGACTAAAACACGCAATTATTACCTCACTACTTATTAGAATAACATAAAATGTTTCTCAAGTAAACAAAAGCAGTCAGTCCTCAATATGTTGACCTTTTCGAGGTTTCGACCTTTGCTTTCGAGTATAAGGTCGTACATTCCCAATGAATTCGATAGTAGAATCATTATTAGATAGCCCACTACGACAGAAATAGTCGGAATAATTCTTCGTAAGCAGAGGAAACACTGAATTTGGTCGATCACGACTACTGCTTCGAAACTACTCAGCGAACACATGCTCTAATATTCCAGTTATATTAAGCTATCGAGTGTTAGGGTTAATTCAATTGATCAGAATCCGCGGAGATTAATTAGCATTGCAAAATATATTAATTACTTTCGTTATATGCCACCATATGCCATTATTAAATATAGAATCCGATCATCACCTCCTCTCGCTCATCACCTTAACCGATATCCCGGTGAAAATTTATGATCACTCGTGCTCTCTTTGTTTTCATTACTTCCTTAAGCATGGCGCTAATTGTCCTGTCATTCTGCATTAAATTCTTTCCCTCGAGATATTTTAACCCATCCGCTAATGATTTTAAATTCTAATATTGAAAGATGACCAACTTCTTCAACTACTGCAGCCCGAGAAAACTTAATTTACCAAACCAGCGCCGAATTTCAAAATCTATGTTTTAATTTGGCTAAAGAAATATATGTCCTTCGTATTCCAGGATTACTAGTCATGTCATTACAAAAGACAATTACATCACTGCTCCTGTTTCAGCTTAGCAGGCCTTGCTCACGAACACCCGTTTTAATAGACTGAATTGACTGCCAACTTCTATATAGAAAACGGAGACAAAAAGGCACCCGCAGTCCATTAAGGAAAGGAAAAATTCCTTCTCTTATAAATAATAAATAAATAAAGAAATAAACCTCCAACACTGAGTAACGCGTCTTTTGGTTCAAGTCAGTCTCCACTCAGTATACACATCAAGCTTTTGGGGACGTAACTAGAAATTGTTTCTACGCAAAAATCCAACCGCACTACTCACTTGGTGTATTCAGTTCCCGATATCTTCATTATCGCCAACTCTCTCATTAACTTCAGAACAATATTAACTATCAGGATTCCTTCTGCCTCTAACTCAAGAAGCGTCGCTATATCCCGGGAAGGACCTTGAGTTACATTTACGTATTGCCGACCCTTTCATCCTAAAACTAAAGAAAAGCGAGTAAAATGGTATCGGTAGCACGCACAACCTCTTCGGAAATGTGTGGCGACGAAACTTGTATGCCTGTTTAAACTTGTCTAAAAATCACCGAACCTTGCGAACACATTCTGATATGAGCACACACTATCTGCTTTCGGATTAGTTCGCGACAGGCGCGTCCTTCCTAAATCCAATACGTGGCTGCAAAGCAGATGCCTGAGGATCTCCTATTGTCCTTACTCCCATTATCGCCAGCGCTTTCCTATGAGAGTTCCCTATCTCCTTAAACGGGCTGTTAAATCGGGCGCCGCTGAGTCTGAACGCCTGCAAGGCAAATTAAAACAAGGTTATGTGCTCTCATCCACTCTTTTCGCCCGCCTGTCCCTTTGGAACCTCGGGCACCCCACTTTCTCCCAACTCTCCTCCCGGGACGATTTCCCGCCAAACATTTCTACTGGGAGGCGCATGCGCCTACGATAGGCGCCGCATGGAAGAGTTAACTCGGAAAGAGAAACAATCTCTTCCAGGGCTCTAAACCACTCAAAAGAGATTTCGATTTGTCCAGTCGAAGCGTCCGGTCCTGTTTGGAAAGCGAAATGTTTTTTTTTAATGGAAAGATCGAATCAGTTTGTAGGGGAAATATTTACGATTGACAGAGTGGTAGGGCCTTTTCTTTTTTAATGTGGGCGAGAAAGCACTTCCTCATCAAGCGAGAGACGGAATTTTGCTAACCGTGCCGAAGGAGCAAATTATTCTCCCCGTTAATACAAGACAAAATCGGCCTCATTATCCAACTTATTTTTGGGGTTAGCTATTTGGACAAATCTGCAAGAATTTACAGGAATAGAAAGCAATTGATATAATACTGAAAAGCGCAACATTCTCTCGACTGCAAAGAAATTTCGAGGGACTGTTGCAGTTTTGATATCCAATGCTTGGTGGGTCTACTTTTGATCCAAGCTGAAATGAATGAGAATTCTCTTTTAAGTCAAGGAAATCCAGGGAGGCCACGGAAATTTTTGACGTTCCGGTGCTTTTTAAATGAAACTAAAGCGGCCGATTATCTATTATGAAAGGCAGTTGATGCGATAAATTAGCATAAAAGAAAAAATAATTTCTCTTAACAAGGGTACAAAACAAATCTCCATGTAAATAAATTAATTGGCTGGAAATCTTATCTCATTGTTATTAAAACGCCACGTGTTGTAATGAATACATAATTCAAAGCTAAGGGCTGGTGGAGATACTGCCTCTCATGAATTCTTACGCCGGTGAACAAACATGGTCCGACAAACATAATTAATCGGATGCGGCCGATAGACAATGAAATTGCATTCGACATTTGGAATGACATTCGCTACCGGGAGACAATGAAACCAGACCGATAAATCTCCTTTTCCGACGAGGAAGTCTTGGTAAGCGAAGAACCGTGGTCGGAGAGAGTAGAAAGTTTTCATCTCCACGGTCTCTCTTTCGCGTCCGGTTTTCGAGTCAAGTTCATTTCCAACGTCGAAGGGGAGGGGCGAAAGGGGGAGGAACCTATAGGAGGCGGTAGCATGAAGATGGTTGTGATGGCTCGGCCTTGCTCCGAAGAAGTTAGAAACTGGTTCTCCCCACCCAAAGACACAACCCGAGGGAAGATTCTCCAATTCAAGACTGATTTAATTTCTCTCTCCGCCTCATCCTACCCGAAAGCACTTGAGGCAAAATTATCGGGGAAAACACGCAAACGAAATCTACTTGTTACCTTAGGAACAATCTTTCAGGAACGAGTGTTGCGCAATCCGGATGCTCATAATCGATGTCTGCATTAATCCAAGGTTCGATTCGTGTGATACAACGTCCAGGAGCGGGTTAATCCAGGGCAGTACCACACTCCTGGAACGTCGTTCGCATAACCGTCCAAAGATGAGTGCACATCAAAATCCTCTGGTACTTCCGAGGAAAGCGTTATATACGCCAGAAGATGCGGTGAACGTCGTAAAGGAATTGTTCAGATGAAAGAAAACACTTAGGCATATTTTTTGAAAACACTAGAAAATTATATTTATCCTGTTTGCTGCACAAATGATCGAATACAGCTTAACAATACAGAGGGGTACTCTTAAAAAAACCTTCCTTTTCTCTGAAACTAAATCTGTAAATGCGCTTATTATACATCACATAATGGAACGTTAGTGTTCTATAAAGCAGTCATACTTATAATTTACTAAATCCGTTTACAATTCTCATCAGCAAAGATCGTACCCAACTGAGTTGCTAAGGCGTTTTGCATTTCTTACATTCATATAATTCGAGAAAATATTTGGGTCCAAGGTAAGTTATCACTTCTGCACCCAACGGGCGCAAAAAAATAACAATTTAATGATATATTATGGACATATATGCATGCCTTTTCATAGAACTTAATCGTGTTTTATATATAACCGATAAATACATTTTCTGAATATAAATAATAAGTTACATAAATAAAGGGCAGTTTCATTTCGCCCTCAAACGATTTTTCAGTCCAAGATGGTTGCGGCCTCTCTAACCATCAGTACTCGTATTTTTTACACACCATAGAAAAAAACCAGCAGAATCGATAAACCATTACATAAAATAAATACACTACAAACTGCTGTTGAACCACGACGGCGCACACGTAAAAAATTGGGATCGTATCTTCTCTGAGTTCAATAGGCTTACACAATAAACATGCACACCATTAAATACACAAGGACATACAACCACGAGGAAAAAAAACAAGTCATAACCCACATTACTTTAAAGGACCAAAAATGGAAAAGAGACAATTTCCGATTTCTGAAACATGGTTAGAGGGCGACCGCGAAAATAAGATGTGTGTAAATATATATACTTTAAAAAAATGAAAGGAGAAAAATAGTGGCTTAAACTTTCCAAAATAAAAGTCGTCTGCCCATGATGCATATACAATATATATATCTATATATTTAATGTCCAAAGAAAAACATTTGGGAGACTCGTCGTTCATCTAGTGGCATAAGTCAGGAAAAAATAATAATTAATATACCATTAAATAATGAAACCTGAATTTGACTATTGGAATTCAAACATTTCTATACAAAATGCTTATTTCCCAGTAATAAAAAATGGAGACGATGAGAAAAATCGACTACATACTAAATACTTTTTAAACAAGAAAGCCAGATTACAGAGTGCAATTTCAAAAATCGAAATACACCCCTGGAAAATATTTCGGTAAACTTTGAGCTGACTACCTTTAATTAAAGGTTCCACAACGAAGATGAATAATTAATGATAATAATTATGTTGTACAGAAAGAATGAAACTTTTTTCCTAATTTACCCTCTCTCTCCCTTTCTTTTCCTCTCTCCTTCTCGTCTCCGATGAAATATAGCGAATAGACTAATAGAAACAATGGAAGCCCTACCCTGCACATTCTATACAACCCACACGCATACTTCTTTCAGCAATAAAAAATAAAGTTAACTAGGATGGTCACACTCGCTCGATCACGTTTAAACCTCTCTATACAAGAACTCGATAAACTTCTTCCAAAATTTATATCCACTTAGATGTCGACACCCATGACCTTCCGGCTCAGCCTGTTGAAAACGGGCAATCGGCCGATCTCTTTCGGAGAATCAGGCGACGTTGGGGAATCGAGTGGGGAATCGTTGAGGCAAAGGGCTTCCAAAGAACCCACTGGAGACTCCAAGTGGGGATTCTCCCTCATGGCCAAAGGCATCACGAGCGCTTCTCTCACACCGTCGAGATCGCCAAGGCTCAGGTTTCGCCTCCCAAGCACGCCACCTGATGGTGCGAGGGATGGGAGGTTCAAGGGAGGCGGGGACGCCGGCTCCGTCTTTCTCACCATCCGCCCCAAAGAACCGGGACGTACCAAGGAGGTGAAGTCCTGCCCAAAGGAGAACGCTGTGTTGGCCGAGGAGGATGACGATGATGATGATGGGGGAGACGAGAAAGCGTTCCCTGGGTAAAGGTCCGGCTCCGAAAAGAACGAACTCAAAGAGGTGGGCGATTCGCTCAAGCTGGATGGTGGGGAGGGCGACTCTGCTGTCGAACCAAGAGAAGACAAGGGCTTGGGTCTTGTGTGGTGGTAAAAGTGGTGGTGGTGCTGAGGCGCGGCAGATCCTCCTTGCTGGGGGCTCAAGGGTCCGTTGCTGCCGCTGAGGGATAGCACTTGCCCCGATTTAGATACCCCGTTGCTTCCACTGCCATTGGCCGCGGCATTTGCTGCGGCTGCCGCCCTGGCTTCCTCTGCGTTGTGGATGAAGTGGCACCTCGGACCGTAAGGGCAAAATCCACTGGAGTGGAAGGTGCGGCACAGCTCCGTCTTGTACTTGGGGTGTCTGACGAGAGTGCGGAGTTCCTGAGCGCCGTGAGCGAATTGGCACTTGTCTCCGTACTTGCACGAACCGCTTTCTTCGAACGGTCTGCACAGTTCCGTTTTATATCGACTCGTGTTTATGTTGGACTTTGCCGCCGCTGCGGCTGCTGCTGCTGCGACGGCGGCAGCGGCTGCTGCCATCGCGACATTGGCGCGCTCCACAGGTTCGCTTTGGCTCCTGTCGAGCCTCCTGTGCTGGGAGTGCTGTGTGCTCTGGTTCACGTTCACACTGCCGATATTATTGTTGCTGCTGCTACTATTGGCTCCAAATTCGGAGTTAACCGACTCTGATGTGAACGAGAGGAGCGAGTTCTGTGAGAATTTGTTGCCGTTGCCGATGGACGATAGGAAGAAGGAGTTAGAGCTAATTCCAACTGGATTGGAGTTGCGTCTGCTAAGAGGCTGCAGGCCGACGAGGCCATTTCCAACTACCGGCGAGCCAACCGCTCGGCTGTCTGATGAGGATGGAGTGGACACTGAGTTCCATCTCGCAGCCGCCGGCTTTTGCAATCCTCCGCTGCCACTATTGTTGTTGTTGCTCTGCAAATACAAGAAAAAAGGGAACGTTAGAATCGACGCTTTCATAAACACAAAACGTATACATAAAATAAGGCTCGTGAAGGCCAACAACACAAAGTGAACAAGGAAGTAGCTCAACAGGTTGCAGTGGACTAATATAGAGATGACAATTTCTTTAGCCAGTAGAAAGGGAAAATTGAATGCCGCTGCAACTGTTAAACGTATATTGATTACTTATGCAACAAAAGCTGGCTCAGAATTATTAAGTTTTAAAACAATTCAATGGCATTGCTAATAAATTCTTCCTAAAAAAACAAAGGACGCACAGACACGACACCTCAGACATTAATCGAAAAAGTACAAACAAGATTAATACATAACCACAAGGATCAGATAAATTGGCAGATTAAACTACCACACTAATGAGAGAGAACCGCCGTTCCCAAAACTTTAGATATCAAAACTCGGAAAAACCAAGAACATCACATCCGGCGAGATAGGAGACTTTCACGAATCAACTAAACGTGCGAGCTTTCCCAAGAAGGAAAACGCAACTTAGTCATTTACCGAAACGAGCAAAGCACAATATTTACCACTAGAAAATATTGACACCATTTCAGACACGGCGCGAGTGTTGAAAAGGAAAACATTAAAGAACTAAGTTTCGCAATGGGATAATGAGACAACAACAACAAATTATCACGTACTACTACGGGTGGTGCGAAATACCGGAAAAAGCGGGATCGAAGTCTGAAGCTATGCGCCCAAGGAAATATACGGAGACGTACTAAATGGTGGTGGAAGATCATCGGAATCCCCTAGTCAATCTATTAGTATATCTTACCATATGCAATCGATGTTCTGAATCCTTCGCAAAATCAAAATCTCGGTTCCCCACACAGCTAATCCGCCGCGCATAAACACTTTGAAAACGTATGCAAATTACACCGGCAGAAGCAACAGGCGGGATGCAGCGTTCCGTAACTGAACCGGAACACGAGGTGAGGAGGATGTGAAAGGTTATAGCGGGAGGGTTCGAGAGGGAGAAAGCTCTAAGGAAAATGTTACGCGGAGAACTGAAAATGTGGAACAAGAGGAATCCGTTCCGTAGACCATTTGCAGAGGCGCGAGATAAAGATGCGAAAGTACACGAAAAGAACAAATTGACAAGGAGTTATCGCGAGGAATTCGAATAAATCATCCATGTGTAATATTAAATTAATCTAACGCTTGAATGTTGCAGCCGCAGAATAGAACTACCGCAGATATCGGTCTTCCAGGTCCTCTTCCACCCACTTGTTGATCCCTGACAAATAATGAGCACCAAAGCGTGCGATGAGATCCGTAAGTTTTCGCGCCACAACCCGAAAATATACCAGACCGATATTCAAGCGATTAAATCATTATCAGAAGATAAACACAACGAAAAATACGAAAGCAAGATATTAGTTTCTCAGCAAACAACGACCGCATTATATTCGACCAAGCGTATTCCGTTAGAAGAGTTTCCTGGAATTTAGGATCCATTTTCCTACAAAAATGTGCAGAATTAACTGAAGAGAACAGGGCGCAAAATGAATGTCGAAACGAGTTATTGCCAATTAAGCCCCACTCACGACGTCTCCTCTAGCCCGCATACGTCGCTTTCGCACCGCTTTTTCGACATCTACGCAGGGCCCGAAAGAATCGCAAACCCCATCCATTCATGATTACAAAGCCCCCTTCTGAGCTTACCTACGACCCCAAACATCGAACACACGGGTCACGCTTAGACCGGCGAATGCGTGGGGAGTAACCGCCGCACGCACAGGCGGCACCGAAAAAACGTTACGGAGGGAAAAATAGGGAGAGCGCGGGGGCAGAAGATTCGTAAAGGAGTCTTTTTCCTTATTTTTTCGGATGGCTCTCGCGGCACACAATCCTACTTTCGAGAAGGCGCCGTCCGCAGCGACGACAACCCTGGCCGAGGGAAAGCTGTCCCGTTGGAGAGCGGACGGATAGACTTAAACCACAACCACTACTCTTTCGCACGAAGGACACAGAGCCACACTTCGGAACGGACCCACGAAGACACAGTTCGCGAAGACTACGGACAAGCCAACCAGTGATAATCGGCAAGAACCGTACGCCGCACCCGGGAGCGCGGACTCCGGGCGCCGGTAAGGCAGTCGGAATTCGCCGACAACTCCCGCCGAAAAAAAAACACTAGGCGGCGGTTGCGAAACTCGCGCCGGGAATCGAAATACCCGTACCGAATTCGTGTGCTTACCTTGTAGAGTAAATCCCCGAACTCGTAGAGCGCTGAGGCAGACATCACTGCCGTCGACATGCTTCACACTTATGCGTTATTAATCCACTACCCTGGAAGCCGTCGTCCCCGGGAGATGAAATCGGTTTAAAAAGTAAAAACCTCTTTTTGACGAGGAAGTCCTTTCCTCGCGACGATAAACTGTTGAGGGGGGGCTATCACAAGAACCGGGGAAGAGGACTAAGTTCGCCTCGTGTGTTTCCTCCGCAGTTGGGGAAGGAGCAATCAGCAACGGGTCACACTCAGTAACCAACTGGCCAGTACCCACAGCTCGACACAACTTTTCTACTGAGAGCCCGACGGCCGCTTCGCCGAACCTTGACTGAAGCGTCCTGGGATGGTGGAGGGGGAACGAGAGGGGAAGAAGGAAAGTGTAGGGGAAGGAAAGATAAGTGGAGGCATTGGTAGGGGGAAGAGTATCTGCCCCTTCGTTCCTCGGAAAGGGGCTTCGGAAGGGGGATGTATTGGTGGGGTAGAGGATGAGGGAAGGGAGAAGAGGGGAATGCTGGAGCGAGGAGTCGGGGACGGTAGGGCGGGAGAGAGGAAGTCGGCGGGAGATAGAGTGTGGGGTACCACCGTGCCTACCCCTCAACCAATGGAAGGAGACAACGAGAGATGACGTCAATGTTGCTGAGGGAGGTGGGGGAAACCTCGTGACACAGTTCCTCCTGTGAGCAGTTTTGGCTTATAACTCTTGATTTCATTTCGTTGTGTTCGAAGGCATATGATTTTTTTGGCAGGCGAACTTGAGGAATTGGATGGAGGAATTTCCATTCCAACTGATGGCAGATTAAATTGGCCCTTCATTTGATGCGGAAGAGCAACCCTCGGAATTTTACCTCGATCTTTTTTCGCCTTATTTCCGGAAAACATTCCTAGTTTTGTTTTCGTATTAATTGATCGACCGTTTCCCTCATATGGTACGTGGTCAGTCAAAGGTTGACCCTTAGTTGCATCAGCGATAATTAGGCGGGGTTACCTCTTTTACTGCACTGGAGAGAAAAAGTAGTAAAATTAAGATTGGAAACTGTTAGTATCTGAAAAAATACGTAGGTGAACTAAGGCATCGTTCAGATCGCTCGTAAATGTCTCCTTAGCGTGTGATAGATGAGTACACATACATAACTACATTCTGTATGGGATGTAAGGGAATCTTTCGTATACCGAAACTTATTAAGTCTTTTTTTGCAGTCGAGTAACCTCTGGACGAACACTGAAACGTTCGAATGGAGGTCACAAGAGGAAGAGATTGGCGAATTTATTTTTCAACTGCTCAGCTTTGCTACTCGAAGGATGTTTGGAATCGAGTTGGATATCCTTTCATCCGATATCACTTCCGTATGAAAAGTTTTAAAACTGTTGTAAAGGTCAAATCAGCACCGAGGAGGTGGAAAGGTTATGCTACCAATCCAAATTATCTATAATTTTTATACGTCGGATTTCGATATTTACCCTTCCAAGGCGATCGTTAAAAAAATTTATTAAAAAAAAACAATTCCTGTTCTACGAACAGTACATGATATTTTGCAAAGAATGTAATCCTTAGAAGTTCATTAACATATTATTACACAGATATTGACTTTTTCCACAGCAATTTATTCGGGAACTAACTGATGATGGCTATGTAGCCGAAACCGGTAGTTCCCGAATAAATTGCTGTGGAAAAAGTAAATATCTGTGTAATATCATAAATTTCCACAATATCACGGCCGCCTGCGTAGATTTTATTCATTGACATGGTTTATGGGGACTAAGCTGCAAATTGCGAATAGAATGAAGAAAATTATCATAATTCGTTCTCTTGAAAGTATTATACTTGGATGATCGGATGGAAAATACGGAAGGAATGGTAACCGCGCTACTTCCTATGACATAATCACCCACAGATTTGAAATAGAAGATTTCTTCCTTTTGAAGAGGAAATAGAGGAGGCAGCGGCAAATTGTGATTTTTCTAAATGTAACACTCTCAATGTTGTCCCCAAGAATATTAATGGTACTTTTGTCGGAAAAAGAATGCCATCTACATTTATCTATTCGACGATAACTTTATTTTCTGCTGTCTTCTTAAATAGGAATCGGCCTCGCCTTTTTGATGCATTAACGAAAATATAGAATAGTAAAATGTGCTGGTGAATTAATCTATTTGAAAATTGCTCAATGTTCCGAAACCGGTCCTTGCATGAGTTTGGTTGAAAACGTAGGTAAGTTCCACAAGGATTGCCCCGATCTTGCAATGTCTCTTGCATCACCAAACACTTACAAATTAATATTCACGTAAAATACTATTCTCAGGTATTTTCCTCTAGATTTATGAAGGAACAATTAGTTAAAATAACACTATCAAACCAAAGGACGCTATGAATATACGCTGAAATGTTTAAGTTTAAATGGGGTTAAATGATTTCCTACATTCTACGTACTATCTAGTGTCAAGTATTTTTCATTGCTTTTCTTGATGTTGCTTCTCAAATAGACGAGACACGGTCTCTCCGCAAGCTCGTATGATGGAAGACGGCCCAACCGAGCCTCGCATTCAGAACTCATTCTCGAGATCGGAGGGAGAACCTCGGAGGCCGAAAAATCTTTGCCGTTGCCGCGTAGCTGCCATCTGTGGACGACCGCTCTAACTGCGTCACATCGAGCGCAAGTCTCACGGGAAATGCGCGGTAACCTTTTGAAATCGGAAATTCCTTGTTGTCATAGAAAATTCCAAATTTCGACGCAAACGGAAGCAAAATTCCCTCTGAATGGCCGTCTAAATGTTCTAGAACTATCTTTTGTACGTTACTATCCTCTCAGCTGAATGAACACCGTCAGTATAACGAAAAAATTATAAATTTCCGGAGAGCGTCAGAAAATCGTAATTATAGTTATTTCCTTCAAGGTTAAAATATTTTTATTTACATTAGATGAAATTGAAGTAACTATTGTAGGTGAGGTTATGCTATGAGGAAAATACCAGTATTTAGGAAGGATGCTTATTTTTTTAATAATACAGGTTTTTATCTATATTACATTACGTGTCTCTTATTCATTAGTATAGTAAGGAGGAGAAACTTTGTCAGGTCATAAATGTTCTCTAGATGCAGCCTAAAATAGGGGTTGGGAAGATTTTTTTCTATGCGTAGAATTCAAAATGGAGAAGATTTCCTGGGCAATTAGCAATGATAGTGGCTAGCGCGTGAATTATGAATGAAAAGGTTGCCTGTTATTTATATATGCGTATAATGAATGCTTTTTTGCGCCTTAGTTATGGTGTTTTAGAGATGGATTCTATTAAAAGATAATAGTGCGTGAAAGTCACAATTTTGAAGTACAAAGAAAAAGTATGATAGGGTCTCAGCCTTTTCTCAATGTCGTGCAAAATATCATCAGAGCACTTAATGCGCCAACCATAGAATTTTTGGCTTTAATAAAGAAGGACGCATCTTAAAATTGGTGCGAAAGGCAGAAGACCCGGAGATCATAATCCAATCATAAAGGAAGCTATAATTAATGTCAGAGGACATTGCACATTTACGAGGTATAGGCTAATTTAATGTACACATGCAGTTACGGCATATAAGACGGAAAATACAGTTGAATTCTAAGTACGAATAAAAGCGGTTATCAATAGAAAAATGATTGCATTGACTAATAAATTTGTTTAGGGCGTTAGGAAGAAGAAGGGCAAAGGCTACGTGCGGAGAATTGCATCGCACAAAGCTGAAATATAGAAACTACTGCGGAGAAAGAATATCCACTTCTAAAAAAACTTTCAGATTTAGACATGGAGAAGAATGCGAAAGATAAAGTTTTCGTACTAGTCCAGAAAAGTGACGACGAAGTGATGGAGAAAGTTAAACACTAATAGGAGTGATACAAAGAGGAAAAGCCGCCTGAATAAAGTTATTGCCAAAGATTGCAGAGTACGATTTGATCAAAGGTGAGAAAATGGAGGTGAAAAAAGCGAGCTAGGGTATAGGAGAGCAAAGAGTGGAAAATAATAACCTCTAAAAAATGTTTAGAAAAAATAAATAGAATTGTCGGTAGCTTTAGAGAAAATAGAAAATTATTAGCAATGAAGAGCATGATATAACCATAGTCCAACGGGGAGACTTACAAATTTTCAGAATGTGCTACCTCTAAATGTAAAGATAATGCTTATGTGGATATCTTCTCGTCTGATGAATTTAACAGTAGGTTGTTTGCGTCATACATAGAATTATCTTCGGTCGAAATATTTTGCCAGATCATCAATTGAAGTATTTTGTAAAAGTTCTTGTTCCTATCTCGTTGACTTTCAATCATTTCAAGCGATATCTTTCGAGAAAGTTTCCTCGTTATAATTCTTACGGATTGAACCAGTGAAAGTCGGGATAAAATTTCTTAATTTCCGTTTCAATTTTGTATCTTTTCACTTTGAAGATCCTAAAAATGAGAATATTCTTCGTAAACCTTGCTCCAAGATCAGTTACATCGAAAAATCAAACACGTTACGGAGATAATTGAAAGTAATAGTGAAACAATAAAACAGATATAGAGAAATGTTAACATAGATCTCAAAAAGCGTGCCGTACTGATCAGAATGTGATTGAATGAAAATGGCGTTTCAAGGTACTAAAGCCTTCAACATTTACTTTATATAGATGTTTTGATAAGGATATTCGTTTTAGACAACGCTACAACGTTAAATCTTCCACTTAATCATCGTTTTCTTAATTTCCCTGTCTTTTCAGGAAACCAGTCTCCAATGGTCGACGAAATGACATCAAGGCCTCGCGAATATTTCACAATTAATTAAGCATGGCCGGTTTAGATACAAGGCGTCATCCTCATGTGATCGCGACTAAATGAAGCGGGGAATATCTTGGAAGCCTAATTTCTCCCACTGCAAGAATCGTCAATACCGCCTCCTTACTCAGAAACGGGGAAATATACGAAGCTGATGCAATATGAAGAATCATGTGATTGGTAAGAACCGAAACCTGTCTTGAGTAAAATACGAATTGTGTCCTTTGTAGGGAATTCGGCTAACTCATTCAAATGTTTGAGAGTTATAATTAAATTTAAATATGTCCGAGAGGTTTCAGCGTTTCTGTTTTTCGGACATTGCTATTATTATACAAATAAGTTGCGATCAGGCGGAAGCCAAGTCCCTTTGGTTCTTTTTTCTGCCTCACTAGGCCAAGGCAGCCGCGAGCGGTCACGAGAACATTTTGAGTTGGCAACTAAAGAAATCGTAAACTAAATAAAACGCTGTTTCTGAAAAAAATACTGGGCCGATATGAAAACGAATGCAGTAAATGTCTAGTTTCATTCCAGTGTTAATGGATTTATTCCTGTCTAATTGATTCCTTAGTAAATAATTTCTCGATCACTCAATTCCATGGACTCTCTTACAATTAGTTTACGAATTTTTATCGAGAAATCCAAATTTTAGAATTAGAATTTTCGATGAGATTTGCGAAAATGGATTAATTAGGATTTCCACCATCCTGACATGTACCTTCAGAGAATACCCACTAAGTAATATTCATTTTACTCCCTTTCGGGCATCGTGAGCTGTCAGTTCTCCCTACCATACGCCGTACCACGGCTTGCAGGGTACTAATGTAAATATAATTGGAAATCAGTTCCAGTAGTCCCTTTTTTACCAGTTTTCGCTGCTGACATATCCAAGATATGCGTAAAAATTTAGTTATTCAATTGTCTATTGTTGACATTTTTGTCTATATCGTATCCTTGGTAGAAGGTACAGTAAAACGTATCCTCCATTTATATTTGTCTTCGTCTTGATTATGGCTTTGCCAACCTAAAAATTACTGCGGTATGAGTAATGTGAAATTCATTTTGGCCACTCTTCGTTATTGACTACGGTGAGAGTTAAACACGGAGTCATTGTGCTGCATTTACGTAGACTATTTCCACTCCTAGCACCATAGTGGACAGACTGGAGAAGTCTCTCTAGTCTAGAAGAGAGATGAGGAGTGAGGTATTTTGATAACACTTCCATCATTGTGTCATAACATGGTGTAGAAGTTTCTCTAGTCTAGAAGAGAGACTTCTCCACCATGTTATGACACAATGATGGAAGTGTTATCAAAATACCTCACTCCTCATCTTTCTTAGTAAGCCTCATTACCTCTCCAGGTTTTTTTGTTAATAATGGTGGAGGAGACGAGGATCCAACCAACCTTTACTAAAGAAAAGAGTACACGAAGTTTGGCATATTTTCGTATACTCGATTACTCGAGACATTTGAGGGTCTCGAGTACCGAAATCAAAGTTCCATATTTTCTCGGAAATAATTTCTTCACACAATGGGAGACTCGAGCATCGATAATATCTCATAAGCTTTCTTTCCTTCTCTATTTTATTCCCGTCTCTCTATGAGACTTTCGCTTTGATCGCGATTCATTGAATGTTAAACGATTTTATATTCATATTCATTACGTTTTAGCTAGAGCACAGTAAAATATTTTTCTTCGTCGGCGTTTCCGAGAAAGTAATAACAGAAAGAAATTCATCGCAGATTATTTTTAGCTGACACTGGCGCGAAAAGGTTAAATCATGTAATTTATTTGTGTGTGTCGTCATAATTCATTGCAAAAGAGCATTTTCAATTTATTCCAACCTTATTACTGAGACACAAAGCAACTTAAAATCGAATACTTTGAATGGCGTTGCATTTGAAATGTTACTTCGTTTCTAAAAGTAATTGATGTTTAATATTATCTAGTTTATATTATTCTTCTTATGGTAAGTATGGTTATGAAAATGCTATAAGAAGTTTTGAACATTAAAAGCATTTCTTTCCAAGAATTCGAGTAACCGGATATATCAAAAATTATTAATCGATTACTAGGGTAGTTGAAAAGTCGAATATTTTGGCTTCCATAGCTAGATTAGACTCGATGCATTGATCCGTCTAGGTTTTGAACGTGACTAAATAAAGAACATGCAAGAAAAATATCCCAATTATTCTGGTAAAAGAATGGACGGTGGTTATCATTAAGTTCACTGGCAATCACTCAATGAGTTACTTATTTGAACTTCATTTCTGTGACCCCTACCGCTGATAAGATAGCACCACTTCCACTTACGCAAAATTCTTGCGAAAGAAGATTTAAAACACTGTCAACAAAGTTCAATAGATACCGATTACTTTGATTCGTTGTAAATTTTTCAAATACACACTGAGCGATAATTCAAAACAGTTATCAAACCAATCATTTCAGCTTCTAGTTATATCTTGAGCTATCAATTGATCGCATAACTAAGGAATGAAACTGCAAAGGATATTGACTTCAGAATATTCTGACTTCGTCCTTACGGGACTATGAAAAAAAGGAATATTTTTGCATGAAGATATACAAAGTTTTCATTACATAGATTATGATCACTGAAAAACCAAATGTTAAGCAAAAGGAAGGGGTACTACTAAAACGTTTGCCGCCTTCATTGTAGTTAAGCATTCTTAAGGGCCACTTACGAAGGAAAGATTATATTTATATGGATTTAACGAACAACCGAAGAATTTAGCATTAGTTACACACACATCTGAAGTACTTGCAGACGGCCACTTAAGAAACGAGTCGTAAATATCACTGCTGAGAGTGATGAAATAAACCAAGAACGATACTAATCGGGTACATTAATGTACATACATTAAAATACATTCATTAAAGTAAATATTGGACTTTACAGACAAACGTTGCATTCACGTATAAGAGATGGTAGAGGATGAGAACGAGGGCATTGTTAAGAAATGTCAAGATGCCACTATGAATGTTACTAAGGTGCCTCTTGTCATCTGATGGAAATCATTGGAAGAAAGAAGGTTGAAGCTAATAAACTGTTAATTATGATTTTACAATTATTGTTTTTTTCGCGAACGATACGGCAACTTAGGATAGAGACTGCGGGAATGGCCGCCCCCACTTCATCGCATTGTAGTATTTTTCGACGCCGCCAAAACTTTTATTGCTACTACATGTTGAGTAATTGTTTTCTTCTTTCTTTCGGTTATATAATTGGTTTTATTGAAGTCCTATGATCAAAGATCAGGACTTATATAAGACTAAATAACCTTTAAATAATTTGTAATGATAAATCTTTCATCGAATGAAGTATTACTATCTGATAGCAATTACTGTGCTTTTAGCTAATCTCGTACTCCATTTATTCATAACCAAAGAACAAAAGGAACTTGGAATCACCCATGAAATTTATATGTGAATATGTTCATCTATAAAATGATAGTGCGCGTAGCCAAATATCAGCGGCGAATTGTTCTAGACCCGTCTATTGTACGGTGCATATACATACGCTACTAAAAGAGTTCGGTTCGAAATCGAAAAATTACCATAATCAATGAAATGCATTTTCAAAGGAAAAGTATAAATCAGCGGTGACTGAGCGGAATATAATTCTCGAGAACTCTTAATAATTTACAGTGAGTTTCATTTCATCTTTGAATGAAACGAGTATTTTTAAAGGATGAATTTCCTTGATATGATTAGCGATGGCGCAACCGGACACCTTTTTATACTCCATGGAATTATATCTGATATGATTCATGCTTGCCGAGCTATTAGTCTAAAAAAGATTTCAAATTCCATCGTAGCAGACACTCTCACTGACCTTCACTCCTTTCAGTATCCTAATTTTTTATCTTCCTATCTATGGTCGCAGTACCAGCAATCTTATCCCTACTGCAATTCTTCATTTATGATTAGAAAATATTAAAATTATTTGCAACCAACTTTTAAATGCAATAATGAAATTGTAATTGGAATATTGACAAAATGCTTGGAAAATGGATTTAATCACAGATACAAAATGTAGGTACCCTATTAAACTTGAAAAGGCGATTATACACTACAGAGGAAAGCTAGAAGTCATTGAGATTATAATATCAGCACCCCAGTAACAATCAATTTATATTGATTTTGAGTAAAATAAAAATGCAAACCTAACATACAAGTAAGTATTTACATTTAGCATAAGGAATCTAGCATGCTGCGTTTCAATTTCACGATGTAAGCAACAATCGCGTAAATTGGTGTGAACTTTCTTTCAGAGATGCCAAATTAGTTGAAATAACGTTGCTAGAAGGACCATATAAAGTCACTAAAAACTCGCTAATCTCATAGTAAATGTCGCAAAAAGTTAAACAATTATAAAGACTTCAATTCGCTTTTGCGAAAATTATATAAGTTCTTATATTAAAGGAATTATAGTGATATTAGGAACTGTAAGACTGTAATCAATTTAACGTAAAGCCATTTTGACTCATATGTAAGTAAAACACGATATGTTACATGAGCGTAGAAGGGTGTATACGTAACAGAACATTCAGGACTGAGAGCAAGATGTCGCTGAGATAAAAAGTCATTAAAATAAAGAAAATGTCGCTAGATATAGCAAAAATCACCGAATTGGCATACATCTGCTTCCTGCTACCTGAAGTGAACAGCAGATTTATTTACTTTTTCGTATTGGTTGAAAGTCTTCAAATATCGTCAGCGAAAAAAAAATCGTAACATCCATCTAGTTTCGGAAGAATATCAAAGCGATGACGAATCGAGATCAAAGCGGCAAATTTTCCTTGCTTTTCCTCGTAAAGCTCAAGTGTAACTAAAGGAACACTTCGGACAAATGGACGCCGGAGAAGGAAAGTTTCCCGGTTATTTGCAATACATCTCTCGTTTTTAATCTAGCAATATACGGAAGTTAATCTCATACGCTCGCCAACCGTGTGATTTTCCTCCGTTTTAACGAGAATAGTTATTCAATAATTTCCATCGAGAACGCGTGATATATTGCCTTACAGCGTACGAGGAAAATTTCTGCAAAGAGCGATATGGAGTTGTAAGAGGAAAAGAAATATTCATTAATTGGCTGCTAATTAATAATTATTGAAGATCCCCTTTTTTGAAAGAATTATTATGAAATTACACGAGTTTGTGTAATAGATTTTCTTTGGATTTTATGTTTCTTCATTACCATAAAAACTAATCAAAATAATTATGAAAAGTCATACTCTTAAATTCTTTACAGTAAACAAAATTGTTGCAATGAAAAGGGTTTTACCTTTACTGCATTGCTAGATTTCTATGTTCATATCCTAGGATAAATAAGATCTTCTTTACAAGGGTTGAGGAAAGGTGTTTTACTTTACACGGAAAAGCCATTTGAGTTTGAACAATGTTAACACTGTTAATAGTTTTTGGAGTTTTTTTCAACGGCAACTAACTCAACTACGAGTGGCTAATTCTATTCTACGGTCAGAATTATGAAAGAATTAAGAGACCAAATTAAGTCTAAATTTCCCTTACGAAATATTTTGGGTCATATTCTGGATTAAAGATCGAAGCATCAAAATATCTTATATGGTCTCCATAAATTAGTTATTAGATAGCTGATGTTAATTCGTCGATTCCCGTATCCATGTACATACATTTCAAATAGAAAAAGTCCACCCATAGACAAATGGTCTCTCCTTCAAGCATTCGTTTTTAGCGTTCCTAACGTTTTCTCTATACTTGTACAAGTATTCAAAGGTTCATTTCACTCGGCATTCTCCAACTTAATTATGGAATTCATCAAATTTCCAAGAGATTTTAGAAATGAAAATCATAAAATGGTGAAAGAGTATGAACATGGAATTGCTGATGGCTGACTTTCTTTATGGACGTGATAAGGATATTTAAGTGTTTTATTATATTTTAATACAATATTTTGAGAAAAATAAGAAAAATACTGATTTTAACGTGACGTACACTAAATTTAATTTCAAAGCAACCAGATGGATAAAACAAGTATATATCATTTTGGGCTCCTGACCTAACTGAAAACACAACTCTATGCCATAGATTCAATGAAAGAAATTCATGGTGATATGTTTAATAATAATAATCTTCGGTTGTCATACGTGAAAAGATAATTTCAATTCTGATTTATTCATATCTTATTCACCCTTAATCAGGGACGGCGAACCTTTTATGGCAAAAAAGCCAAAAAATACTCTAATACAACATTACTGTATTACCCGCTAGATATCATCTTATATACCTGACTATTGCTGAACGTATAATCGGGAAATACAGCACCTTTAAGGAAACAAATGTAATTCCTAACCTTCGGAGGGTTGTTTATTCGATCAATATGAGTTGTGTGTGTAAGATAGACACACCCGGTGTATATTACCCCATTTATTGAATCAAATTCTTAAAGTACTCCTGTTAAATAATGAGGTAACTCTTTTCGAGTTAGTGGAGAAAATATCCATTATTTTAGCCTTCCCTAACAAATGAATAAATATTGAATTTTGTTTTTACAGTGAACGTTATCAGGTTAGTCAGATCTAGCCACTGCAAATCACATTGTACAAATTTTAGGTGATAATATAAGAAGAAAATAAGCTACTAATAAACATTTCGTGGAAATTTTGTAAAAACTCGAAAACAGCTTTTCATCCTACAAATTTAAGTCTTTATTTAATAGTGATTTGTAGATATTGTATAGTGATCTTTATGAAAGATTTGGTGCTTTCCTGGTGTACGCTATGGATGAAGTCTTCACGGGTTTTCCACCAGGTCAAGTAAGTACTACTTACTTGACCTGGTGGAAAACCCGTGAAGACTTCATCCATAGTGATCTTTAGATAATAGTGACGAAATAGTGAATTAATAGCCCCCTCCTACATTTACGCTTAAACTAGATTGCTGTAGGATATTTATATGTAATCTGCCTTGTAATGTTCGACGGGTTATGATTACTTAAATACCTAGCGAATTCGTGCTACGAATACCACTAAATCTCCACACGATAAATTCTTAATCAGGTCACCCAAACTATCAGGTTCATAATGAACGACAGCTTGATCCGAATTTAATCATTAGGGCCGGTATTTCAAGAATAGTGGTTTTCCTTACTTGTAGTTATGCGGTCAGACCAGGGCGCGAGTAAATTAGATGAGTTTGATGTCGCATGACGCAAATTATTCCTCTATTTAAGTCTTTCCGCATTTCCCCTGGTGAAATATTTGAGATCACCAAATTAACTTCATCTTTCCGAATCAGTCACTCAACAGTGACGTTGAATCATCGGATTGTTTTGCCTTGAGCTTCCTTGACCGCACTCGATATGACTTGCTTTAAATATAAATTCGCGACGAAAGCAGGAAGTGAAGAACTTATTGACGAAACAATAGATAAGATACGAGTGGTGGAAATATGATGTCAAACGAGTTCCCGCTACTTATGAATCAATATTCCCAGGTTTTCGGCGATGATTCTGTCCCTCTTTAATTAAAGGTAGCTACTTCATATTTTCTAAAGGAATGATTAAATCAGATTATTGTGAGTTTGAAACATGACCATAATAGCTGGCTTTGAACAGTTTTAATGACGAATATTCATAACTCAATTGTCATTTAGAAAAGTTCCGAATAAGTTCAGTCTCGCTTATTCAGCTGTTGCTTTAGCGCGGAGAATCCGCAGAAGGATTTGATCTACATCTACATAAATACCCTGCAAGCCGCCTTCCGGCGAGTGGCAGGGGGTGTAAACACCAAGAGTAGAATTACTTCTTTAATTTATTATTATCGCGTATCGTACGCGGAAAAAAAGAGTCCCTAAAACGACTTTTCCTCGCGGCTATTTCTCTTATTTTACGCTCACTGTCGGATCGGCCAAAGTAGCAGGGGGGGTCGCATAATACCAATTACGTCTTCCGAATATGATCTTGGAGCCAGAGCGCGTCAAACGCAGAGGAGACTATAGTGTCGATAGCAGCGAATCAGGGATGACGAAAATCCTCGGATGAGGAGGATCTCTTAAGGATAGAAGCACCAAGTACAGGCACAATCTGTTCCAGAAAATTTAAAGTGTTGTTTTACATGATGAAATACGCGATATCGTACTCGAGTCGCCTAGTTTTACGTAACATCAACATTTACGTATTCGCAATGACAGATAGCAAGTCACCTATTAGCGAGTGACTGGCAAGAAGCGATCAAGTAATTCTTTTTTTTATATTATCGCGGTTCGTGAGCGGAAAATAGAATTCGTGCGATAGTTCGTGTGTATTTATTTATTTACATTATCGTTGCAATTTGGTATATACCAGGTGGCAACGGTATAATATGTCCTCTTTTGCTTTCTCAACATTGTTTGCAGGGGCGGATTTAAGAGGCCCTGGGTGCAGAGATCAAATTAAGTAATTATTGAGTCATATTGAGCACTAGAAATTATGAGAAAAATTTCGAAGTTTTACATCCAATTCTTAAATATATTTCCCATAGAAATCTCATTAGCTTCATTGCGGCAAGAGTAAACAAACGAGTTAAATTTACTTTATACTATTTTAAATTCAGCATGTATTAATTCCAAAAATCACAATTATTGTTGGATAGACTTTTTTACATCATATAATGACGCAAGCTCTCTAATCTGTCTGTAAAGCGTTCAGCCCGAAGGCCGGTTGGGATCTCATTCCCTCTACTATTTTTATAGCAGCTACGAAGAACTAGGAGAGGGAAATGAGGCTTATTATTATCTGTTCACGCAGGAAAGTTTCTGAGAAAATAGTGAATTTATTTTCTGTGGAAATACAAAACCGCTAAGTATATAAACCACGTAAGAAAAACGAATTTTATCACGAGCTAACCTAGTAAAAAGATATCTTCATCATGGAGTGAAATATGACTAAATGAAGTAATAAAGAAAGGCGCTCACTTTGTCCGAAAAGCTGACCAAAAAGTACGACGAGAAGGCACCCAATCTTACGAAGCATCCCATCTCCAGCGAAACGATCACGGGGCGCGCCTTGTAATGCGTTACCCCCGAAATAAATTCGTTTTTTTACGTTATTCATATACTTAGAGGTTTTGTGTTTAAAATAAAATTTCATGCTTGAAGTATCTTCCAGAGGAAATTACTTTCTTCAATGCGTTTTCTCAAAAATTTTCGAACTCTCCATTGATTTCAATACAACAATGAATACTTGCTTCAAAAACGTTTGTCTGCTAAATTAATAATAAGAACGGAAATAAAATGCTTTGAAGCAGAATTTGATGCTAAAAATGTCTTGTTCTCTAAATTAGAGAAGTAAAGGCACCCGTTCAAACAAAACTGGAATAAAATCAAGAATTTCTTTGAAATGAGTATTTTTGTTTTTCTGCGATTATGTTACTAATTAACCTAAAATAATTCACACTTTAATTACTACTTATTACATTACTGGCATTACTTTCACTCAATACTGAAAATATTGTGTTAAATATACATTTAGTCACGATTGTGACTAAATTTATATTTTTATCCTAATGATACAACAGAGCAAATTTCTGTATTAGCTCTCGATAAGGGGAGGCGGTTTTCCGACCTATTCCCTATTACTTCCTTACAAAAAGAGAGAGAAGATGCCATCTTCCCTCTCACTCTAATCCGCAAACAGTCAGTGAGCAGATAAAGGTAAAATGAGGAGTGAGGAGGAGCAGGTCTAAGCTATGCAATATACTCTATAAACATAAATTAAATTTGCTCAACAAATATAAAATTCTTTCTTTAGGCAAAAACCCTTAACATTTTGTTTTTTGAGAATTTATTAGAAATATCTTAATGAGGCCCTCATCTAGCGCATATTGCGCCTAATTATGAATCCGCCCCTGATTGATAGTTAGTCTTAAGTAAATGGAGGATCGTGTACTACCTATTGCTTCTTCCTTGAACGCCTCTTCTTTGAAATTATTCAACAATCGTCAACTAATTTCCACTCTTCATAAAGTTTTTCGGTGTAGGTTTCAGCCATTGCATCCTATATATTCTCCGCACGTTCTAGTTGAGACTTGGCTGAAGTGAAGTAGTTATGCTTAAATTTATAAACATAATACACGTTACACATACATAATACCTTTACATATAATACTGTTATTAATCAGCTTTGCTATTGTTTAACTGTAGATTTTTCTAATATGCATTGTCCGCGTTAGGTCATTCGTAAGCTTACCACTATATGTTCATCTGACTCTATCACTCTTAACACGATTTCCTATCGAAGAATTAAACTAAGGAACATTTCGGGCCCGCTGCATGCATTTCTTTTGGGGGTACTTAACTATAGAATTGTGACTAATATTGTGCCGAACATGTTTAAAGTCCCTCTAGTGTGCTCCAGAAGCATTTACTTACATTGAGAATGGGATTGTCATTCTTCGCACCTCTTCGATAAAACAACTAATTCTTCCACCAAAAAATGAACGCTGTTTTATATTTAAAGTAATAGAAACATTTAAAATATTTCACGGAATATGATATGGTGAAAGTTCGGGGAACTTTCTCTTTCGTAATCAAATAGGAAATTGATTGACTATAAATATGGCAAACATGTATTTTGAATGCAGATCAGTTATTACAATTGAAAATATAATAATTTGTCTTTTAAGTCAATCAAGAATGAGCAATCAAAAGAGGTTTGTTGAAAAACGCTTACCTTTGTGAGCAGAATAGGCAGAAGCGGAAGTCGGATCAAAGTCATACATTCTGGATTTCGATGAGGAATCCCAGCTTCCGGCATGCTACGAATTAAGAAGTACACCAGATTAAAATATTTACTTAAATAACTACATAATTTTTTCCAATAAATAATCACGGAGTATATTGTAAAACGTTTGACGGTAACCTTTCATCCATTAGGTGACTGTTGTTTTGAGGAGGGCACAAAAAAACCATGTCCAACTCTCTCAAATCATTCCGTTTCCTTATTAAGTTACATACGTAATGAAATAAGGGTGAAAGAAAAAAGGTTATTTTTTATCATTACCTTTTCCTTCGACTGAATGCATATAAAACAACTAACCAAGCATTCCTCATACCCATGCAACAGCCCGTTTTATTTCCTAGGCTAGGAAACCCTTTCTCTATAAATGTAATCCATAGAATTCGTAAATGTAATAATTGATTAGGACTATGAAATGAGGGGTGGCGAGAAGTATTATAACTAAAAAAATCCGTCTTCCATTTCCTTACTTACGAATTATTTTGTCAAAATCATTTCACTCGGAATTAAGAATTACTCTGTTAGACAATTCTGTGTCCTTAAGTATTTCTCTGAGATATCGTTTCTAGACAATTTTTCTCCAATGAATTTTATTCTTGTTATCGTAAGATCGACTTGACTTCCATCACATAAAATCTTCCACTATATAATGTTACCTTATTATTTAATTATTTTCAAGCAACATCCATATACAGAATTTAGCTTTTTAAATGGACAGTAAAATATAGAGCAAACAATTCAGTCAACAAAAAATAATGGAATTTAAAAAACGTTAAAAAGGGGTAAAAGACGATATTATGAAGTAAATATTAGTTCAATCATATGAACACATCTGAAGAAGAAGAAGGAAGAGATCTTATGTTCCAATGAAGTAGGCGGTAGATGAAAGTTTTTTAATGTGGGAAGAGACATAATGCAATGGAGCTTAACCTTTTCGGACTGGAAGAAGCACACGCTGAAAACATAATAATTAAAATTAAGGCCATTACGGACGAAGCCTTCACAGTGAATCAGTGAGAGATAGCACTACTACAATATTTACATTCACATTTTCCCACACAAGCCGGTATATGGCGTATGGCAGGGGTTGTGAAAACACAGAACACCTTAATTAGCTACCTGATTGGTTCCTAATACTATCAGGAAAAAATGGCCAGTAATAGTTATCCGGTTTTGCTAAAATCTCGCGAAATCTCTTTGACGTCTGATCTCGAAAATCGCGCTCGCTGAATACGGCAATCACGATATCGCCTATCTTGTCCTATCCACGCCTGTTTTGTCTAGGAAATCAGTATTTAAAAATTTCTGGAACAGCTTTTGCTGATAATCGGTTCTTCTATCCTTAAAAGATTCCAAGCCGAGGGTTTGATCATCTTTGATACATTGCTATTAAAACTATAGTCTCCCTTAACGAAACGAGCCGCTCTGTGGTACGCGAGGAATTGGTATGTGTATAACCCACATTCATTTTTTTAGGAGGATACTTTTTCCTCGTACAATATCGTTTTCCTAAATTTGGCTAATTTTTAATTTCATACAATCAGCGTACTATTAATCTGTGGGCTTTATATGGAGTTAGGACAAGTAAGGAGTTGGGAAAAGTCGGAAAGATTTACTCGGATTCTTCATGAGTGGGCATAAAAGATGTAGTAGAAGATAATGTTTAAGAAATAATTTAAGATATTTTCTTTACTTTATTCAGATGTTCATACATAAAATATGGCCATATGACTCGTCGGGAAAAGCTTACGCATCTTAAATGGAAGACGACTATGCTGGTTAGCATGATGAAATAAACTCCTTCGGTTTGCTATCTTTCGCCGCCTGAAAAATGCACGACTTACGTCAAGACGAAAATTCCGATGTCGATAATGGTAGCGACCGGAGACCCTTTAGTCATTCTCTCCCCATCTTTATAAACACTCTCACGTGAACTGCATGACGCAAATATTCTGAGCTTTCTAAAGCCTAAATACTCGATGCACCGTTTCTTCTAACCGGGGGATATTTCAAAACAAAAATTTGTCGCGGATTCCGAGTATCCGACGTTTTTTCACCGTGTTCCGCTGGCTCCCAACTTCCCTAGTCTGCGAAGGAATCACGTGCGTAGTGTCCTAGGAAACGGCGTTTAACCTCGAACCTTTTTTCTTCGCCGCCGCTTCCTCGCGCGCTGGAAAAGACGCCGTCACACGCTGGATCACGATCGGTTGTTTCCCGTCCTACGTCATTGGGAAAGGTGACGCATTACCTGTAGCGACGTCCTCGCTTCAGTATTTGGCGGTTGGTTTTACGTCACTAGAGCGAACGGGTTCTCATAGAGAATGACGTAAAGAGAAAGAAATTCGTTAGTGGGCCGATGTAAACATGTGTGTCAGGGTTGAATGACGTTTGATAGCTCATGAGTCGCATCTAATTTGGTGGGTGTCTACAACCGGGTATTCAATCCTAGAGGAAATGATTTCATGGATACTATTTTAAGAATGATTAGATATGGATATTTTGTCCATACACCCCTTCCACACGCCATTGGCTGCTTGAAAAATCAATATGTAAATATAAATTAATATACTTCCTGGTGAGACCTTGCTGTTTCTGTTTTGCTGTTATTATTTCCGCACACATTTCACAATCTCTTCACGAGGAAACTTTTTTATTTATTCTATGTTACGCGTCATTCACTCATTTGGAAAATATAATACAGTGCTGCCTCGGCTAAAGAAAATGTATTCCGGAAAAATTCCTTCGTTAGCCGAAATGTGATTATCGATTTAGTCTCAAATAAACACCGTTCATTCCCACACATACACACTTTTACTCGTCTTCAAGAATGGCCAGAATCGAGTATATTTTGATCGTCTTTGTGTTTGGACACGTGTAAATGCTAGCGAACCGACTAAAACCCTTGTTAGCTGGGTCCAGAAATAAGCGAAAATAATCTTCGTTTCCCGAACACTTCGTTAACCAGGTTAGCCGCTAGCCGTGAGGTATCACTGTATATGTTATGATACGTGATACATATCACACTATTGTAGTTTCTCCTTCAGAAAGCATATTCGAAGCGTAGTAAGACATGCGAATGGAATGCGGAGGTTAGCCAGTAGAATTCTTAGGGGGTGTTCATCGAGAGTAAAAGAAATAGCGTAATTTTCCCTTATTCGACCTCTCCTATAGGATTTCTGTGCTGTTTGGGATCATCACGAAGTTGGATTAACATCCGGTGGTTCAACGCGGAGTAGCCTAGAGAGAGAAAAAGGAAGTTTAAGGAGAATTCAGGATCGACATCAGTGTTTCTGCTCTGATAGAATCTCTCGAGTGGGATTCGCTTCTGACGGAAGACTTTATTACCGAGAGAAGCTAAACAAAAAATTTATCTGTACAAAACTCGTCGACAAGATAGTTGATTTTGTTTCTCCAGTTAACAACGTTCGCGAGATTCGAGAGAAAACAAAAAAGTGTTACAAAGATGCATAGGTCAGCCTGGGTACCTCTGGTCGTTTTTCCCGCGGAGCAGCAGAAAAGATTAAAGCAAATAAAATTAGATAGATATATTGGTGTTTATATCCCCCTCCTGATACGCTTCATTGGTGGCTTGGTGGTCAATATGAAAATGTAAAATAAAATGTATGTCCCGGTGGATCTGGACAAGGGAGCACATTCCATGATATTACGCCTACTAGAAAGGCTCCTTTTAGAAATGGTTGTTATACAAGGTCTAGAGCGATAAAAAGAATAGGTGTGCGTAAAATTCATCATTTTCTTTATCTCTATTCTATTTACACTAGACTCTATCAAGTATAAGAAAAATAAAACCAGACCTACGAATCTGTAAGAATTTTTAAGTATTAAGAATTAAGAAGAATTGTAAGAATTTTTACTCTTAGGTGATTACTTTCGTCAACACTTCCCTGTATTAGAATAATCAGATGTTGCCATATGACAAAAAATCAATCATCGCCAAATATAGGAACAGTTTAATAGTACCAAAAACGACTTTTGATTGGATGACGATCACCAGGTCATCTGAGAATGACGCCCATCATCACCTGATGTTATTCCTGTGGCGAAACGGATTTAGCTCTCACATAATACGAGAAAAGTTTCGATTACTTCTCGGTCTCTTCCGTAGATCTCTGACTGATCTTAGGATAACTTCGTCATTTTCATAAGATTTTAATGTTAAAAAAATATAAGGAAATGTAATTGGTATTGTCTGTCCAACATCATGAAGACACAATGGATCTCTTATGGCCCCATGCATTTCTTATGGGAGATCGGCGCGCGCTGTTGCCACTTTTGGACAGTTGGCAAAAATTAATTTTTAATACTTTTATCACACAGCAAAAGTAATTCCGCACAGCATGGTGCAATTTAATCAATGTTAAATAATATCGTAATCGAAGGAAAAATAGGAAAGTGATACTTTCGAGAAAATCGGGAATAAGTTGCGGTTTTCTTTGAACCGATATATTTAGGTCTACCTTTCAAGAAACACGGTCTTTCTTTGTATCACTATCTGTCTCATTTTATTCACATTCCACCAATGCTATTACTTTTCCTGTTAAAAATTTTGGAGACAAATGCTGTAGCGAAATCTTTGGGAGTGCCGAGAATTTTCGGCAAAATGCATTGAGAAATGTAGTCGCTAGCTACTTTTCGTTATTTATACGTAGGAAAAAACTTGAAGCGAGAAAGTTTTTGAGAAAACACTGAATTTATTTTCTCTGGAAGTTTTAATCCTCTAACTTTATTGATAACCTTAAAAAACGAATTTATATTTCGAAGGTTACGCAGACCTCGGCGCGCGCGCCATTTACTCCAAGGCGGATATAAATCGATTCGCCTATTTTCCCGATTGCTTGTAATGTTCTCATTAACGTGATCACCAACAAGAATTCTCGTGATTGTACGTCCGTAAAAGTTCATTAGACATTTAGTGAACTTTCCGTTTTGTAGTATAAGCGTGTTTAAATAATCACTTTTTAATTAGGTTTGAAATTGCGTTAAATCACCGAAAAGAAAGCGAGGGAGCATATTTCAAGTAAAAAGCATCTTGGAAAAGGAGAAAAAATAACATATGAGGGACTATTGGGCATGTCTTACGAAACGATCTGGCTTACACTAACCTTAGCTGCCGAATACAGATTTACCCCTCGCTCTGGAAAAAACTTTTTCCGCATTTTCTCCCGTATGTCCAAAGTCATCTGTAAACACAGATGTGCTTTTTAAGCTCTTAAGTTCAAGTAATCCTTAGAAGAGTGTAAAGTGGTCCTCTTACGAAAGGCACGTTGGTAGGGGAAGTCCTCTCTCCGAATAATACAGTTTAGAAGAAATAAATAAACTCGAATAACAGGCCGATACGTGTAAGACACATAATTCACTAAATGATTCGATCCTAACGACATGAAACTAAACGTTAATCAAGAAATAACGAAAATTAAGCGACGCAATATAAAATCAGCAATAGACGAGTATGCTAAAGTGCAAGATGTTTTCTATATTGCTGATTTTATATTGCGTCGCTTAATTTTCGTTATTTCTTGATTAACGTTTAGTTTCATACATAGTTCAGAGCAGCGCTGTCCTGTGGATGCAAGGGGTGCAGCGCACCAGGGCGGCGGCATTATAGGGGCGGTAACAGAGGCGAAGCCAACCATTATTATTATTACAATAACATCATTTGTTATTTTCTGTACGATACTACGACTTATCTAGGGAAGATTATGATGTGAAATTCAAGACTGGCAAACATTTTGAGTTTAAAATTATGGATAACTCAAGACGAGAAAGGAATTTTTGTATAGTGGACTTAATCTAAGTTATTTATGTTGCGATACAATTTTTATTAGAAACTTTCATATTTTGTTGCGAAAAATAGATTTCGTCTTCTATATTATGATAATGATACACGAAAGTAATGTGAACTATTAACCAAAACTGACAATTTACTATGTCAGCGTACAGAATATGCACGATTATTTGTTATTGATGCTTCGTGATCAATGTAAGCTGGGGAACGAAGTCATAATCACTGATTTTTAAAAGTCTTCCAAAATAATTTGTATCAACATATAAGGAAATGTATGGTTTTGGTATTTAATTTTAAGGAGCGGCAAATTATGTTTGCACCCTGGCGGCAGATATGCCGGGCGCGGCTCTGGTTGCAAGTGTAGAAATTCGTTATTAGATTTTGTTGGGGGTGATGCGATGATGCACGTTCATCTTCAAGACAATTTTTAAAGGGTTATTTGTCATTTCAATAGCATTTAAAATATCTCTGAAACTTTTAATCACAATATCGGAAATAATGTCATCTGTGCCCAAGGTTTTCTAACATTTGTTAAGAATATCCAATTGATGTCGACTCAAGTCGATCAATTAAATATTTCCGCCATATCGGAATGTATAATATGCTATCTAAATTTCAGGGTTTGCCAATTTCATCGCAATGATCGTAATTAATCGATAAACGTAAGATTGATCCTCTGGAATCTCCGTGCACATCTGTGTTCTTTAAGTTTGCAACCAAGATTTCAAGAGTGAATATCACGCTTCGAAGATCTACAGAAGTGTTTCCCGAAACTCTAAGAGTCACAGGTTCTCTGTTTCACAAAACAAGGCCAAACGACCCCGACTATAATCTTTGGAAAATAAGATCAGAAACTTCAAATCAGAAGATTAGGAATTTTAAATTGTAGATCAACGAAAGTTGCAATCTAGCATTCCTACGATGTAAGGAAACCAAAAGGATATTTCGAGGAATATTGGCTTTCGAGAACGTGATTATGTAAAATTTTGGTAAGGAAAAGATGGACTCCGAGATAACATGTCGACATCCCCTCTCTCCTGCTGCTATTCTCAGACCCTAAGGCACCACTCCCCACGGCGTTTAAGTGCTCCTTTTGTGATTCACCGTTCTTCAGTGACCACGAGGAAGCACAAGCCCGTTCAAGTAATGACGATTGACAACATTTAAAAGCTATAAAGCGAACAAAATTCATTAGCCATAAACCTAAAGATATGTGAGTGACACTCGGTGTCTATCCATGACTGTTCTCTCTTCCTGTGTCCTAAGTTAATGGCATTCGGAAACAGTCTCATCCACAAGGATGTGGAAAAAATTAAACATGCAGTTGTTTGGCATCAATAATAATGAGCAATAATACAGTGGTACCTAGCAATTCGACCCTAATCCGTTGCCAAACTGATGTCGAATTGCGAAACTCGATTTCCAGCATACTATTTCCCATAAAAGTCTACAAAAATTGTTACATTCTTTGTCATGCCCTTCCAGGGAAATACGATTAAGTAATACCTTTAAGGAATCAACTTTTTCCAAAATATTTTAATGTTTTGGTGTTTATTCAAAACTTGTTACTCACAACATCAACACGATTAAATAAAGCGGGAAGGAAAACAACAAATACCAAATGACATAATTCAATTTCGCACACACGCAAATTCAATTTTCGCCCACAATTCGATTGCCAAATTGCGAGATACCTGTACTACTACAGCAATTATTTTGATTCTTCCGGATTCAACAAATTTTGGAACAACCTAGTAGTTCCTTTGATTGTTTATAGTTTAAATAGAATAAAAATCGTAATTTCACTCTCTTTTTAATAGAAGTTTGTTCGCCAATCAATAAAACATTAAGGATGTTATTTATTGATCCAATTATTACTTGCCATCACAAATTATCGCTGCCGTATTTTGTTTGCTAATTCAATAAGCTAAAGAGGTAACTCGAACGCTTGGTGTTTACACCCCCTGCCACACGCCAAAAGGCAAGTTGCAGGGTATTTGTGTAGATGTAGATATATTCTAAATCATTAATTATAAATTAAAGATTGATGTCTCGTATAAAATTTTACCGTTAAAAGGAAGATAAGAGGAGATCTATCCTTGGAATCAAGAGGAAAGATTTTAAGGTTATCGAGTGTACTAGCAGGAAAACCGGTTACCTATGCTTCATTTTCTTTATTTATCTCTTGATATATGTAGCAGAACTGAAAAAAATCAGGAAGGAGTAGGAACACTCTCACAGATCATCGATTTTTAAATTAATTTATCAGGTATATGCGTAACAAACCATTGGTATGCTATGAGATGAGGTTGCCTTACGTGTTGGTTAAACCAGCATCATGTAAATGGCGATGCCCCTGCTAACCTTTTCACATTCATAATCATGCGCGAGTGAGTCACTCTCATTAACTCACAGAATTCCATCAAACAAAAGCGATGTGACGGTAAGGGCATATTTTACAGGAAGGAACTCCTTATCTCCGATGATCATTTATATGATAACCACAAACTCTCATTTCCTCTCCTTCATTTTTAAATAGATTGACGTTTTAATATGCCTTTTAAATAAAAAAATTCATGTTGAATTGCCAGTAAATACGTATTAGCAATGCCAGAAATCGCTAGAAAAGATATTATCACACAAACTTAAATATAAAAACTACGAATTACGCCATAAAAAACTATGAATTTTTTATGGCGTACTTTGATCGTTCACTAATACTTCCGTTCATTCCATTATACCTTTGTCAATATAAAATATGAACAATAGAACAACAGATTTTACGAATACTTTCCAATATCTACATAAACTGTTTCTTTTCCGAGTTTGTCATGCTCAGCATCAAAGAGTAAATACATGAGGATGTTGAGAAATTCAAAGGTGCATGAAAATAACTTTTTATCAAACTCGGAACTCATCATTTAAAACGAAGGAAAAGGGTAGGTGTTATTTCCATTATATTCATAATAATCGACTTTTATCATCTGATGGCTATGATGGACTTGTTAATGTAATTCATTCTCTGAAACTGGTCGTATGTATGTACTTAAATTTTGTAAAAATGTACAATTTTTTCTTTCTTATTTTACTGTTATTAACTTTCTATCTTTGAATACTTCAATCATGAAATAGTGAAATGAAATATTAACAGTCACAGAAGTCTATTTCCCTTTTATTTATTATCATCACTCAAAAGCAGTGATAAGATTATTAATTTTAGAAAACATATATTTATCTACCACCTTGAAAGAGGATAAGACTAAAATAGTAAGAACTTTCATAAAAATAAGCGCTCAAAGGTCTTATATAGCTAGATATCTTAGAAGAGTCGGTTAAACTAATTTCTGCGATGATATGGCCGTTGTATTCAACGTCGACTGTAAGGTGTTTGCGTTAGAGATCGAAAATAATCGAGGAAACGATAAAATTCAGTATTTGGAAAATGCTAATCTTGTAATAATTTCTGTTTAATGAAAAGTTACACGGAGCTAGAGTGCTAGACAAAGACCGCAGTTTAATTGGTATGCTCAGTTTTTACGAGTGTATTAATTTAAATTGGTAAAATTTACCCGAACATAGTTAAAATTTTAGAGTTAAATTAAATTGGTTTGTTAAGTAAGGAAAAGAACACTATGTCATAGTTCCACAAGATAATTTAATATACTATGCGACCGGTTTCGACTAAGGTCTAGTCATCTTCTGGCTTAAATTGGTTTGTATTATCAACTACTCAATATTAAGTTGAAAGAAAAAATATGGATGTCAAAGCTCATGGCGATTACGCTTTGAAGGCATAAAAATATCCACCACACTTCATAGCTTCTTACTCAAACTTTACCTTGGTATTCAATAAGTAATTTCATTATTTTTTTACTAATATCGGCCGCGGATAAACAAGTTTTTTGGACTATAGCATTCAGAGTACTTCTGCATAAACATCGTTCAAAGGCTTTAAAAATCCTTCGTTTACGAAGAAAGAATCGGATGAATGTATTCCAACCAATGCCAACTACTCTTGTATTGGCGGTTTTTAATTTAAATTCGAGCACTTTGAGATAACCACATGGCGAAAAGCTGAACTATGTGATCTTTCAACCGAGTTCTTACGTTTGCCAACAGATGGCGCACAGAGTAGTGAAATTTCGTCCGGCGCTTGCCTTTCCTTTTCCCTATCCGCAGCTTGAATAAATTAGTGTATGGTTGCATTCTCTTGTAAAAGTCTTCCAATTTCCAAAAAAGGCAATCTAATAATTTAAAATTAATCGTAATCACTCAAAAAACTGAGAAAACCCTCGAATTCTGGAAGTTTGCCCGAGTTAAGTTAAAAATATCTGAATTGAGGTTCTAAATCGAGAGAAAAACGCGATATTTTACATGAAATTGCTCAAGGGAGGAGGGAAACCCTTTGGAAAACCTCCCTCCAAGAAAAAGAAACAAAGCATGGTCCACCAAATTCACAAACGCTATCCAACCCCGAGAACTTATACATAACAATGCCACCCGACTCCATAACCATGAACTCTCCCAAGATTAAAGAAATTATTATACGATCATAAACAGACTGTGCCCTTTTATTTAACTTTGCTGATGACAGATCTAACATAAAAATTAAAATTTAAAAATTGTTCTGAAATATGTATCCCAATAAGGATGAGGTTTTCCCCAACAAACTCGATATTCTTTACTTCACTTTTCTAAACAGTTATATAACAATTTTGCTTTTTTTGACTTTAGGTAATTCCCTGTAAATGAAGCATGCTAGTACCCGATGACCCAAAAAATCCCTCTAGATGAGGACCTTGTACCCTTCATTTTACGCCAAATGGAAATGGGTGAGCCCTACCTGATAATTTTCGAGGAAATTTCGTATTTCCGTTTTTCATTTGTCTAACAGCTTCGAAATATGTTAATTTACTCCCTGGAGTGAGTGTAAGCGGTATTAAAAATCAGAAAAGGTATGTTTCAAAGTCATTAGTTGTCCTTGGTTGATTTATTTCATTCTATTAGATAATGCCATATCGCATCACTATGCAATGCAATCACTAATCATTTCTGATTCATTCTCTATCCTCTTACAGTAAAAATGGATAAGCAAATCCCAAGCCGTGGTTCTGCCAAAAATATTGCTATCAGAATGTACATCTATTCTAGTTAAACAGAAGGTTGATAATTTAAAGTAACATTTGCACCGAGGAAGAGCTACTTACTTAGGTAGAAAGGGAATCGATTCCAGTTGCTATCTATTTTTTAAGAAATATTGACGAATAAATAATGGCATTTCAATAGATTATCAAATAATGTATGATTTATGCGAAGAAATTATCACAATGCATCAATATTAACTTAATTAGGGGATAATTTATGAGGAACCAGTAAAAAGAATGATAAGATTAATTAAAAGAGAATTTTGTAATTTTTTTAATATATCTAATTTTACACAGTTGTCTACAGCTTCATCTGTTGATGTGAAATATAAATACAGCAAAAATAAAAATGCTTACGGGTATGTATTTGGAGTTATATTTTCAGCAAAATGATTTACATTTATTTAAGATGAACAGGTCTGAAGTACAGTACCGTCAACTATTGATTGATTTGATATGACCAACGCAATCTTTTAGTCCTTTTTCTAGACATCTTAGTAGTGTCCGAAATATTTTCTGCTACTTTTGTCATAAACTGTTAGAATTATTCGAAGAGAGATGCTAGAAGTATTCAAAGCTTTCGTAAATGCGCTTAACCACATTAACTGATTATCATTCAGCATATTTATTGATTTAGAAAATAAAAAGATTCGATCTTCAATTGTACTTCTTTTGTATTACTATATTTTATACTGCCTAACCACTATCAACCACCAATCATCAACCAACTACTTCGTTGAATAAATCTAGTTATAGCTCTTTATATAAATTTCACAAGAATCTGAACCCTTGTCTGTTAATTTCTGTTATATCACCAAAACCGAAATAATCTTGATTTTGGAAATCTAGTCGTCAAATATTATTTGCACGAAGGAGTTCGATTTTACTTATTCCTTACTTGCTATTTATGACACTCGTAAAATTTTGCTCGTAATCTCACAAGAAGTCTGAGCTTTTTTGCAATATATTTTGATTTTCAGTTTGAAATTACTCATTCGAAAGTAGGTTAAGACGAATTCCTTCCATCCGATCGCTCTACACGCTAGAGTGACAGCTGTCTACTATTTGTGAACCTCTCGTTTTTCTGTGAAATCCACTGAGTCACGTGAAATTTAGTAGTATTGGAACCCATGATAGTTGGAACTCATTCTCATTAAGTTCCCTACTGAAATATCCTTTCTAAGATTCCCGGCTAACGATAACGTTAAAGGAAAAACTACGGAACGAGGAGAGCCAATTACTTTCTTTCAACCGGGTACGCGACAAAAAAGGGGATCTCGTTCTCAGAAGAAAAATCTCTTTCGAAAAAAACCTAACAGAGCGAATATAGACCACAATTCTGCGATTTCTCTTGGTGTCCCCTCATTTCTCACCCTCTCTCCCTATTTTATAAATTGCTCTCGTTTAAAATGAATCACAGCTGGACGATGGGCAAGCGTGGATAGTGGTTTTAATTCGGAGAAATTCAGTGGGACCAAAACCCGCGGGGGACTCCTCTTTCAAAAGAGCAACAGATTGCATCCATCGTCGGCAAAATCAAGCACTTGACTCTCTAGGAAATGAAAGAGGTAAAAATAAAATACCTTCCCGTTAAAAGCGAGAGAGTTTCACCGTAGAGACACTCAGCGTAATATAAATCTCAAGGTTTTGTAACGGATCTTCCTCCCGTTTTCCCTTTCTCTCCCCTTCAATTGAACCCTTTACTTCCTTCCCTTAACATGCTCCGCTGAGTTTCCTTTCACTCTCGCTTTCTCCCGCGTGCTACCTTTTACTAGCCGGACCCCCAGTCCACTCGCTCGCATATCATTCAGTCTCGTTGACTCTCCCTTCCATGGGGACCAACTCCTCCACACCCAGACTCCCTCTTTTGTTGGTCTGCGAGGGACTTTCTTCCGCCAAGGCAACTTGCACACGCGAGGGAAAAAGCATTATTTCATCTAATTGTTTTCATCTCTCCCTGACCTGTTCCCCCTCCACCTACCCATTACCCCTTTTCCTCTCTCTTATCCAAGATTGGAATGGGAATCCGGTTGGTCAGAATAGGTGAAAAGGAATTTCCGATGTTCTTTTTTTCAAGCCTTCTATGTCAGGCGTGGTTGATTGCTTAGAGGAAGGAAGTGATTGCCGAGGCTTAGGCTGCTTCCTTTCCGGAAGATTTTAATGGGATTTTAGACCGGTCTTATCTCTTTTCTACTTAAAGGGTAATGCAATTATCGAAAGGATTGGACTGATGCATGACCCACGGGCTTTATATGAATCAGTCAGAAGCTCTTTAATTAACAGAATTGCTACTAAAATAGCTGAAGAAAACATTTATGATTTAAACAGCCAGATATATATCCCAGAACTATGTATGTACCTTTTAAAGCTGTACTCGTGATGCTTCAAAAATTTGCAACTTAATAAAATTTATACATATATTAATTTGCACGATTATGGATTTTCCTCACATTTTTACATGGCCTACAAACACACCGTTCGAGCATTCAAAATGTAGAAAACTGCATTCACTATGCCGCTTCACCATTGTATAGCTTCCAGTTACTAATCTAAGAATAAGTAATAGAAAGAAGAGGTATCATAAAAAATAAGAGCGAAGATTCGACCCATCAACAAGTTTAAATAGCATTTCTTGGGTTGAATATGCTACAAGAATGATAAGCTGTGTATGAGTAACATTAAAAATTATGAGTTAAACCCATTGATGTGATCTATCAGCACTGAATCTAAAGAAGATTTTGTGAAGTTTCTACCGAAGTGCCTGTTGTGATCCAAGGGGTATTTCACGGTTTTCGGAAATTCCTGCAAAATCACTGTGAAATAGATGGCAGAATTCAGAGGCGTACAGAAGCTTCTGAGGCTCTACCACAGCAAATAATGTCGGGGGGGCTAACTTTATATACATGGAGGCCCAAAATCTCAGGCTACCCTCCTCAGTATGGGGTTGCAAGGCCTATGAGTACCTCCTTGGTGGGATACTAAAATAAACTTGTTTTTGACAGTTTCTTTTCATCACTCTATTATTAATTTGCCTACTTTTGCAATATTAGGATCTCGTACTCTTTTCACGGCTAGAAATTCATTCCTTCTACTCCGAAAAATTTATTCTGCTATCGTAGACAGACGTGGACTCAATTCCTTTTCACCTATTGTCTGGTTCCTTCGCATCCTCGGAATAGGAAGACCTGAATCAACTGCGCAGTCATGTCTCTTGAAATCGGAAGGTAGCCCTCAGGAAAGCCTTAGAAACTTTTCCGAATTAGGGGAAAGTATCTTATTACATTAAATTAAATGGAGGATTTAGATTCCTCTCAGGTTAAGGGGAGTTTTCCCTGCTCTATTTCAGGTTATTACGTTGAAATGGGACGAAAGATACAGACTTTCGCTTCTCAGAGCGTCGCAAAACAGAAATTTAGCAAGTAAATTGACGGCAAACGGCGGAATATTACTGTTGCAACTCTAAAATACGAATCTCTTACTTCACAAAGAATTATTTTGGGGATAAAAAGACGTGCTTGTTATCCATAATATGCTCATCTAACTGAAATTTACCAACAGTAACAATTTTTACGTAGTACCTGCATGGATGAGAATCGAGACAACTAAATTTCGTCATTTTATGTGGTTTATTTTGAGCGGACAAAATTTTACGAATCGAAACTTTCGGGATTTCTTCAATCATTATCGAAGCAAAATGCTAATTCTAACTGAATTCCCTTTTCTGACTCGGTTATCAATCAAGAAAGACGAAGGAAAGTTTCTTAGAAAAATCAGCAACTAGACCGTTCGAAATGAGGGAAAGATCCGCATGACCCAAAAGCCGCGACTTGGACACCCATGTTCTAAATAAAGAATATTAATTTAGGGAATCATATAATTGTAAGAAAGTTATGAAATGAGTACCATGGAAATTACAGTGATTTCACGATGAGTTATTTATGTCTTAGAATGAAATATTTCAATCCATCAGGGGTATCAGTAATTTATACTTCAATTCTGAGCGATGTGAAAATGTATCCAAAGGGAAATGTATTCGGTGCGTGTAAAACTTGTGAAAGGATAGGAAACTACTCGTAAACCGAATTATTTTATCTTAATTCCGGTGGGGACCCACATGCGAAATGACCTTAGCTGCCGAAGCACTTTTAACAATACTACTACTATTTTATCTTATAATTTTCAATTAGTATTGAAATTCTTTTCATGGTTAGGCCTTACTTTTTATCGACGTAACAGAATGGAAATTTGCTGTAAAAGATGGGACTTAAGCATCCAATAACGTGCAATGCTACGCGCTAAACGTAGAGACGCGTAGTATAAGCAATCTTAAATAGATTAAGCAGTTAAGTAAAATAATTATTGAGATCTAAGGTGTGTGATTAATAAAGTGTGTAGTGAATAAGGCGTGAAATCATGACAAAGTGTTGCTTGGTTTGGAAGATTTCGGTAGGTAATTGTAAAATCATTTATCTGGGAAGAAGTTAAAACCTTTGGTCTGAGGTGCTAACTCCTACATGCATTTTAAAAATTCAATTTTATAACCCTCAATTCCTAAGTTGCATATTAAACAGTTCATTCTCGAGGAATGTGAGGGGATTCTATTCTCTAAAGCTAATGAGATGCTAATTTTCTTAGAAAATTGAATTGAAACTCGGCTTTTCTTGTTTATCTTGACGCACACTCCAACTCAGAGCAGGAAAAAATTTATACGTAAAAAGCTTACGTAAAATTACTGATGTATTGCCTCTTTAGGAGTTTCGGCGATTACGTTGCTCGAACATTCCATGAAACATACATACCGAGTAATAAACATGATGAAAATATAGAGTAGGCAATCTGATAGCCACTCCTTTTCCGTTTCCTGTGCCTCCAGACACTATGCCGAAGAATTTCCGCAGATTTTCTTGGAAGAGAAATCTGCATAACATAAATTTGTCAACTAACTAGCATTTCTATTAATTCAATAAAACCAAATTATAACATTTATAATAAGCAAGTCCTGAAAGGAGTAAACTATTATGCGCTTTTGAGATTTATGTGATGTTATTGTCGGTATAAACTCCTTGTTAACATTGATTATTTGCACTTTTATCAAGTGATGAGTTATCAAAGTAGTAATGTGATATGAAAACCTCGAAAAGTTCGGGAAACCACAAGGCACACTGGTTCAATAATGTCACGGAGGGTTACTATAATAATGTATTTTCTGCAATAGTCCGAAACAAATTCCAATAATTTATACCACATACTTCCTATTTTTAAATAAAAATCGAGAATCTATTTTAATTATTCTATATTCGATGTTAATTTAAGCCAATTTATTTGCTTCAATTCAAGTCCGTTAATTATGCAGAATTCGTGGATTTGTATTGCCGCCCACAACGCAAAAAAGGAATTTTCCATTCCATTCCGATATCATGTTCTCCGCCCAATCAGTGTCAATTATCTTGATTCTTTTTTAACCCAAAATAACTAACAGTGAACCACTAGGACAAAATTTAAAATAATCAATGTGTTATTGCAAAATTTAGGAATTTTTACATACATCCAACTCATATTTGGTTTATGATCAGTTGATCACCGGTATAATCAGAAAATCTTTAAAAAATGGTTCGGTTGGCAGCTAAGTGAGAAACGCTGAGATAGTGTGACTACACGGTATTATCTTGAGATAAGAGACAATGTATCGCAGTAATAGAAAGAGAAATCGATTAACCGTTTTCCTGTTAATTGGGAATGAGGTAGTCAGGTGAGCTCTTCAAGATAACGTATAAGGATAAGAGGTGAAAGATAAAATAGAAAAACTGATACAGATATCTCTTATTATTTTCAGATCAACGAATGGAATTACTCGGAATTGCATTTTCTTCTTTTGCAAAATAAAGAATTTTAAATCGTAATATTTTATTTATATTCAGTAATATACATTTTCTTAATATAATATTCACATAAGTTTATTTCAATACGCTCTGAAAGGAGATCTGTTTTTCATGAGATTATGATGTAGGTCTTAGAAGTTAATTTAAATAAACCTTTTTTACCGACAGGTCAGTAATACGTCACGATGTTAACGTAGCGACACGAGAATATTATTTCATTCTTCACACTTCAAGTTCTTCTTAACATCTTTTTGGTTTCTATCCAAATAACGCTTTATATTTTGCAAGATAAATGAATGATATCCTCTATTGTTAAAAATTCCTATTGCAAGTCAATTAATCATAATATTTTATCGAAATTTAATGAATTAACAATCTGAAGTTCTTTTAAATTTATTTAAAATTATAAATCTTTGCTTTTAAAAAAATTGCTATTTTCTCCGCTAGTTTTCAACAATATAAATTCCTGTTTCGTTCTAAAGCAGTATTTACATAATATTGATTACTTAAAATTGCATTCCGTAAAAATATTTACCTTAAGTTGAATTAGAAAAGTATGAATGCAATTTCATCAAACGGAGCCGCTCTGAAACCGACTGTTAACCACCAAAAGGAGGATAAATGCTTTCTGAATTTTACAATTAGAAACCCTTTCCTTGTTTAAATTAATTAGTTTTGGCTGAAAAAAAACATTGATAAAATAATCATTGTGTATAAGATTAATGTTTACATCGTATAGTACACATTTTGTATACAACCTTTCATTTGTTGATTGCGAAACTCATCCGTAATTAAAAGTGTTTGATCGAATTTAATCGATTTGAGAAGTGATGGAGAGGGAAAAGCTCAATTGCTTCGAATTAACAAATACAGGGAGTGATTTTCGTCATCATAAGCAAAATAAAAATCACTTTGTTACCGTATAAAAACGGTGCCTTTCTTGCTCCTAGCTTATGACGTAGTGTGCTTTGTCTCTTTTCCTGCAATCACAACATGCGTGAGAATACGTATGTACAAGCTTCTTGAGTCGTCTGATAATATATATTTACTAAATTTATATCTTTATATTTGGGGGACGTGAAAGTCGCTCTTTCTTAATGATGGTCGTCTATAGGAAAGAATGAGTTAAATTAATCTTGCAGTACCCTTTCTATTCATAGCATTGGGACAGAAGATCAGCGAAAAAATATTGTGCCAAGACAGAATTTGACCATTAAATTCGACGTTCACGATTAAATTCGTCTTTCGTTAAATCTGAAATTGAGGATGCTGATTCTTTTCCGATTAATGCAACGATAGTTTTCGGGCTCTATTTATACCCATTTATTTTATACATCGAATTCCCTAATTTGCTAAAATTACTTCAGAATTGAAAATACATAGTTTTGAGGAGCATCTTCTCTACTTAGTAGTTCTCACGGAATAAAATTTTGATTTATGGCATAACCAGAGCCAGCCCAAGGTGCGGACGAGTCGAAAAAAGTCAGATAGCTGAATCAATTGTGAATATGGTTTAATGAATCGATCGAACACGAATGGTAATAACTGCCTATCGTTGAGGTGCATTCGCTTTCGATATAACAACTTGAACTTATATTACAGTCATAATAATTTGAGAAATATGAACGATGTTACTATAAAAATATAATTTATTAGATCAACTCTAAAGAATACCAAAAATATTCTCCTGAATAATAAGCGAGTCTCTAAACGATGGTCTTTAAAATAATTTTAAAATCATCAAAATTGAAGAGGCTCCTACACTAGAACACCCAAGGCCCTAAATATATATATATATCAAATTATAACATTTATAATAAGCAAGTCCTGAAAGGAGTAAACTATNTAATGGAAAGGTAATCTCCATTTCTCCTTGGGAACCAGAAATTATGTTAAAGATGAAAAATTCCCAAAATATGACTTAATGTTTCTTAAGTTATCGCCTATAGGTGATAAAACTAAAAAAAAATAAGGCAAGGAACCTAGAAACGAAGCTTCAATTGGTGGAAATGGTATATTTTTATCTGATGAGAATCATATAAAAGTCGGTGTTATACAAACTAATTACAAAAGTAGGCAAAAAATTGTATTTATCTTTCGTTACCCTCCATTGTACTTTCTGCAATCTTATCTTTGCATTGCACTTTCTGCAATCAATCTGATCTTGATCGACAGATATCTCAATAACTCTCTCTCTCTCCCCCTCTTTTCATAGCCCTAGTATTCTATCATCTTTAGTCGCAATTTGAAACATTCGATGAGTTTTTTCAGAAGTCGAGCGAAATTTTCCGGAAAATTATCGAAGACATGGCTCTAGTCTAATCCTTGTAAAAACTACTACGAGACTTAGAAACAATGGCTTCCCAATACGTCCATCAGTAACTCTAATCACGGACAGCTACATCTGTCCCCATCAACGACCGCTACTACTCTAAGAGTATCGAAAAACAAAGCAAATCCCTTATAAAGCTTTTCCGCCGCGATCTCATTCGGCGAGTGCGGTGCGACGACCAGGTGCAGCTCTTTAATGCAACTTTCACTCCGCACGCCTTCTTCCGCTCTTAACTCCTCCTCCATCGACCCCGGAAAGCGATCTATCGATTTCCCCTCGGATGGATCAAAGGCATCCTGGTCGATGCATTATTAATTCATCTGAGACAAACGGATGGAAGAGAATGCACCGAGTGGTACGGATGGTATCTCGTAAACAACAGCGGATGGAGTTATCTTGATTCTATGGAGTCCGTAAGGTATCTGGACTCGCTCTATAGGATCATTATATGGGCGAGTTGGTACGGAGAACCACTACTGAAAGGAAACAAGATTTTTTAGAACTAATTTATAGTCAGTATATCAATTCTTACACAGTTGCGCGTAAAACGTAATGGCACTATTCACTAATATTTATATTTGAAAAGTAGAGTTGCAGCAAATGAAAAGAAGATGATTTACCTAATATGAAAGGAGTGGCCGTAGGAATAAATAAAGCAGCCATAAGAATAAATAAAGTAACCGCAGGATTAAATAATTGCCTCTCTAATTGAGATGTTCAATGCATTTAGGCTATCATCATACACCGGAGAAAAGAAGAATTAACCGTGATTAGTACAATCAACTGTCATTGTAAGCAGAAATAGTCAATACAATGCTGGATTTAGCAGTAATCATGTGTAGGCGGTTAAGAGGTAAAAAAATAAAATTAATATGCTTAGGCGTTACTTCGTGGAAAATCATATCACTGCAGAGAAAGAAAACTTGGTAATTTTTCTTTCTCTTCTGTAAGGTTAAGGAATTCTCATTCTCTGCTAATATATAATCTCATCGGAAAATATTTAATTAAGAACTATATTCATATTTAATTCGTATCAATTTATAAATTCCTGCAAGAAAAATTGATGCCAGGAAGATATACTGTACTACAGTGAAGGTAGCTGATATTGATTAACGAATTGACATATTAAACAAAGTTTCAGCTAGTACAACGGCAGTTTTGAATTACGAAATTATTTTAGCAAATTAGAAACTTTATTTTATCGTTACTGAATAATGTTATTGTTTCGGACATGATAAAAATAAAATATTTGCAGCTAACAGAGTCATGTTTATTATAAAAATAAAATTTTGGGAATAATGCAAACAATGAATGGAATTTATTTAGTCAATAATTCATTCCATTTGAAGTTTTAGTTAATTAGAGAAACCATTTAAGCAAAATCTTTTGGTAAATTCGCAGTTATCATTTTAGCTTTGAGTAAAAGCCGAAGAAATCTTTCACATCCGTTTCATGCTCCACATGTTACTAATATTATTACCAAATTGATAACTCATCATTATACCTTTTCTAGCACTGACTTAAGGCCATTACTTATCTCGAATAAATTATTTAACCACAACATTTGAAAGTATTGACTGCAATACACATAAACATTCCTACGTCAACACATCTAAAAAGAGGCCATTCCATACTGAAAGCATTGAATGCTGACTAAATCGTTACTTTAAATGTATAAAGTACATTTCACAGATTTGAAAAACGAAGTTTGGAGGTGGAAAAAAATAGGGCCTGTCCGGGATTTGAACCCGGGACCTCTCGCACCCAAAGCGAGAATCATACCCCTAGACCAACAGGCCGCGCTGTGATAGTAGCGTCAAGTGACAGACCAATGCATCTGCTACGGAATATTTTCAAGGTCAATGCAGTTTCAAAGTAATGCTGAAAAGAAACCTGAAAACATACAGTGCACCATCACTATTTGGGACATAGCACAAGGCATGCATAGTCTATTCACAGGACCATTTGCACAATCGACGGCAAAACACCTCTGGTTAACCTATTTCACGTCTAATTTTTTAGAGTGTCATTCCCACGCATTTCCGTATGATCGATTTCATTTGATTTATTTCCATTGTTTTCGAAAAATAAAAAAGAGCAGAGAAGAGAGAGACAACATAGCAATTTGAAAAGAATTTACTATGTGAATATTGTCATTAATAACGTATTGAACCAAATGATGAATAATCATGTTATCATCACCAGTCATCTTTCCGAAGATTGTTTAGTCCACTCTAATCTCTTCTCAGACTTCATTCTTACATAATTTTTTACGTTGAAATCATTAATAATTTGCCTCATGCATCCCATTCCTCTCTAATTCATCCCATCCATATTTCCTTCTATTAATATTTTCACTATGCTATTGTGTCGCAATAGTCATGATAATAATAAATCATGTCATACGAAATGTTAAACGGAGACAGAGGTTTCGAGGTTTTTTTTCGCACGGCATGAAATACTCATAAGGTTTCTTGGAAAATTGGAAACATTTATAAACAACCATAGCATTTTCGACGAAGACGATCGAAGCTTCGTCAATAACCATAAAAAAGATGCGAAATTCTCCAGATACCACGGAAGCAAACAAACACATTGCTGATCCATAACACTTTTTCATACAAGGTAGATGATCCTGTAGGGTGTAAAAGACATTAGCAACATCAGGAGGTATATTTTTAAATATTCCTAACCCCTGACTATAATTGTATTCGTCAAAGTTTAGTACTTGAGTGTGTAGTACTATCCGAAGATTTCGGCCACAAAAGAATAAATAATTGTATGGCTTAGGAGCTTCCCGGTTATTATCAATTGTAAATCAATCAATTAAAAGGTAGAATAAATAGCAAATTCTAGTTTTACGCAACGTAGTATAACATAAAAAGAAGAAAAAGTATGAACAGCAAAAACTAACGATTAGGAAAAAAAAGTGGAATCCGAGGTAGAATCCTATTAAGGTAAATCTATAAAGGACGAGCTAATTAAGAGCGTTTCTAACATATTAATGGCACTAAATTCTTTGCAGTAAGACCATTCGTACGAGAAAAAATTAAATACAGGTGTAACGCCACACTATAATGGACAGAATGCTAGAAACCAATGAGAGGGAAATTTCGACGACGCTATCGTTTATCAACAAACCTACAAAAGTAATAATCCTAAAGGAAAGAAGATTTGAAGTCAGGTCAGGTGCTGTATTAGAAAACATAGTGTGGTAAGTGTGAAAACAGTTGAGTCTGAATAGTCATGATCCTAATCTTGGAATTGTGAAAGCAGATTAAATTTTGCTACAATGATTTTTCTTTCTTGGAATCAAAACACTATATAGTTCAGGATTTATGATTAATAAAAACATCTTCGTTCTGGCGTTTGTTTGGGTTTCGCGCTTTTTTAAGAAAAAGGGCGTCATCTGCCGACCCTCCTTCGTACTAACTCGCGGCGATGGTCAGTGTGACTTCCACATTCACAATAAGCGCTATTTTTGAATGACTAAGGAGAGAAGTTGACAGACGTTAGCCACATTACGGTTGTTTCAGATCAGATACTTATTATAAATATGATACATTATATATGCGAATGAGATTTAAAAATTCTTACGTTAATGTCTTCAATAAATGTTTTATAGTGTAATTCTATCTTGATCAGAAGAATAATGGTATCTAAGGAAAATTTCATAAATGAAAACCAACCAAAAAATTTTTGTTTTCGCGTTTTCATGCCAACTGTATCAAAATAATATGCAAATTAAATGATTAAATGAAATTGGAATTCTACTTAGATATGATCCCTGACTGATTTAACATGGCTATTAACTTATCGAGAATATAACATTGTTTTATGTTGATACAAAAGTGCCTTACTAAGCAACAGGAGCGTGATTAAAACTAATCACGTTTGCTGTATCATATGTTATTTGAATTTAAGTACTACATGGACACAAAGCTGCATCCAGGGCGTAATAATAAAATTCAGGGAGCAATTACACCAGGTGAGATTTCCAAATCAGAAAACAGATTACCTTCCTCGATTATATCTCATAGAGAAGTCATTTATAATAATTAATTATACATTTCCATAACTAAATAAAAATGCAAAGCAATGATTTCTTACCTTGACAACGGAATAGCTGCAGATATCTTCTTCCCGATCAGCAGATTCGCCAGAAGTGCAAAATCTACCGAAGCGGTAGGTAATTTACACAGCAAATACCTTCTACGCAGGAGAAAGATATGGTCGCACATCGTCGTATTCCTCGCGCCATTCATGTCCTTTCCGTCCATTGATAGGTAGGAGCTCTCAACCGATTCTCCCGTATCCGTTCTGAGGGTCTCATTGCTACAATGTAATGTAAAAGTATTTGGATGGAGACATTATAATGGTAAGGCGAAGATTCCATAGGTGGTTTTGTTTTACAGGGAGCCTTTGTATCTCTCTCCATAATGTCATCTTCTTTGAAGAATATTTGACTACTACTGAGCCCTTTAATACTCAGGAACTTTCCGTTGACCCCTCAACCGTACCTGATTTTTACGATACAATTCTGTAAGGAGGAGAAATGCTTTTGTTAAATTTCTGACTGTTACACAATATGGGTGAATTTTTTAGAATGCGTTTAAATATCCCAACGCATTCTGGATGGCGAGCTAAACTTCTAAGCGAATGTAAACAAGAGCCTTTTAAATCTCTCGTCTTGTGCTTTCAAACCTTATCGGACGTTTGTAGCCATTCCAAGCGTAATGTTTGCTTATCCTGGCTTCTTCCTGTTAGTTGCCGTATTGTTGTCCCTTCTCTTCTTTGCTTCAAAGCACTGCATGAGGGAATATCTGATTACCGACGAAAGATTTTCGAAAAATTCATCGGTAAAGAATTTTTAGGTGAAGTAAAGGATAATGTTATTCCGGAAAGCCTCCGTCACTAATATGATTGTCATGAAAGCCGTTCGGAAAGGATTGGGGTAAGTTGGTATAGTCTTAAAGAGCTTGCATGAAAGAAAGATGTATTTACCATAAGTCGAGCCAAACTGTTTCTGAGGTATTTCGTCAGAATTGAGGTGATAATTAATTTCGGTCAGATAAAATTCAGCTATTTTGTAACGCAGGAATCCTTAACGTCAATGTCGAGATATTATCCCTGAAACGTGATTCGAGTTCCGTAATTTCTTTGCGTTTCTAGGAATACCGGAACCGCTAAGAGGTTCCGTAAGTTTTTACACGACTCGTGCATAAAGTCACGTCACCCACGTTCTCTTTTTCACCATTATCTATGCCTCTGATTCCTTTTTTACGCGTTGACTATATGGGATCAGCTGAGCGTACAGGAAGAAAAACCAGTGCTATATACCATGAGCAAAGTCGCATTAAACACGATGGGCATTAGGTGCTAAGGTCAAGTTCAGGAACTCTAGAGGGATCTCTCTTCAAAAAATTTCATGCGTTATACTTAATTACCTCTGAAAATTGATAAAAATAAAATTGCTATATACACTTAGGAAAGGGGCATTCCCATCAGAAGGTTAGAATCGTATACCTGCGGTTTGGATGATAAATTTTATTTTAGCTGTATTTATTGGTTAAAGTTTCATGTAGAAGGACAATAACATATTAAATCATTCGACGTTGCATAGCGAGTTATCATTGAGATTTTCAATGTTTTTTAGGGATTTCTACCTTTGTTATGTTAATGAAACTTGGTTTTTCAAAATTTGTGGCATGTAGTACGAGGCTAGTGATGCCCAAGTGTTCCCGATGTATTTTCAAAGAATGCTTAACATTTCAAATGTATAAAATTTCATTTCGCTCGATAGAATAGAAGAGTCGGATGCTTATGAGTTGCTAACGATCGTTTAATTTAGGTTGATGGTTTCATGTACGCATTAGGAATATTACACGACAAACAGCGGCGAGATAAACGTGGAGCGAGATTTTATAAGGTTAATGAGGAGAGGACAATAGTTATTAGTAAATGAGATTTCAATTTTACAGTCATACGATACCTATCTGAAATGAAATAAATGTGCATACAATACAATTGAGAACGAATTAATGATTGAATTGTTGTTCGTAACAGAAGTGTACCACTACTAATCTCGTGGTTACAGGTAATTGAAACTAGAATGGGAAAACAATTTTATAATAACCGATTGATCATTATCTTTAGTTACCTAATCACAGGAAATATTCAATATAAATGACAAAAAATGATGAAATGAGCATTCATTCGAACCATTGCATCAATGGTCCCCAAGCTTTCCTTTACAGAGTGACAGCGTTTTTACGTTATAATTTCCCTACGCCGATCGATATTCCAATAACTTCATTGAGCGCTTATGAAAATAATCACACAAAACAGGATTAATAAAAATGGTAACATTTATGATGAAATGAATTTACATAATGTAGCCTCACATGGATGTGTTACTTACATTTTAAATGAAAATGTACGAATTTTATGGAAAATATCCGTAATGAATATGTGTATTCTTAAAGCTAGGATATAGCTTTGTCGTAATATTTTATTCTGATAGTGTAATGTGTTAATAGATGATAGATATTCTGTATCAACCAATAACGTTGCATTGTTATAATTAGCACGAGTATATTACTGTATCATTGTATATTTTTGTTTCGGAATAATTCCAAAACAGTATTGCAATCAATAACGTTACCACCGGACTATTAGTCCAGCTGTAACGCATTTATTTACAATAATAATGATATAAAAAATTTTTTCGTGGCAGTTCATTTTCTCCTGGGTATATGGTAGCTACTTCCTAGGACATAAAAAGCTTAGGTCTTTCGAAAAACATACGTCTCACCGAGATTTGAACTCGGATCGCTGGATTCTCAGTCCAGAGTATTAACCATTACACCATAACCCGAGTCTTACTTTGTTGTTTATTTATAAGGCAATAGTGTATCATGTCATATAGATAATTAATATTCTCAAATAATAGCCTAGAAAATATGATCCCATATTTAATAATCCACAAACAGTGGAAGATAAAAGAACAGTTGGGTTAAATTTTGCTTGGACTGCCTTTTGTTGTAGTTTAACATAATCCTTTTAAAAGTGTTTTCACTCGTTTTAAAAATTTGTCATACATTTACCCATAAACTTATCTTATATGAGTCTGTTTATCCATGTTTATATTATGAGTGACTTTATCCTGAAATTAGATTTTCTCGCCTCTTGATGTTTTCTTTATTGAAGCAGCTACAATTTATTTCCCTTATAGCTTTTTTATCACTAATTGCTGTTACATATGCGACTTAATCGCATTGAAATTAGGAGAAGTATAANATCAGATGTAAAATTAATATAGGAGTGATTGATATATATATTTAAAAATGTGAATTAATTGTGAACAGAATTAAGTTCTGTTACTTACACCGAAAAATTTCACTCACAATATCGCAAACAAACAGAAAAAATACATAAGGTCCCACCGAGATTTGAACTCGGATCGCTGGATTCAAAGTCCAGAGTGCTAACCATTACACCATGGGACCGATACACATCAGGCGTAATTAATAAAATTCAACCGGTGTATTTGTTTCTTTAGTCATTTCCTTGATTTCATTTTTTAACGAATATCCAAACTTCGTCACATTTTAATCTCTTAACACTGATACTCGGCCTTCGAATCATTCGCAACAACTCGGAGCATAACGAATCCATAATTTGAATATCTTTTTCTACGAAAAAGATGGCCTTTTTAAGAAATTTCTCAACCCCTTTGGCTAAACGAAGAAATGTCCTTCCGTCTTCGATTTCGTTCTTTGCTGTTTCAGAATTTTGCCCCATGCTATTTGTTTTCCGAATTTTTGAGCTTGGAACGGAACTGGCTGAAAACTATCCACATTTCCTGAGCATCATGGATAGTTTCTTCCACCGGTTTTAGGGAATGTTAGAGGCAGGCCTTTTATTTGGGTATTTTCTTGGATGATCGCCAGCTCAGACAAACTTCACCTCACCCTTTCCTTGTTTCTTATTAAATTTATTCAAACGATTTTCTCATATACATCTTATCCTTACCATATAAAAGATATATTTTGAATGAAAACGATAAAAAATGACTTACAAGGAGATTTATTCATGTGTTTTCATAAATGTGTATTAATTAGCCGAAAAAAACTTTGCGAAAACCTATTAACTTACCAAAAACCTACCTTTTGTGAATATTACAAGATTGTTTTTGGCCTCTGTTTTACTGATGAAGCTTCCATGTCAGGCCATTCATACTTTAAATAGCTCTACTGGAGTGAGGAGGTTGTTTACATAATTCATTCATTCTCAAAATAAGAATTCACGTATATATAATATTTATCCGTCAATGTTGCTCTGACGGAACCCCGTGGAATTCGCAGTTGATCTTAGTAACCGAGATTGGAACGGAAAAATGTCAAAAAATATTAAAATTTCAAAAATATATTTCAGTTTTAATTCCTCAATCTTTGGATTTGCAAATATCACGACTTCGTTCATAAAGGCTGTCTTCGAGGTTCATCAGCAGTCGTATTTGTTTCAAACAACAATTACGCGCTTTTCAGTTAGTTTTCTGACGATTGACAGTTGCTTTTCGTGAGTATTTGGGGTCTATGACTTTTTGATAATAAAAGCGAATGGAAAGGAAGTGGGAAAGAGATAAAGCACGCACTGGATGTGGGACGATGGAGTCCAACAGTCCAATGAATGTACGTCCCCGAGTTGGAGTTGGGATTATCAGTCTCCTCTTCCAAGGGAGATAAGCACAGTGCATGAAGACTCAGGAATACCACTGCTGGAGAGAAATAGGAAACCAGTGGCGTGCTTAGATTTGGTGATTCTAAATGCCTTAATCGGAAGCTGTCTGCATTTAAGAGCAGCTTTGAGCCACCGATATAGGAATGTGAGGTAGAAATGCGCATTCGTGACAGATTAAACATGAAACGATCAAAGAATTTTGAAAGCGTACATTTTTTCTTAATTTCAATTTTACGATCATTTAATCTTTTCTTGAAAGACAGTAGCTTAGTTTCAGTTTTCCCTTCATCTATACAGAATTCATCTATGTTACGTGTAATCGTGGAATTTATAATGTGTCAGTACATGAATGGGAAAAGGGTTTTCATAGTTGTAATCTAGCTTTAATGGAATCCTTTCTTCTCCCCTGATGATTGGGCTATTTCAATGTTCTGTCTTCCAAATTTTCCTAGCCCTTTTCTAGTCCACTGCACGGTAAACTAAAACAAGAAAAAGCTCGCCAAGAATACAATTTTTTTCCAGCGTTGAAACTTTGTATGGATATTCTTAAATTAATTCTTTAATACGAAAAAGTGTCCCTATTTCGCCGTTCGTGCATTCTCTCGCTGGAAATCCAATACCCGATTTGTATAATATTGTATGTATGTACTATAATCATGGGTTAGGTGGAAGAGGACACTCAAGTCTCAATCGCGCCGAAATAAAGACGTTATGTATTTTTAATTTGGTAAAGTGAATGAATTCACAGAGGAAGTTGAAGGTAAAGTTATAGTCAATCTTACAGTATCTTCGATTCAGACCAGGAAAAACGTATATTCCGCTAAGAAAATATATAACAATGAGATAATAACTACTTATCGTACTTTTACTTCATGGATTTATTCACACGATCGGTTTCGATGAATGATCGTCATCCTCAGGCAAATACGACGAAAAATCAAGCAAATATATACACAACTGGCATGAAAAAGGGAAGAGGGGAGTGGAGGATAGTGTGGAAAAAGTACGATTCTGTTTCCTTCATTTTACATGATGGATTTCCACCACATCTCGCCTGACTCTGAGAATTTCATTTTACACTCATGAATACGTGACTGATTCCAAAAGAAATTTATTGGAGTAAATGACTGCATTTTTAAGTAATTTTGTACGAAATAAATTCCAATCCAAGGAAGATGTATTTTCAAATGTAAGGCTAGGCTACTTTGCTAAAATGATATATTCCCTAAAAATGCATTTTTCCTGCGGAAATGTATAGCAAAAATACTGAAAGGCGGTTTCTTGGTCAGAAAACCATAATCAATTCAAAAATTATTAATAGGACAAAAAAGATAGTAAAATAATAGTTAAAAAATCGTCCATCTTGAAGGTAAATAATCTATCTAGTTTACTTGAATAATCTAGAATTAAAGATATGTAGTACGTTACCCGTGAAATTTCCTAGGTTTTCTCTTATGTTTGTAATTAAAGATACAGATAAATGTTGCTTCACTTTTGTTTTAACTTATGATTTCATCGTGCCTCACTTATCGTCTAAACATGTCTTTTCCGATACCTGTGTCCTTTGTCCTGTGTCCGGTTCGGTCATTGTCCAAACATGCAGTATCCCATATGTATTACAGTGGCTAGCGAAGCGGCTAGTTTTTAAAAGTATTTAAATATTTCCTTTTATTTCAGAAGTACTGATGAGATAATTAAATTCACATTAATTCACACGAGCTAGATAAAAGACTATAGACCCAGCATGAGCAATACCGCTCACTCTCAGGATTCCTGTATACTCGCTTGTTATTACTTGATATTTTATCAATATGTCGATTCATTGATTGTTTCCATAATGTTTCAGATTCTTTGTAAATCAAGTAAAGTTTAAAGTGACGTATTTCCATTGATTATTATGCAAATCATACAACGAAAAGGAAATAATTTTTCCAGGATATTACTTTTACTACATCTAAATTTCCTGTGAAAATATCGCTCACAATCTTCGATGCAATCTATCCCTATACGACGGATTCTGAAAAATCTATTTATTAAAAATTCTTTAATTTTTGTTATTTATATATTTAAATGTAACGAAAATAAGAAAATAAGTTAGCAGTACGGATAGCAGAAGGAACAACCCTCATCGCAATAAACAAAACTGAATTCTAGACTCGTTGCTTGTTAAACGTCGTTCACGGCACAGTCAACAATTGGAATTTAGAGCACACTCTTTCAATACAATGTAATTATGTGAGTAAAAAATGAAAACTCATTCACGTATGTACAAATTCATCCATTAATCTCTGCAGAGTAGTTTCGAAATTTTAAAATTCTGAATTATTTATAACCTGGTTGGGTTCATCTTATTGCCCCTGCAAAGCTTTTAAGACATCAATGACGGAGCTAATGATTACTGCATAGTAAGGATTATCCTGTCGTTAGAGTCATTAGAAGATTATTTTATCACTGAAATCTAATTAAACTCGACTTTGATTTTATATCAAATAATATATAAAATGGAATTTTATATTCAAGAAGTTCGGAAAATGCGCTCTTTCGAGAAATCAATCGTGTCTATTTATCTTAGACACTTTCTTCAGTTCGTGAGTACTTGTGGGCTGATGCATTATCTAATAAATACTTCCATTAAGAGTCCATCCATCGATGCAATGCACTCTCTCTGATAGCGAGTATTTCAGATAATTGGTTGCTATGAGAGATAATGGAGTGGGGTTCAAGAGGAATCCTTAATTTATCGTTCTTTCAATTCTCCGAGAGATCAAAGAGTAATCTCAGAGTGCAGCTTCATTTAATTTTCTTCGAAAAGGCACAATCAAAGATATTTTAGGACGCCTTTTTCTGATCGGGTTCTTTTTTTAAAGCTCACGCTGTAAGGCAAGATTAGAGGCAAAACGAAGACGATACTCAAATAATTTTCATAATTAAATGAATTAATTATTCATGATTACAAATTTTAATGAATCAATTATGTAATTTTGGTGTTGGAATTGTTTTTAAGTGATAGATTTGCGACATAGCATCATAACACATCTACGAAAAGTATATTTGAACTAAATAAAAAATCATAAATTTGCATTCATCGTTCCCAAATCACACTTCTTTTGCTAATCATATTATTACTACTATAGATAATTTAGTATCGAGATAATTTAAATCTTCTGTAGAAATTTTATGATATTGCGTAAAGAAAATGTATGTAGAAATATAATAGTTTTCTATTAAAAGGGATTTCATCCACGATCAATAGCATGATTTTAGATATACAATATAAAAATACATTTCCTTTGACTGGGTTACTTGAAAATTATAAACTGGGGAAAGCGTAAATTTTTCTTCAGTGAAGTAATCTTCAATTATACTACTAATTGAAAAATGTATAATTTAGAGTGATCATAAGCAAATCCTTCATAAAAGCATATGAATAATTATTCAGCATTCCAAAGATAGGGCAACAACGTTTAGGCTTGATGTTAATAACGTTAACGACTTGATTTACAATTTATTGTAATAAAATTAGAAAATCGATTTTAAAATCTTTTAGCAGTGTGCTTTATTTCAATAGACGGACGATTATAATGTATGTATTGTCTTTCCGTATTTCTGAATTTACAGGTAGCAATTTCAGCTCGTACTTACTTGTCCGGTTTCAAGAATGTGAATTAGTTGGTACCTTTGTGATTTTTATCTGCCAATGTCATCACGATGATAACTTTATCTTTGCCTAGTGTCGAGGTTAAAATTTGGATTCCCATTTACAGTCTCATTTTCGAAGAATTTCGTGACAGTAGGTTCCCAGGATATTTCTCACACTCTCTAGCGTGTATTTGTAATGTAAATTTGTAAACAATGGGAATTTGTAGATAGGAATTTCATTGCAATGCCGATGAAAAATTAATTTTTATATATTAACTCAGAATAAATTAAAATGAAAACTTGCACTATCTAATCTCCAAAATATATTATAGAAGGTGTGAGCCTGATGGTGCTACTATCATGAAACAATAAGATGAGATTGAAATCAGTATTTTTTTAAATGTTTCATTTACTCATCCTAGTGATTTTCGGAGAAGTTTTCGCACTATATCTCAGCACTTATCGAAGAAATACTCAAAGGTACGATTTATTTTCAAGACCATATATGGTTTCATACAAATTAACACTAAGTTTGGAGTCGACGAATATTTGCTTAAGCACTTATCTCTTTCAGCTACCGACCTTTCCCACCGTCTGTCTCCAGTATTATCTCTCTCTCCTATTTCCTTCTCTAAACCTTTTCCCTATCTCTCCGCTTCCTCTTTGGTTGACGTATTGGGTGAAAGGTTACAGAGGGCGTGGAATTCCTCAAAGGATGACAGAAGCGTAGGCGGCAGTAATCTTTTCGTCATTGTTACGACCCGGATGTGGTCCACAGGCAATGAGGTCAGGCTCATATGTCCATATTTTATTTTACGATCTAGATCAGTTTGATCCGGCTAGTGAGTGAGCTCCGTTGAGTTTTCAAATAAATGGCTAGGTTTTAAGGATATTTTCGTAAGACCAACATAATGGTTGAATCTGTAACAACATGAAAAATAGTCACAAAAGGAATAAAGATCAGTATTCATCTAGGATGATACATGATATATAGTACATTATCCATATATTGCTCTAAAATGTTAATAAATTCTATTTTACCTTTTGAGAGGACGTTTCTCTCTATATGATTCACTGCGCGCAGTATATGTGCACAAAAATGATGTTGATATTTATGATATACAGTATATCTTTGTGTTAAGAAGTAAATCACAGTTAAATTGTCACGTTTTTATGGAAATGAATCATTGCTTTACTTTACGACTTTAAATAACAAAACATGTGAAAATACGTAAATGCATCGCACACAAGGGTAGAGGGTAAACAAATTCAACTATTGCAGATAAATCAATGGAATTCTTTCGTTATGGATATTGTTTCATTAAAAATCTGGAAATGCTTTTGGTTTTTATAATGGATCCAGAGCACCAGAACGGAGTACTTCCACAGTTTTCATTCCATACGTAAAAGACAGCTCTAAAATGTATTTAGAAGCCACTTTGCTGTTGATTAATGACTGGTGAAATGCAGATCGAAATGCTGTTATTTGCGCCAGCCAGTATAAAATTTGCAGTTAAATTGTGAAGCAATCACTTTAGAATGAGCTCATGGAATGCAAATATCTTCATCGCTCCAGAAATGAGAGGAAAACGACTTTGGGAAATATTCGATACATTACTTACTGTCTTGATAATGAAGAGAAAGGAATGCAAATGGGTCACCATGCCATACTAATTAGTTTCGGTGTCACGTGAAATGGCTAAAAAGAAACCTATAGAATTACTTCAACGAAATGACTGATAGTAGCTTGGAAAATTGTTAATTAATCTCTAACATTCATTCCTTTGGAAAGTGCTAGGTAATAGATTACAATTATGAAGTACATTTTTTCCTTACATGCGCTTGAAAGAGTATCCTCACGTGTCTGAGATAACTGAAAGGTATTAATTAAACATCACCAATAAAAGGAAAAATAACTTCATGTGTCTCTTAAAAGCGGAAACTTAGAAAAATAGTGTTATTATAGTAATTTTCTATTTGGAAATTTGATGCCAACCTCTAATCTTATTGTGATAATTTTTTATATATAATTTAATAGAAGATAACACGACCAGCCACGAGCAATACTAATGATAATGACGATATCGTCATCTTTAGAGGGGGAGGATTCCAGTCTAGGGAAACCACTCTCACGATTAACCCTTTATACATTCACAAATGCCATCACTGGGATTCGAACTCAGCATCTACTTGCTGCTGGGATTGGATGCCACCAAAGTCGGCAAAACGGAATCGGAATAATTGAGAAAATAAAAGACTACTTATTATAGGTTTGAAAGATTGTTATTCGAGAGGTGTTTAAAAAAAACTAAGAATTGTGGATAAGTAAATCTAAAAGGATCGAAGGTAAAAACAAGAGAGCGAAATGCTGTTTGCAGGGTATTTATGTAGAAGTAGAACGAATTACAAATAAAGGAATACCTCTACAAACCGGCTTTCTTACCAAACTTTGCGCAGACGAAGATTGTTTGCTTTTTTGGACTCAGTTATGATAAAGGATTCGGAAACAAATCTTTTGGTGGATATAAATTCATTTACATGAGCGCAAATAGTTCAGAAATTACCAAAGGAAATGAATATTCATTCTTGCTTTCTTGCAAAAGAATTTGATAGTTATCTGGCTATTAGTCTGTATTTTAGCATTTGGCACCCTACAGGTAGTCAAGTCTCGGATAGCAAAGATTTCAGTTACAAATGTTAATCAATATTGAACAATCGTCAGTGAGAACTTTTTATGATTATTAATATTATTACACAATTCCGCTGCAGGATGATAACAGGTCACGTGGCGACGTTACATTACTCGCATTTTACAATTACAAATACATTACATTGCATAACTTCATTACCTTACTAAATTACATTGCATTACTACATTCTACTATGTTCTGACTTATGTCCACTAACTAAAGTATAATGCAACACTTACAATTGATATTGTAAATAGATACAATTCCATGACACAATTGAACATTCATTTTTACTATTTAAAAAGCTATGTCTTTCATATTAAATACAACTTCACGATTTAAGTAGCTATGATATATTATATGATTATTCTACAACAGACAAATCACATCTACAACAGCATATTTAACAATCCATACAACAAACTTGTCATTCCCTTGAAAAAGTATTAATACCACTTGTCAAGATATCATGTAAGATTTTTCAGGATTCCTGATAGACCTTCACTGCTACCGTAGCGGCCACGGGGCCCACGAAGTCCCCACCGTACATCACCCTACCAGGCGATCCCCTACTCGTCTAACATTTCGTCATCGGTAAATCTGTAACGATCAAAGAGCGCATTTTTGGAATATACTACTGAATTTCTTTTAGTACCGTTATAATTTGTTCTTAATTCAGAGATCCCGGTTAGCCGAGTGTGCAACGAGTCCGACTTCAATAGAAGCGGTTCGATTCCCGGTGGGGGCTACGTGCGAGATGACCTTAGCTGTCGAAGCACTTTTAACAATACTACTACTACTTCAGAGATATTTTCTATTTCACAACCAAAAGCATCACACTAAATACTGTCTCAGAACTTACTGTTACAGCTTATTTATTACTATTTACAAAATGTAGGTAAAAGTTGCAGAAATGGGCCATAAATTATCCAAGCATTCAAAAGACAGAGAAAACATCTCATGGAGAAGATGGATTTAGAAGCTTAAAAGGTGTTTCAATCAGTACCATTGTTCTTGTGTTTCGAGATGGAAGGCGTGCAAGGGTAGATGATTCCTCTTCGAGAGTTGGGTGGGGCCGAGCGACAATGAATAGCTATAGGTTTCAGGCGTGGCACCTTTTGGAACTTTCTCGTTCACCTCACAGGTTTACAAAAATGACTGATGTCAAGTACTTACGAATTTCTCTTTTTAGCGAAGAAAATCTCTTTACCTTTCGAGATTTTCCTCTCATAGATACTACAGAATGAATTTTTTCATACAGAGTTGTATTAAAGATGAAAAATGACTAATTCATGATTTTTGGTTTGTTTTTATACACACTTTCGAATCTTCTGGTTAGTTCAGTGACGTTTATGATGAATTAACTCTTATTCAGTACTCATTTCCTCGCAAAAACTTTCATCGAATCATTTCCTTGAAAACCACCACTCTATATAGTTTAATATATATATAGGTTTGCAGATAGGTATATATTTCTTTAGCATGGCGTATAGTATTCTTGTATGGAAAGAGACGCTTGCAAAGTCTATTCCTAACCGAGTAAATAAAGTTTCTGGATCTCTGAAATCATATTATTTTACAGTATACCTATAAACATAATACATAAAAATTCTAGATTGGGCAAATTTGGTTCTGGAAAGTCCCCTAACATTTAACTCTTTGTAAAAA
>KZ308585.1:497450-514628 GCA_000376725.2 Ladona fulva
TTTTTTTTCCTAGGCCTCACTTAGGTTTTTAAATCCACATCTAAATATTTCCAATTTTGTTCTAATCCAACTTAAGTTAACTTTTATAATCTATTTTCTAACTCTTTGATATTATTATTAATTTAAATGTTTCTATAATATTGACGATGGGTTAAATGGAAGAGGAGACTTTAAAGTCTCAATTTCGCCCAAAATAAAGACGTTATTTATTTATTTATTTATTTTGTATCGAAGCAATAATTTAGGCTACATGTGAATAATTCCGATTGATAAGGGTGACTCTGAAATGACGCTTGATCTTGACGATACGATGTCACAGAGTTAAATAATTCTAATCCATAGGTAATCGCACTCCTTTCTTATAATAATAAAAAGTATTTAAATGAACTTTTATCAGTTTACCTGAGATTAGACCGCTTCCAAAATAATTCTATATAATATATAATTACATAAAACAGCTGTAGTTCAGTTTATTACTTTCACTTTTCTTTGAGAGTGATTGTAGTTTCTTGATGAAGTTATTTAAATAGTGCTTATCTCAGAAATATTGATAACGAGAGATTTTCGTCTCTCGCATATTTTTTTTCTTTACGTTTGTTCTTCGAAATAATGAAAGAAAACTTTGCAGTTTCCACAGGAATATAGTTGAACGACCGGGTTCAGCACAGAGCCATCGTCAGGTTTATGTTATCCATCATCAGGTTAAGATCAAACGTAATTTCAGAGTCAACCTTATCTATCGGAATTATATTTGTTCTTCGAGGAAAACTTTTAATTATGTCTTTCCATGTATCGTATTGAGCTTTCAGGGAAGATGAAATAAATCAACTCTAGTGAGGATATAATTATGAAATATGAAAGCTTTATTCATTATATTTCTATAGATGAAATAATGAAATTTTTAAATTTCTAGATTCACAATTAAGAAAAAATCAATCCTAGGAATATTTGTTAAATTAAATAGGCTAATGAATGTATTAGATACAATATTTCTCCTTTGATGAAGATGTTTTATAAACTTTATTCGAACAAGGGGTCGGAAAAATCATAGAATAAGCTAAAACTGTTGTAGTGAGTAAACAAAAAAAGTAACATTCATGAGGGCAACTACAAAATAGTTGCTGGGTTTTTGTAGTGCTTCGACAACGAAGGTCATTTCGAAAAAAAAACACAAAATAATACAAAGTTTGAGGAAGGAATGAAAGAGAAAACTATAGATTCCAGAGCGAATTATTGATTCATCGATATTTCCTGAAGAATTTTATGAAACTTTTCTTCCACTTCTTAAGTGAATCTCACTCTGAAATTCTTGAAAACGCGCGAAGAATTCCCTTGCTGTTACTATACGAGTATAGTCAGCTCTACCTAGCGTGACTTCCTCGAACTACTACCATGTTAGCTTTTAGGCGTCACGGAATAGGAGGAAAAATTTATGGAAGAATGGACTTGAAAAAAGTCTGACGGGACCGGGAATCGAACCCGGGTCTCTCTATTGCCAGACGGGTGCTGTCGGGTGCCCGTCTGTCTGACAGAGCAACCGACCAGCAATTGGGGGACCCGGGTTCGATTCCCGGTCCCGTCAGACTTTTTCCAAGTCCATTCTTTCTTGGCATTTTTCCTGGGTGAGCACCATCTTGCGCAAAATCACCCTTACCCGTCTTCAATAGGAGGAAATCGCTTAAATGTACACATTTTATCTTTGGAATATTTTCGCAATCTTTCTTCTCTTCTACGGGTTAATTAGCTTTGAATATCTTTTTCTAAGGACTACCTCAATTAGGGACTGATGCTGTCCTTTAAATTCAGTATTTTAATCAGAACTCTTAAATCATGGAGTTGTAGCAATTTTTGAGGATTCATGGCATGACATTCCCACTTGAATACCACTCTTGAAAGGACTGTATAAAAAAACGAATTTAAGAGGATATTCGTAATTAATAAGTGTATTAATGAAGCTAGGAGACAGCTTCGTCGTAATATTGATTTGTTATAGCTAGGAGATGTTTGTATTCTGATAGTGTATTGTGTAGCTAGATGGTAGATATTCTGAAACAGCCAATAACGTTGCATTGTTGTAATTAGTATAGTATATATTACTATACATTGTATAGTTTTGTTACGGAATAATTCCAAAGCAGTATTGCAATCAATAACGTTACCGCCGAACTATTCGTCCATCTGTAACGCATTTATTTACAATAATAATGATATAAAAAATTTTTTCGTGGCAGTTCATTTTCTCCTGGGTATATGGTAGCTACTTCCTAGGACATAAAAAGCTTAGGTCTTTCGAAAAACATACGTCTCACCGAGATTTGAACTCGGATCGCTGGATTCTCAGTCCAGAGTATTAACCATTACACCATAACCCGAGTCTTACTTTGTTGTTTATTTATAAGGCAATAGTGTATCATGTCATATAGATAATTAATATTCTCAAATAATAGCCTAGAAAATATGATCCCATATTTAATAATCCACAAACAGTGGAAGATAAAAGAACAGTTGGGTTAAATTTTGCTTGGACTGCCTTTTGTTGTAGTTTAACATAATCCTTTTAAAAGTGTTTTCACTCGTTTTAAAAATTTGTCATACATTTACCCATAAACTTATCTTATATGAGTCTGTTTATCCATGTTTATATTATGAGTGACTTTATCCTGAAATTAGATTTTCTCGCCTCTTGATGTTTTCTTTATTGAAGCAGCTACAATTTATTTCCCTTATAGCTTTTTTATCACTAATTGCTGTTACATATGCGACTTAATCGCATTGAAATTAGGAGAAGTATAATGTAGAGATCACTGGCTTCAGCCATATTAAGAGTTTGATGTTATTTCTCATACGTGCTTCAATAATACTATTTTGTCAATCAAATGAGCTCAATCATTGAACGGCTGGCTGGAATACAACACCGTATTTATAAACCATGAAAAGAGTCCATAAAACCATGAAAATACATATGCAAACCTCAAGAAAAGATTACGGGTAATATGACAGAGAATTTAGGAATTGTGTTTATTAGCTCTAAATTAGAGCTTTTTTTACGATTTGGGAAACGTTTCAATGCACGGGCCCAACCTGGGCACCTCCAAGAATACGGAAGTTTGTCTAGGTTGAGACAAACTATGCCATGGATTACTTCTATGGTTGGATATAATAGGAGGTGAATATTTTAAGTACGCTGTTAAAGTTTCCCAAAATTAGTGGTGTTGTCAATATTTCCAATCCAATCCATAATGTTACGGTTGGTCAATTTACCAATGTCTCATTAATCCACGCTTTAATGTGATTCTGCCTTACAAACTTGAGCGTTTATTTTAACCCAATGAATACAGTGTACTGGATAAACGTACATACTAAAAGCCAAGAAGATACAGGAGCCTCAAAGGTTGGGGAACTCTACCGCAAAGATTCAGGAAATATTTTAGCTGAGAGTTGTATTTCATCAATATCGCATGAATCATATGTCGAAATTTAAATCGTGTTAGGTTATCTTTCATGCCCATCTCGATAAAGTTTAGTGCTTTTTATCTCTAATTTGTTGTTGGGATTTAGTTATTTTGTGATTCGGAAACGTATCAAAAGATTTTCCAAGAGGTATATGGGGAGATCGGGTTTCAAGATAATAAGTTTATGGCGGACGCAACCCAATTTGTAATGACTTGAGCTCGCAAGTCGCATAGCCACCGAAATAATGTGTAAACCGGTATATTACAGCGATTACAGAACAGTAGATTGCAACGCTCTACATAGCAGTAGAACATCACATATGTAAGTAGACTGATTTTAGAATTCTCAAAGTTATTACTTTGGCGTCTGAGGTGTAAGGGTTTGCGTGTTCTTATAGGGCCCAGCAACGCTGTGGTTCCGAGTTCGAATCCCGGTAAAAGTGTCTATGTTTATGCATTTGCCTTTGTGATTGTCGAGCACCACAAAGATTTATGTATTTAAGGTAACCTTTTCCCATTAAGGAATTCATTATTACTCTTGAAACAAATTGCTTTCCGTAGGAACGTAAATTTTAAGGGCCCCTGCTCGTATATACGGTGCATAAGAGAGAATTCTACACAAACCTCGAAGTTAATCGTATAATATTCTTCGGCATCGCAACGCTCAAACAGGACAGTTCTTCCTATCGTAGGTTTTAAGATTAGTGGAAAAAAGGCCGTATGCTGGTTTCGGTGAGCCCTAATTTTCATCTTTAAGGAGAATATCTGAATGAAATGATTGTCTACGAAAACAATTATCTATCGTAGAACCCCAAATTTCCATAGAATTCCAAGTGCAAGTAAATTATAATAGTCTTAATTTGTAATAGCAAAGAAAATTCTTGTTTAATGGAACTTCGCCTAATAAAACTACGAATTCTTGGCAAAAATATCTATATGTATACAGGAAATTCCTATGCCTGTTTCTAAGGTCAGATTGCAGGGCTCTTATCGAGAATTCTGCCCGCAGCACGTGTGTGGTAACCTTTGCGTACTAAGAATGGACAGGCAAGATCAGTAACAATCTCACACTCCCATGGTGATTCCCATACTATGCCTCTTTTTTCATCTTACGTTCATTGAAATCTCTTGCTTTTGCAATTCAACTTCATGAGAAATCAAAGTATACAAGTATTTTTTTCGATTCTGTTAGAAGAAAATTATTTCCTACATTCGTAGATTTTCCCTCTGCAATTTGTGCGCAAGGGAGCAATTTGAAACATCAATATCTGAGGTTTCAGCAAAGTCCTTACTACTACGACATTGTTTAATACGAAAAAGCGTTCATAAGGGTTTACGAATTTCACTGTGGTTATTATACGAAGAGCAAGTAAATTTACTACTATGTGGGCGTTAGTAAATACGTGAACCCTATTGTTGCACAATCCGATTTGCGTGTTTCTCTAATTTGAATTGAAGTTGATATTGTTTATTAAATAAAAAAGGGAATCGCATACGAGTAAACGTTTTGATCGACCGTCGAATTAAACTTAATGATTGGGAAAATAGAATAAAAAAATTGTAAAAATGAGTATTTAGCGAAATATGTTTTAAAATTTTGATTTGACGCTTTCTATTGGAAGATAATAATGAAGAATGTGATCGTAAATTGTAAGATTCTATACCTCAATGTAAATAAACTGGGATGTAACAAATTGTGAGTAGAGTTAAACCGAGTCATTTCTTGAAAACTTTGTTATGTCCATTTCTATGAGTTTTTAGCCACTAATAGTGTGTCTCCAGTCTTTACATGCGAGTAATTTTTCTTTTATACCTCTGAACCTCTCGTGGGTTCCTTTATCGGGGTTTTTCATTATAGCTCGGAGAAGACGAAAAATCGATCAAGATTGTCCTAATCAAAATGGAACGAATAGTAAGCCTAATTATTGGAAAAAAGAAATTTCACAGGGTTCTAAATATATCAAGAGGTTTAATATCAATGACGGAGAAGGCTCTTACCCTTTTTGAACTGTCAATAGCAAAGGAGAATTTTCTATTACTCATTCAGGTCGATTTCATCAAATATTTCACAGATCTTTGTGATTAGGCAGTCTCCCCTGTTTTCCGAGAATTTATCCAATTGAGATTTCCCAGTATCCTCTTTTCTTTGAATTCTAATTGTCCCCTTTAGTTTGCCTGCCACTTACATAACTGATATAGAAATGCAATGGAGTACACTTGCTGCTATAGATTTTCTTGGGAGTGACTCATAAGAATTCTTTGAGCTCATTGCATTTTCACCCCTTCTTAGTCCGAGCAAACAAAAGAACCAGCCCTTCAAAAATTTTCATAGCTCGATAAGACCATTTGAGACTCAAGCAGTAATTTTTCTTAGCAATGCATTCAGTTTACTCGGTTAAGATGGTGGTGGAAGCAGAAATGCGGAGAGAAGAAATAGAGTAATACGAGTATCTGTAAGTTATCTGGACATAATTTTAGCTTTCATTTTTAATTCTCGTGCTGTAATAAAGATAGTAAGAGCGGATTTGTGTCACTTAAGAATGTTTACCAATCGAATTTCTTCTAAAAACCAAGAAATTTTGGTGGCTATTTTATTCGCAGTGTATCCAGTTTGGAGAACTAAGGAATACATACGATTAAAATCAATCTGTGGAACAAGAGGTGTATAGTGCGGGTTTTAGAGGGATCCAAAGATCACAGAGTTGGTGTGATAAGATTTTAAACTGACGAATGAAGTGTGCGCCTTAGTGATGCTTGTAGTGTTCACCCTACTTTCAGTTAAAGAAGTTTTTACTCTTTTATTCTTAAAGACGTTCAAGAATTATTTGATTTCGGCACCGATTTCACGTTTTGCAGCCTAATCGTGAGAAAGGAGAGTGACTGAATGCGCAGAGATGAATTGGTATTCCAACGCGTATAAGATGCCCTTCTTATATTTCAACCACTCATCCGAGTTCTTAATCGTGCTTTTAGGACGTTGTGCAATTAGATTTATCAGTGAAAGTGAATGGAGCTCTTTAATTCATCATTTGATATCGCCAATGCCCTTAAAAGTTTCGTGGAAAGTTTTGCCATTAAGGATGTCCAAGAGGAAGGTTGAGAAGGTAAGAAAACATTTCGCCTTAATCATTACCACACAAATTATTATGGCTCTATAATAAACATAATAAACTACTATGCCACTCATCAGGTAAAAGGTATCTCTCCATTTTCTCAGTAGGTAGTCTAATATTAGCCGGGAAAGTCGGAATTTGAGTTCGTTTTCACGTTATGCCGATATTTTTACTCCTGTTTATCCTTAGGTTTTTAAGACTTTACGCGCAGTTTATTACCATCCCCTAATCCTTATTGTAGCCCTTATAGTAGATAAACTTTGCATATTACACACACACTAATAGATACACGACATGTTTCATTGCTTAAGCAACATCTTCAAACTTGAAGATGTTGCTTAAGCATGTCGTGTAAACATTAAATTAAACATAGTTAAACATGTCGTGTATCTATTAGTGTGTGTGTAATATGCAAAGTTGTTATTAAACACGGAATTAGTTTCCTAGTGAAAAGTGGTTCCTGTTTTTTCGTCCTGTTATGGATTACCACAAGGTAACTCGCAGTTCGGTGGATTTTATTTTACAACTATTCCTTCTAGCAGTTATCAATGTTATACACTGAAATATAAATATCTTAATGAATTATCTTTCTCTGGCATCTATGTGTGACGGATGGACGTAATTTCGTTCTCTAAGGATTATCGTTCACTTCATTGTTTCATCCACATTTCAAAATAATTTCAAGTACATAAAACACAGAAATAGAGCAGGAATTTGAAGATAACAATCATATATAACAAACAAATTTTACAAATCTATTTATCTACTATAAGGGCTACAATAAGGGTTAGGGGATGGTAATAAACTGCGCGTAAAGTCTTAAAAACCTAAGGATAAACAGGAGTAAAAATATCGGCATAACGTGAAAACGAACTCAAATTCCGACTTTCCCGGCTAATATTAGACTACCTACTGAGAAAATGGAGAGATACCTTTTACCTGATGAGTAAAATCTTGGCGATTACACATCTTTTCCGTATAATTTGCGTTGAAATATCATAATCAAGAAAGGGATAGACGAAAAACGTAGTCAGAGAGACTACCTTGGAAATAAATTCTTCCTTTGCATTTAAGATTTTTAACTGGAATTTTCAATTATATTGGGCTCGCGGATGAAAGAAAGTCCTCAGAAAGCGTTCCCGGGTTCGATTTTCGGCGAGGGCCTACGTGCGAAATGACCTCAGTTATCGAAGCACTTTAAAAAATACTACTATTAATATGAGTTTTTTTAAAGAAAATCGAGAGTAGTTTGGTTGTTTATATCGGCTTAATCTTAGGATTGATTCAGCTATGGGAAAGATTCTTTTATAATTATTGATGGAAGTAATGTGTATGATCAGCATTCAGATATAAAAATAACTCAGAGAACTTAGTCCTTTCAATGATTTTTTATATTTTAAAAAGGAGCGTGTAAAACTTGCTGTTTGTTTCTATTTAATTTAGAGTCACCACAAGGAAATCCGGGTCAACTTTGACGAGCACAAACGGTTGATTTCGTGTAATTATCAATGCCATATTTATATTTCATGCAGAGCTAAATATTCACATTTTTTAAGTTGCAAACGTGTTTTTACCATTTTTTTCATTTACCATTATTACCTTGATGTCAACGAAGGAATTAATCTGTTGCATTTTAGAATTTAGACGATTTAGAATCACAGAGATCGTATAGAATCTTCATTGATGAAGGTTAAATGAAAATTACACCGAGTTCTTAAACTTCGAGAACTATAAGAGTTAATAAGGATAATCCTAAAAGCCTTCCGTGACCTTCCTCACCACGGCATTCATTCAGAAGTACGCGAATGATATTATTACTCGAGTTATTGCTTCGCTACTTTAGAAATGATGTTAATCTCCATGAACGTGGTTACAATAACGCTCGAATATTTCAGACAGAATATCAGTCTTATTTTATATCTAAGTTATTTTTATACCTGAATGCTGATCATACACATTACTTCCATCAATAATTATAAAAAAATCTTTCCGATGACTGAATCAATCCTAAGAATATCTATCCTGCGTATTTTTGACAGAACAACAAATTAAGGTTATAAGGATCGCTCATATAACCATAAATTAAATCTCTACATTTTACTTCATTGGTAAAGAATATTCTCAAGATTCCAATTTTTTCCTTAATTTCTTTACCACAAGTGTCATGAACTATTATTGGGTCTTGAGAACTATGGCATAGTTTCAATATTATACAAGTATAATACTCGTATATATAATTGTGAACATCAATACATCAGACGTATCGACGATAATGGAGCTATGATCATTACAATCATCCATTTTATGTGGAGGTGACTATCACAATGTAGTACCATGAAAAAAGTACCTAAATTGTGACTGATATTCATAGGTTTTGAGTTGTTAGGCTTGAGGGAAACAATTGCGTACTTAGAGGTAAATTTCGTACAGAACTCTTAGTATCCTTTCAGCATCGTTAATAGGTATTTTCACAAATAAATGAGAAAATTGTAATTCGTATTTTCCATGTGATTTTATTAATTCGATCGGTTCGGCCTTACAGCCATCATCAGGCTTGACCTGATAAATATTAATCCTTTCCTTAATGTTTAAAATGTGGTCTAATAAAGGGCCAATTTTCTCATTCATTAAATGAAGTAAGGTCATAAAGGTAATGTCGAAGGTAATAAATTTAAATAAATAAGTATATTGATTACAGTTGTTTTCATAGTAAACCGAAACTTGCTCTTTTAACAATTTGGAACAGTAATTCGTCGATTGCGGTCCGCGATTTTTTGTTAGCTTTTCTATTATTATAAATGGAATTAAAAGGCTCCCAGGTGCTGCAAAAATTCAGTCCACCAAACCACCATTCCTCCAAACAAATCGCACAATCAGGAATTTAAAGAAGGACGTTCTTAGTTGATAAGCTCCCGTCCTTAATTCTGCCTCAAGCCCATTGTGCACCGAGAGATTGCATCTCTCTGTTAAACAGGCCGCCCTCCTGCCCAGCACAGTTTAAAGGTCCGTGACACTAATCTTTTATTCTAATCTGCATTTGCGATCTGAGCCGAATGCGTGTATCTCAAGCGAGTCACGCGCAACGACTCGGACGGCTGCCCTCTGCGAGTTTACCATTCCTCTGCACGCCGGCGGATTTCTCTTCTTCCGCCACATTCCCTGTCCAAAGGGAAGCCGAGATAGACTTAAACGCGCCGCTTTTACGCCACTAAAGGTAGGAAAAAGAAGTTGAATCGCAGATGTGATGAGGTGAACTTGCATTGAAAAGCTTAGCCGCCAAAGTGACTGATTGAAGAAAGGGCGCCGCGACAGAACTTGCGGTTAATTGTCCGCACTTAGAGACGATGGGAATATATCATTCGACAAGGTCTCGGTAAAGTCACCGGTTCAGGATGATGAAGATTAATGGTCTACCAGATTCAGACGTTAACAAATATAAATATGTGGTTGGGTAAACACTGAGATTTGGAAACCCTAATTAAAATGTAGTTTTTTGAATGGAAATCGATTGATAATCTATAAAATTAGTATAACTTGCTAATTACGTCATGAATGATTATTGAAGATGCTCGTTAACATTTTAAAATACTTCGATAACCGAAAACCTTTACTTGAATAATACAAAAAGTGAGGCGACGATTCAAGACCAATATTGTTCATCATTTATATGCGATAATTTTATGTGCCTAATTGTTGAGTCAGTAGATAATAAAATAACCAGTCACACAATTTTTATTTGAAAAAATTTTGAGACCTAAACTGCCTAGGTTTGATATCACCACTTCGATATTTAAAAGCTATTGAAGGATAACACTTGGGAAAAGTGTCAAGGTGTTGTGCACCTAAAAGAAAAACGAACTTGAAAAGATTAACGATATGAGAAAATGTTCTGGTTTGATAGATTAAATGGATAAAGACTCCGCCCGAAACTGGAAGATTTCAAGCTCGAGTCCTGGTTCTGTCAACTCTTTTCATGTTTGTTTTTTCTTGAGTTTTTTTTCTATTATTAAATGTCTTAAAACCAGGTAACATTCTGATATGATGATGTAATTTCGAAACACAATAATTAAATCTTTGAAGAGGTAAAAAATCATTTCCTTGTTGAAAATATTGGCAAAATATCGCAAATAGATTTTAATTCTTTTCTTAACCAAAGCAAAATTCTTAATATTGGCAAAATATCGCCATTAGATTTTAATTATTTTTTTTTACCAAAGCAAAATTCTTAAGCTTCGGAGAAGTTTAAATAATAAATAAATATTAAATTAATAATTTAATTGAAACTAAAATCAACTGACGATGATGTCGGTATATGACATGAAATATGAAAAATGAAATCAACTAAGGACACTATAGTGTATATAGTGTGATGTAGGCATTCAGCACACTAAATTCATACACTAAATGAATGTTTTTTGGTATGGTTTACAATATGGAGATAACTCGTCGATGATGCAAATATTCTAATTACAGAGAAAGTTCTCATTTGAAAATAAGTGAACTTTTGTAGTCTAATTTCACCAATTATAAAATTCACAATAGTGAAAGAAAATAAGCCATTTTCTTTCTTGTTTTCTGGATTTAAATCATTAAAAAATAGCAATTTATTTCTTATTTATTTCAGTTTTCCAACTCACCAAACTTTAAAAAAGATTAAGTTTAATATATTATTTATCAGAATCAATGTTCTAGCAAAAGATGAGATGCGCGGAAATAATTATTCTTAAATAATAGGAAGAAAATAAAGATTTAAGTACTGGAATGTATGAGAAATCGGTTACAAAATCCATGGCACAGGAATTCATAATTCCCGAATTAAACATGGTAGTAACTAAGCTGAAATTCTTTATTTCGAGTGTAAATACAAAAATAACGATAGTCAAATGTTAATTGAAATCATAAATAGACACATGTATCTGCACCATTCACACCAATGGACTTAGACAAAGAGAGACGATGAGGGAAGATTGCAAACAATATGTCCTTAATGGTGCCCGTACCCTCCATAAGCTCCTCCTATACCTCCGTAACTGAGTACGTTGCCGTAGCCTCCATAACCGAAGTCATGCCCTACAGACTGAACGAACACAGGCACCGGCTTATAAACTGGTACGGGCTGTGGGACAGGTACAGGGTAAGGCCTCGAGACTGGAACGGCCACTGGCTTAGGCACGTGAACAGGAACAGGGTGAGGGACAGGTACCTTCACTGGGACGTGCACAGGGTAAGGAATTCTCTTCTCCACTGGGTAAGGCACTGGTCTGTCAACGGGAACTGGAATAGGCCTCTCTACTGCCACCGGGTAGGGTTTAATCACTGGATAAGGGACAGCTTGAGGAACTGGCACACCCACTGTCTTCACCACTGGAACAGCGTAAGGTTGAGGGACCGGTACGGCAACTTCCTTTGTGATGGTTACCGTCTTAGAGTAGTCTCCATAACCGTGTCCTCCAAATGGAAGTCCTCCTCCGTAGCCAGTACCGAAGTATTGACCACCGTATCCTAGACCCACTAGTCCTCTCTTCTCGACTTTGCCATCATCGGCGAAAGTGAGAGTAGCGACTGCCAAAAAGCAGGCCAATATCTGCGTAGAAAGAGAATTTTGTTGTATAGGAAACTTGAAAAATGGAAAAAGCAAACGTCGATATTTCACGTATTCATTTATGGAAAATTGAAATGGAAATACTTTCTTAGTATTTTCAGCCGAATCTAGTTTGAAATCTAGTCAATAAGAGTGTTTGTAAATACTCAACGGATAAAATTACGAGCAACGTTACCCAGTTTGCAAGGAGGGAATGAATGATATTAGGCTATATTCAATAGTGAACAATTCTTACATCAAATAATGAAAGCAGAACTGCATTTTTCCCAATTACTCAATTCTGTTTTCATTTTTAAATGGTACTCCACTACATCAGGTCGAATCATTTTGATAATTCTTATAGTTAGCAATGAGCAGGGTAAATTCTGAAAGTGTTTGAGTAGTTACAATGACCGAATTTCTGTGATTACGTGGCACGCTGAACCAGAAGCTCACGAGGATTGACAATGTTTAAATGAGATTTCCCTGCAACAACATAATCAATTCCTATGTGTCGGGCTCCAAAATAACCAAGTGGGCATCGCGTTCGACTTTGGAGAAAGCGGTCACGGGTTCGATTACCGGTGGGGGCTCACGTGCGAAATTACCTTAGCTGTCGAAGTACTTTTAACAATACTACTGCTACTCCTATGTGTCCTCGTGAGAAAAATTTACTGTTGACTCTATTGGAATACCGTGATATTTTTATACTAAAGTTGATAATTGCTAATTCGAATATTGGTAATTGTTTTCAAGTGATGAATTTGGGATTTGGAAACCAGGCTTCGTTAGCAATTGAAGTTTCGAGTATAGCCGATATTAACTCCTTACCAGGATCTTCATGTTGTATTCAGCTTTGACCTGTCCTGAGACGATTCTGTTTGGCGTGTGACTCTTTGGGGTAAAGGTGCACCTTTTTATACTCCCATTGGAAGTGTTACCACGTTTCCTTCGCATCTATCTCACCCCTGAGGTCCTTTAACCCACACCAAGAAAAACCTCGATGATTCCCCTCCATCTCCCTTCCTCACAGACCACCCAATTTCCCGCAACTCACCTTCCTCATATCTCGACCGTCTCCCCGGACCATCCGCTCATTAGCGCCCAAGAGAGTTTGCTTTCCGCTAATCTCAACCTGCGACCCGCTCTCCCTTTTCGCCTTCGGAAACTAGCGGCCGTCGTTGCATAAGATAGCATTCAATGGCCTCCCTCACTCTCCCATTCCACAATAGCTGGATTCTCAAGGGTTTCTAAGCTAAAATAAAAATATGAAAGTCCGAAAAAACTCAGTCGTGACAACGGTGCGAAAATATTTTTGTCTCTCTTCCTTTGCAGAAAAAGATGTAGTAACGCATAATGCGTTTTTGACGGAATGGAAAATCTCTCTATGAAATTGAAATATTCGAAGGAATTGTATCAAACGATTCCATAGGGCCTCATACTTTTATCGATTACGTGAACGCGTATTTCATTGAATTCTCCTCTTATGAGCATTCGGCTTTAGTCATTACCTCGTGGAAATTTACTGATCAATCCATTCCTTAAGCAGAATTATTTAATCCTTTCGTTTCTTGAAATCATCTTGTTGCATTCTTCTGGAAATTATATTTTTTTGACATCTTCTTTGAGCTCCCATCACCATACTTATTTCCCGCTCATAACATTACTTAACCTAATATTTATAGTTTATTTTCTCAGTTTGAAATTAGGAATTTATTTATAGAGTTTTGTTCTCATAATAGAAATGAATGCTGTGAGAGTGATAATGTTTACTCTTAGAACAATTGCTAATTGGCATATTATAAACAAATCATTTAATTAAATTAATAACTGAATGATGAATGCAATCTAAAAAATATGCAGTCTGAAAAATTTAATGTATCCAATACGTAATTCATACATTGTTAAGAAATTTTCAATTGGAATAACTCGAATAGCCATATTGGCGACTGGCCTATAAGGGATCGTTACTAATTTGCTTTCAATTATTTCAAATTAAAATTCATCTCCGTGACAGAATCGGGCTAATGATGAGGACGTGACGGGCTGTCTTCACTTTCATATCCGAGAAAGGCAATATTTAGGATATTCCTCTATGTACTACACATACACTCATTCTGTATATTTCAAATGACCTGGATTTTTATCGCAAATGCTTAATTTTTCATTATCTAACCTTCGGACCAATTAACTCCGATAGGGTGGAGGAAGGAATATTACTTGGACAGAAGATCAAAAAACTATTTCTTTTATTCATAAATTTGTGGATCATACGATATGCCGCTGTTTCGCTCAAATATCAATTAGCGATTGAAATAAAATTTATTTAAATTATGATGGCCTTCCACGAGGTAACGCTGTTGCATACTGATCAATTAGTAATTCAAAAGGGAAACTACGAAAAATATCCATATTTTCTTTGCACGGACATATTTATGATAAAGACGAAAGTCATTGCGAAAATCACCGTTATATCCCGGTTGTGCCTTCTTGCGTAAATAACTGCCATGTACAGAGCGGAAGGTGTAGAAACTAGTTCCTCATTCTCCATATATCTACCGCACAGCATCAACTCTAGCAAAATTCCGCTTCTGTTCATGAGTGAATATTACGCTCTCATTTCGATTCAACCGAGTGCCTTTAGTGGCCTCTTCCTGAAGGACCCTTTGGTTACCAGCACTTTGGCGCCTCACCGGTGGGAAGTACGGACAATGATCTCGTTATGAAGCTTCGAAAGAAACAAAGGTCCATTTTTCCAGGAGGAAACGCAGGCCGCAGGGCATTGTGAATATTCTCTCCCGCTCGTGCTGGTCAAATTTTCCTTCCTTTTCCCCATTTGCATGATTACGCCCACAACAAAGGTGTTCTCTTTCTGAGGATTTAAAGGTATTGTATAAGAAACAAAAGTGAAACGTTACGTAAGGTAGCGAGATATTATTTTTCTCATTAATTCAAAACTATTTGGTCGGAAATAAGTTCATTCTGGGAGCAGGTAATCAGAGGCTAGAATCTGTCGCAAGGTTTGAGATTTGGGATTATTTACAATCTTGGAGTTGTTTTAAAGGCTCAATCTCTCATATAGCCGTAAATAAATATTAGTGAATAAGCACTTGATGTATTGAATTTAGTATTGGAGGAAACAGCTCCTCTTGTCCAAAAAATTTGAGTCCAAAGAAAAGTGTCCAAAAGTGTCCAAAGAAATTTGAGAGTACCGTCCCAGTAAGTTACATTTATTTATTTTATTTAGAAACATTTACTATTAATACTATTATAGTTTCTCGAGTACGGTTAGTTTCCCGACCTAGTTTGACATGCATTTCTTTGAAGATCTCAACCCATACAGTAAACTGAATCTCTCATAAATAAGATATTTTTATGCAAATACCTCCTGTTATTTCAAGCTTTAATAATAACAGAGACACGTCACGTCGCCAAAGTAATTTGAGCACGTTACAAGTGAACTTAATTACCACGTATCTTCCAATATTCAACCTCAATCGCGTGACTCTGTGTCTAAGCAATTCAAGGGAGATCACGGGTCGCAGCTTGGGAGTGATAAAACATCACGTTATTAATATGAGAGAGCGGATGGAAATGAACTTCAGGCGAAATATTTCTGACATGACGTTATTAAATAATCGATCTACTGTTATAATATTCGCTTAGTTTATGATGTAGTGAAGTGAAATAAGTGTGAGGCTGATTACTACGAAAACGAGAATCGTTCCGACTGATACGAAAAAAATTTTTAGGACGTAAATATATATGGAATGTTAACAAAATGTATTTCACAGAAAAGAAATATTATATCTCCAGCGGACATGATGAACTAACAATGTAGTAACTTGTGCTTAAGAGAAATAATTATATCAATATATAGATTTCGAACTTAGGGTAGCTGGTTGGAAGCTCATCTTAAGTCGTGACTGAAGGAGAGAACGTTCTTTGTAAATGAAGATGTGTCTTTGCAATTTGCACCTGTCGCAACTTGCGACCTGGTTCTTTGAACTTCTTTTATTGAAGCCTCTCTTTTGACCAGCAGTGTTAGAGCACAAGTAACAGTTTCGAAAATCTCCGGGAGTTCTGTTAATTGAAGGAATCAAACAACAGTGCGGTACTTGGCTCCGTTCGGTGTTTATTTTCACTAATATTTTGCGAGCTTCCGTCAAATCCTATTTTCCAACTTCGGGTTTTACCGATTTTGATAATGATGGGAATTTCCTAAAAGGTAGATCATATCGATGACCAAAACAAGAATTAAAGACAAAATCTTACCCTCGGGAATAAATGACGGGCGTTTCATTAGTACAAAGAATTCTATATTTTCGGATTTTTATCGATGAATGATGTAAGCTTTATTCCCGTAAAATTCCCATTTTTCTCGGAGCATGCATGAGTTCGTTTATTTTCCTTTGTCAAATGTGATTTTGTTTGGCTTCTTCGTCCCATTCGTTTCCAACCCTCAGCGTTCACTCGTGACTGAAAATAAACACTCAAAAACACCTCTAATCAGTATCCATGGTTATCCATTCACTCCTCATTTCAAGAAAATTCAAAACTCCACCGTCCACTTCGCAGCGTAATTTTTATCAAAGATCAATGTTAATATGAAATTTACTTTTACTATCTACGTGCATAGAAGAGTCTTCACATTCTTGGAGTATCTTATGAGGTAGGTTTAATTTATAATTTAATTGTAGTTTAATTTTTAATTGATATTTAATGGATTAAATTTTAAAATACTGCAAGAAATCGCCAATAAAGGTATTCATAAAAAATCACGTAACCCACTGTAGATATCTACAGGAATTTAACTACTACCAATACTTATTGAAAAATTACCCGAATATTTAATTTGCAAAATTTCGCCTAAAAGATAAAAACATGGAACATATGAGACGCTAAAAGCGAAATGAAAATTAGGTTCTATTTGATGGCTTTTATAAAAAATAAGGAGAAGCATACTTCTACTGTTACCACAATGATTTTTATTATGTGACCATGGGGTCGAAACCATAGTCGTATAATAAAA
>KZ308585.1:530879-544061 GCA_000376725.2 Ladona fulva
TATAGAAGGCAAATTTTGGCAAGATTTCTTAACACAATTTCAGAAACTCAAACATTTTGGGAAAAACATCATTCCTAAAAGAGAAGAGAAACAATTGCAAAAGTCTTTTGACGTTTAATCAGTTACGATGTATATTTAAGAAATATTTACATTTACATAAATATCTTCATCTTCGTATATTTGGCGCAGTTTAAAATGGAGTAAATGCAATTTTTCTTTATTATCAGAAAAGTAAATATGATTCGCTGCTGTTTATAAAATAATTGAAAATTATTCTAATTAAATTTCTAATTAAGGATATATGTATATTCAATTTCTATCATAATAATTAGCTCAAAGGTATTAAGAATGCTCTCTAAGATATTTTTTTTCGTAAAATATCAATCAAAATGTGAAATGGATTATATTTTTATTACATTTCTTATCTACTTTGCTGTTATCTCTTTGAGAAATCTGGTAATTAAGATTCATTAACTCTTATATTGACAAAGAGGAGAGGAATGGAATCTGATGCATTCCGATATTTTTATTTCCTCTTCATATTTCTTTCGGTAAAGAAAGTTAAAGTCCTCCTTGATAATATAACAAATTATTCTCCATTGATTTTTATTTTGCTAGCTTTTATAGATTCAGATTTTTATATCTTTCTCCTAAAATATCCCAATTCTATTTGGTAAATAATTAAGCTCGGTATTGGATTAATAATACAATGCATTATTCCGTATCGGATTTTCTTCTTCAGTCTTAATTCTCCTTAATCATAGAGTCGTTTATTTCGAATAGAAAATTGGATTGCAAATTTCAGAGTAAAGGGATAAGGTAACAAGGTTATGGATCTCTTCTTAAAACATAAGAATATATTTTTTTAATGAATCCTTTATTTAAAAAAATCAGATAATGCTATGCAATACATAATGCGTAAAATGAAATGGTCCTCTTCTCCTGCTTTAGTAATTGTTGTCGTGATGGGTAGTTTTTTTTTTAAGTGTATGGAAACCACCATAAGATGTTCTTAACGGATGAGAAGGCCTCACGAACCTAAGTGATTTATTCGATGGATGATATTATTGAAAGTGAAGAACTTCGAAAGATCGATGGTGATCCATTCCACCCAAGAAAATGCAATTTCCGAGGAACCAATCATTCTCGCAAATGATTATGAACATTTCCATGAGATTATATACATAGCGAAATAGTACAATAAAGGTAGCAAAATTAACGGATCAGGCGAGTGGTAGCGATCAGCCAGCATCATTCTGAAACCTTCTTATCCGTGGTGTCCTCCGAGGAAACTGTATCCTCCCAATCCCTCATAGCCATGACCACCTCCTTCATGTCCGTGGGAATGGATGTAGACGGGGACGGATTTGTACACGGGCACCGGCTGAGGGACGGGGACCTTCACTGGGACCTGCACGGGAAAGGGGACGGGTTTGGGGACGTGCACCGGATAAGGCTGGGGAACCGGGACCTTTACTGGAATGTGAACGGGGTAAGGGACCCTTTTCTCTACCGGGTAGGGCACGGGCCTTTCGACTGGGTAAGGCACGGGCTTCTCCACGGGAACGGGATAAGGTTTTTCCACTGGATAAGGGACGGGATGTGGGACCGGAACACCGACTTGCTTTATCACAGGTACAGGGACTGGATGTGGTACGGGAACGGGGACTTCCTTGGTGACTGTTATGACTTTCTCGTGATCGTGGCCGTATCCACCTCCGAACAGGAGACCTCCATGTCCACCGTAATAACCTCCATAGCCAAGGCCTAGCAGACCCCTCTTCTCTTGCTTCTTTTCATCCTTTTCGACCTCTTCGCAGGAGGCGATAGCAGCAGCGATTGCCAAAAGGCAAAGTATTGTCTAAAGCGGGAGAAAAATATGATATTATACAAAAGTGTTTTCACATCAGATGGTTTCATGATACTGCTACAAAAATTGTGCAATTATTTTGCTGATTCTTTAAAGAATTCTCTGATTAGTAGAGAGAAAAATTTCAAGTGAGCTTAAGTATCGAGTGAAATGGATATTAAAGTGATAGAAATCCGCCCAGGTAAAATTAAATTTTCCACTATTTGTTAACAGCAAATAAAGATATTTTTATCCTTTCAAACTCAATATTACGTTTCCTGGGAATCTTAAATGGCGGATCTACTAGAAAAGGTCAGTAATCGAAGGAAAACTTTACTTATACAAGATGACTTTGGATTTTTTCGTGTGTTCGCTTAACCGTATTATACAACTTTGATTTATCAAGATCACAGTGATTTGATGAAAATGCATACTATGGTAATAGTAATGGAAGATTTGATGTTTGCATTTTCCAGACCTCGATACTTCTGTTACAGATGTATAATAGACGTAGTGAACAACAAATAAGAATTATAGTTAACCGTGTTGAGGAATAAGGAGTCCTTTGATAAATTCTCCTCAATAGTTAATGGTTGTCTATCTCGAAATAGGTCAAACGAAGGGCTTGAACGGGTTCGAGTACGACATTGATCATAACCTTCCACGTTCCGCGAGCTCAATTTCTTTTGTTTTGTTCTTGTGAGCGTGCATTACAGAACGTAATCATCTCAATTACCTAATGATGTAAACGATCTTTAGAGGCGTTCAATTAAAAACATCTACGCTACGGCGATTGTGAGCGGAACTGGAGCATCGCAAGGGTAAATGCTGTGAAGCATCAATGCCATGCTTTTGTGCGGCACAAAAGCTTTAATTGCTCTTTTGCATGACTATCTTGCGCCGTTAAGACAAATTAAAGAGTTACAACGATCTTTTTGTGAAAACGTAGTAATTTTCAATTGCTTAAAATGTAATCCTTTTATCATTCTCTCTCAACTTTGCTACTTTTGATGTTAAAAATTAAACAGTCTTTCAAACCGTACTGTTAAATTAACAAACCGGATTGAGTAACTTTAACCTCATTATGAAAAAGGGAAGATTTTTAAAATTAACTCACAAAAACTAATGCAATGGGTGTAATAATTAATCTATATTCCTAGACAGTAAAGTTTCTTATTTAATAAAGTTAACTAGTACTGAAACAGAAATTGCAGGGATCACTATTATCGAATATTTCAAATAGTTTAAGTATTTTCACTTCCTAGGAGATAGGATATTAGTATAAGGTGACCTACTTTATATTCCACACTATGAAGTTCCACGAACATCGCCTAGCTCCGAATACTTTATTTCTTACAAATTTATTTTATTTTATAGAAGTATATATAAATTGAAAAGAGTCAAGTATCAGTAAAATATTCAGAGATAGGCAATGTTCTGAATTTCACTACGTGGAATGAAAGGTACGTCACCTCATCCTTCCGTACTTCTTTTACAGATCAGGATAAACTATAAATGTAACACTAAATCGGATGTGTTTAAAGCAAGAAAATCTACTTCTCCAATGATAATTCGATTGAATATTTAAGTTAACGTTCGTATTGTTGTTGTAGCTACGAATATCTTCAAGAAATTTTTCCTTGAGAGTATCATCTTAGGCTGTCGGTTTAACCGTCGGCCTAATAAAAATAAGAAGTTAATGTTAACATATTCCACGCAGAACTCAAGCAACATTTCCTTGTAAAAGGGGATATTAACTTCTGTTCAAAGCCACTGGGAACAACCTGAGAAAAAGTAGATTTATCAACTCTACGCACGCATCGTCGCTGTTCATTTGAACCGCGCCTCAATAGCTTTAATCCCTCTATGAATCACAATTGATTCTGCATGAGCTACAGAGGATAGGGTTGGCCAAATACTCTACTGAGACGTGACTTAAAAATGAACGTGAAAGGCCGTCGTAATGGAAGTTTAAATCCTTCCGCAGCCGACAGACGACGGGAACGGAGCCAATTTCGATGCTTATCTCTGTTCCGCTACAGATTTTTCTCGAAAGAAAAAGTATCTAGTAGCTTTACGAAAAAAGGGACTGATCTGATTATCTGTCTAATCAATTAACGCGCTTGGCAAAAAACTGAGCTATGGAAATTTCTAGCTTCGTTAAGCCTTAGTGTAGAATTTGCGTGGTAGTCCTTACCGGTAGTTTCATCCTCTGGACGGTGAGTCTTGTGAATTTGGCGGAATCGGAAGTCTGAATGAGTAAAGCGGGCACGCTGGACCGTTTTATAGCTCGCGATCTGTTTTGCTCCGTTTCCCCAACCTCGGCGTCGGGACAACCCGGTGCTTTCGCCACCCACTACAAGAGCGTTCCGTTCACCCGTACGAGGGCGTTTGCCGTCTCTCGGGGATCTATTATTACGCAAGTGCATGCACCTTCACCTTAGCTCCCTCACTCTCCTTATTTGACTTAGAGGAGCACGTTCACTACGTCAATTAGCCTTTCTAAAACTCTAAATCCGCTTTTAGGAGTGGGGAGCGCTGATTGACTGGCGCATTCGTACTATCTCCTTTGTTTCCTTAAAAATGGAATTATCCGCGTATCCATCTGCGGGCGAGCGTTGCCAGAGAGGAGGTATCGGGAAGTGGAATCAGGTTATACAGAAGTTTATTAATGTTGGCTCGAGCGAAATAATTATTCTTATGCTGAACCCATGGGAATTTATTCCACGATGTGTAAGTTTCCATTCCTGATACATAAGCTATCGTGAAATTTAATCAGATTTCCGATAGTTTTCGGAATTGTTGGAAACTGTTTCTGCAGCAAGTTCGATATTTCTTCGGACTGATTAATATATAATAATATACAGGAAAGATTTTTTTTAACGTTCCCAAAGTTCGGTAGAAAAATTATTACTATTAAAAACATTGCAGATAGTTGGAGGAAATGGTGGCACTGGGTACAATATGGTCAATCAATATTACATACATATATGATGGTACAATGTTATATAAATAAAAGAAACTACGATTTGAGCTACACAAATGCTCTTACTACAATGACAAATTGAAAATGATTATTCAAATGACCTTGTTTTGCATACATCGTCAAAAAGTAAATGTTATCTAAGTCACGACTTGCATGCAATATAAAGATATTGTTAAGAAAATTTCAAATCTATTTCAAAATTTATAGATTTAACTGAGCAAAATGTAATAACTACAAGGATTTTCGAAATATAAAGCAACAAAAGCAACCTATTATCTTTATTCACCAAATTTATCACTCCGTGATTTTTGAATTATATATGACCGTATTTTTTTAACACAGGACTTCTTAACTACCTAATACGGCCATTACAACGATCTCTAAGATTATAAATATATGTATTCAGCCGTGGAGAACCTGAATCGTCCTTTTAACTGTATCTTTTTGAATCCAGTATTACTTGAAAAATTAAAAATTTTAAAAGAAAGCATTTGTCGACATTACGACATTTAACATGTATGAATAAGAAAATATCTCTAGAAATTTAACCAAGGACTACTATCTTAATCAATCATTGAATAAAAATAATGGAATGACCAGCTCAATATGATTATATAGTTTACGTCACAGTTCCAGATTGCATTAAGTTACTTTTGAAGCAATTAAATAATGCTTCAATGAATTATATACATTTATACATAGTTTTACAGGAGCAAAAGTTGGGGGCAAAAGGGTAAAATGTATCAAGTTCGCAGACGATATGGTAGTGATCGCCGAGGATCCTGAGACATTGAAAAGGATAATGGACAGAATTAATGTAGGGTGTGAAAGATATGGAATGAAGATAAACAAGGGAAAAACAAAGACCATGAAGATAGGATGTGAAGAAAGAATAGGATTGGTTTTGGACGGAGAGGACATAGAGCAGGTGGAGAGATTCAAGTATCTTGGTTGTGTAGTGGAAAGTGACTGGAAATGCTTAAAAGAAATTAAAGAAAGAGTAGGAATGGCAAAGACTGCATTCATCAAGATGAAAAGGTTATTGACAAGCAAGCTGGATATGAAATTGAAAAAGAGGTTGATGAAATGCTATGTTTGGAATGTGTTTTTGTATGGATCTGAAACGTGGACGATTAGGAAAGCGGACAGGAAGAGAATAGAGGCGTTTTGAAATATGGACATGGAGAAAAATGGAAGGTATAATTTGGAGTGATAGAGTAAGAAATGAGGAGGTCCTGCAGTGCGTGGGAGAAGACAGAATTTTGATGGGTATTATTAAGAAAAGGCAGAGAAACTGGATAGAACACTTCCTAAGGCATGAAGGACTATTAAAAATGGCTGTAGAGGGAGCGGTGGAAGGAAAGATGAAGAGAGGGAGAAGAAGAAGAAAGCTTTTGGATGAAGTAAAGGGAGGAGAAGGACACGCAAAATTTAAAGCTAAAGCCTTGGGAAGAAAATTATTTTAAAACCAATTACGCCAAGGACCTGCCATTTGGCAGAAAACCAATGATGATGATGATGATGCAGTTACATTCTTAATAAATTGAAGTTTTATAAAAGATATGTTCAATAATTACTTAGCCCGAATATATGGTTTATTTCTGATCTTGGTCTTTAGGAAGATTCGCTGATTTATAAGACTGAAAAAGGGCAGAACAAATAAAGATCGATCCGCCAGTCACAATTTATGTTAGAATAGTCCAGAAAATATGAGGGAATGAATTGCCATCTTTCACGGCAGTAGATCATGAAGAGAATCCAAAACACTTTTACTTTAACAGATAGATCCAGTGATTTAATTAAGTGTGAGAATTTACTTTCGAACACGTTACGACACGCGAGAAAAATTATCTCCGGATGAATGAAGTCGGCGTGAAGCGTACTAAAGAGAATCTTTGCGAGCATAACCTTGGATCTTTCCGCTCGATTTTCCTTTCATCCTCTTACTTGTGTGACGTGCGTTTTATCTTTACTTGCAATCACAAACGGATCTGTTGTCATTTCCCCATCATTCGGGTAGAAATTGCGCCGTCGGTTCGACAATTCTTTTAACTCTATCCCCAAAATCGAGTAAATATTCAAGGTGACTATTTCACTCGTGACATGGACGAGTGAGCCTATTCAAGAACACTTCGACAAACGTGGAATTATTTGCTTAAATACTAGATCATTCTCTGAAATATTTTCCCTTCATTTATTAAGGACACGAGAGGAAAAAGTGGGCCTTTGAACGACCTTAAAATGCTTTCGAAGCGCTTAAAATATTTAATTAATAATGAAACACTCTCAAATTGAAGATAATGAGGGCAATTGACTTGATTAAAAAATTGGGACGCTAAATGATGAATTATTATGGATTATTACGAAGTTAAATTGAGAAAGAACCATTAATAAAAATCAGGTTTGAAAGTAGAGTGGCTCAATGCAGAAGTTCTTTTGGAACGTTATTGGCTGTGTTTTTTATCTCAGAAATCAGAAAAGCAGAACAATGAACGATGACCAATGAATGGCCGAGGTGCGCTCTAAGTGTTTTTGCATATCAAAGATTTTACCTTAAGCATATTGAATTGCAAAGAAAAAGGTTTCGACATATCTAATCAATTAGCTCATAGAACATGTATATATTGTTACCGCTGCAATCCAATTTTTCCTGGTGTAGAATCGTTCCCATAAAATCCGTACATAAATGACGTTAATAGGGCCAATATTAGCGGCAGTATCATTTATAAATCTCTGTCCTATAATATCGGATAGCTGAAGATAATTGAGTCCAAATATAGACATTTCACATGGAATGAAAAATGTCAATTATCGCAAGTAAGTAGTTCTTCATTTTGACAAATAATTGCGTAACCTAGAGCAGCTGCAAAACGATATAATCTAAATATATTTAATATCAAGGGATACTTATATTACTGATCTTCCAGATACGGAAGAAAGTAGCGCGTTCGCCTTTGGTGAAAGCGGTCCCAGGTTTTGATTCCCGGTGGGAGTCCATAAGTGACAAGTGACAGTGACAGTTGTCACTGTCGAAGCACTCTTAAAAATGCTAGAAATACTACGATATTATACTTTTTCTATTTTCACCAAGAAAAGTTTGATAGGTTATTTTCCTTGGTAAGGCAATCATTGGGAATATTCCCAAGGAGAAACGAACTAGAAAAATGTTTGATAGGACCTGGACTAGAACCCATTACCACCTATTTCCCTATTCCTTGTGTTGCCGTTAAAAGGGGTTTTCTTTTGCACCAACTAGCTTGGCGGTTGTATAGTGTAGGTTGTGGCCATGGACGATGCCGCTTCATCGCATAAGCCACTTCCTATAGTCTAAGTATCTCATAACGGCATGTCTGAATGTGCTGGCAAGATAGCTCAATGCCTAGAGCAATCCATCCAAAAGCGTTTTCTTGTGAATATCTTATTATCATTACAATTTATGTAACCATGTAATATTTTAAATGTACTGATGTACATACACATATTCTCTCGTTATTGTCATTTATTTTCTATTGCTAGGGCGAAAGAGAGAAATTTTAATTACAGGATCAATTTAAAAGTATTTTTATTATTTATCTCACAACATAAGTCTCTAAAAATTGTTATATTAGATGAGTGAGTGAATTATTTTACAGTTTTTGACAAAATAACAGTTTCTTGATTATACATTAATATAACTGAAAACGTTATGAAAGTAATAAACTATAATTTAATGTATTCCAGGATACAATTTAAGCTGTTTCCTCTAACAAAAAATGGCAACAATCAATTATATCTTCATGCTTGCAGGCGTATCGCTTTTAAGGAGCTGGTCCATCAATTATTTGCTAAAATATTGTTTAATATTTATTTGCACAAAATATAAATTAGTAGGAACGAGATATAAATATTAGTAATAAAATCTGGGCAAGTCGAAATAAGTCGCCCAAATTTTATCATACAAAATCCAGCGTCACCAATAACCACACTTCACACCAAGGCAATCGAGTCACTGCCTAATCCTCACAGTTTCATCTTCATGCTTCCGATGCATACGGTAAATGTCTTATTATGAAGAGATTCAATCAGTTTTCTGCGTAGAGGTTAGACCCGTTATGACAAGGGAAATCTTCTGAGATTTCGGATTGGACCACCATATTTGCTAAGGCTTCCAATAATATCTTCGCTGTGTGATATTCTCATAATCCAGTCTTCATCGTGGACCATACGAACAGCTGGATCTCCTTTTATGGTTGCGTTTTTGTACATATTCGGGGACACTGTTGTAGACTGTGACCGGTTGGGATTCCGGCAAGGAGGGAACATATATCCGAAAGGGGATCTTTTTGTACTCCCCTTGATATGGTTCTGTGTTCCTGACAGGAGCTGAGTAAGAATCTTCGCTAGGTACCGTATAGCTTCTCCTTTCAGGATACTCCATTGCTTTCTCCACTGGTACTCCTATTTTATTGACGGTTGATATGGGCTCAGGGATTCCCTGGGTTATCATGATAGTTTTCTGGTAACTTTGCCCATCGCCATATCCTAGAGACACCCGGATGCTGTCTCCTTCACTGCCCATGTAGGCTATTTCTTCGTCGTCGTAACTCCCTTTGTATCCATAAACACCCTGAGATCCTGGAGAATACGGGACGAATTGGTTATTTTTTTGGTATTCATTATCGTATCCAAGTCTTCTTCCTTGGACGTAGCCATATATTTGTCTGTCATCTTGTTGGCTGCGGTCGCGCAAATCTTGAGAGATTCCGGTGGAAAGTGCGATCAGTAAAATCCACACAATCTGCGAATAAGAAGAGAGTACATTTCAGCAAATGGGTAACAATATCAAGTTTTCAAGTTTACTCGCTGGACTACTCGGTTCGTTATGACTATTTTTTGCAAAAAGCAGGAAGGTTTTTGTATCCGATATGCATAGCTATCTCGTAACAGTTAATAAATAAGGATAGATTCGTAAGCCATATTTTGTTGGAGAAGGATTTGACTATAACCAGCTGTTCCGTCTGTTTGATCGGTCACTTTTTTCATAGCTTCTCCCAATTAGGTCATGACGTGATTACGCTGCTGCATTTTTGCGTGGGCCGTCTTAATATATTCGGAGAAGATCTCCGCGTAAGATGACCGTGGTAACGAGCGCGGAAAGTCGAACATCAGATTAGGTTCCAACAGAGCGCACACTCTTGTATCCAATTTCCAAGGCAGGTGTACTCCTGCTCCCAAGAACTAGTAAATTTTTACAGTTTGCGAGAAAAAAATGGTTTCCGTTCCTTAAGGTATACTGCAAGCGCAGTTTTTTAATAAAAAGTTTTACGTAATGTAATGTTTATAAGGAGAATTTCTTGGCAGGAAATACCGAGAAATAAACATGAACAAAATTAAAGATATATGAAAAAAATGTGTAATTTAAGGGTGATAAGTTTGGAAGGAATATTTTAGTAATAAGAATTTCGCAAAAGGCAACACACATTATTTCTGTTAGTAACTCACACCTAACCCCTTGATCTATTCTCAAAATTCCCCAATTAATTCATATTCATGGAGTGACGTGATTCTCATTATATGAAGGCTCATACAATTTTAAGATATGATTACTTAAGAATATTTCAAGATTGGCAACCAACATCAGCAATCGATCTTGAAACAATATGCCATATAACATAAAGTTGCATAATGTATAATATATAAACTTGAATGTGATTCACTTTTTTCCGCCAAGATAGGTGTTAAATATCACATTATTTACTTATCAGATTTAAAATTAGCTTAAGCTTAATCAACATGCTACTAAATTTAATGTCAGCCAATGAATGTAGCCTTGTACATGGAAGGATCGTCAAACCTATTATAAATAATATTTTTTACTGTAAACAACGACAACAACAAAACTATTATAAATATTAGGATCATTAGGGTTAATGCTCAAGGATGATTCATCTCCTTTTCATCCCGATGTCAGACCGGAAACTAAGAAGAATATGATTTAATTTAAGTTAATCTAATGATTAACTTAAATTAAAACTGAAAAGAAATTGATCATAGAAAATCTTTTACAGGGAGGAAGCCCTTGTAGATATGTTGTATTTTAATTAGTTAATTGATGTAATTTTATATAATTTTAGAGTTAAACTAGCCAGTACCTTCTTCAATATAAGCAAAACCCATTTTGCCTTTACTAAATGTCCTTGTGGTAAGAATCTCTGTCCTCTACTATTTTTAATATAAGTAATGTAAAATAACATTTCGCAGATGGGATTTTCTCGACTTTGACTTGTTCAGGAAATATTTTAGACATTTTTATGGTCGATGCTTAAATTTATTTTTGAACCATCAATTCAATGATTTGATTAGGCTAAGTAAGAATTCCAAAAAAACGATAGGAAGTTTAAAGAAAATCTAGAAAAATGTACGTCTTCTGGAAAAGTCTGAAACATCTAAAATATTTTTATTCTCCAACGAAGGACTCTGTAGAAATTTTATGAGAATTTCCAGCTCGAATTTAGTAGCTTTTATATCTTATTAGGACGAAGCTTTGGCTAAGCTACAAGTACTTTTGATAGTTTTTCATTTCCGGAAAGCTAGTCTCATAAGTTTACGAAACGCTAAAATGGGAGAACTGCATTTACGGTATGAGGTAATCAAATTCTTCCCTGTTTTGAAATCTGCACTAACTGAATCATGCATTACGTGCATCTTCATAAGCGTTTCTATACGTTACATTTTATACTCTGGGTTCAAGATCACACACAGTCAACTACGATTACTTGCATAGGTCGAAATTTCTAAGCGTATGTTTTTCGTTTACATATTGATAAAGACTAGATAAATATCGTTGATGATACAATGATAGTTGTAAGAGTTTTATGGTTTAACATCATACGGATAAGTTTCTGAAGATGCACGCTTGTTCTTGAAATGAGCTCCTAGTAATATCATATCGTTATAATCATAACGTTTGCCTAATATAAGGAAACGGAATATCTAGGATAAAATTGTGCTATGAACTGTAAAGAAAAGTAACAAAAATCGAATTAGATCTAATTAAGATTTTATAATATATGTTTATACCACCACATCTTCATCTCTATATATCACTATACTATAATACATCACTATATTTTCAGCAGCGTAAAATAGTTGATCCCACAGATACGTCATTTTGAAGGGTAAGCTAATATTAGCTAATATTCGTTCAAACTCATGCCCAATGGATATATGATCTGAATAATTTTCCCAACAATACTATCTTTAGTTACTGTGATGGGTTATTGTGATATTTAGCCGTTCCGTTTATTTTCCCATCACCCTAAAGTTTTAGCGTGTTCTGTCTATAAAGAGAAAAATATGAATTTTAAAAGCTGTCCAGCGCTGATTTTGTAGCTGAACTGCACTATTTATTCACAGTAATTTTCTAATAGACTAATGATTGCCTCGAAAATTGGCTTATGATCTGTAAGGAAATGTTTCTAATGGAAATAAATAATTGTATAAGTAAATGAAAATGCTGTGTCCTTACCTGGAGCCTCATGATTTCCATGATCTTCTGATTCTTTGCTTGTCGTTCGAGTGAATGAGTTGAACTGGCACCGGGAGCCTTATATACTCTATTATTAAATGGATTTGCTCTGCTTATTCGTGAGTCCCGCGACCCAAAACGTCCCAAAATCATTCTCCGCTTTATAATTGCACGCTATGATTCACGCTTGGAACAGAGTCCTGCTATGTTCCTTTGTTAGCAGGCCGTTTAACAATCAAGACACAGGTCATCGATAATCATACACAGCCATTCACTTTTTCGAATCGCTCAACATTTGATTCCCGCAAATATTACTAATTGCTCTACTTAACCGAGACTGCAAAGATTTAGATACACGCAGTTCGCATTTACTATTTAGATCATTATCATCTAATTGAGTGGATGTAAAAATGAACGTTGGTGAAATACACCGTATTTAGCAGTAAAATAGACTAGAGGGGTAAAATTAATGGAATTTCCTTCTTGATACATCTATTTGATTCTAGGGCCGGTGATTCAGTTTTCTCATTATTTTCTGGTTTTTCTTCTCTTTTCCGGTCTCTGATCGTCCAAAACCATCTCTAATGATTACTTTAGACAAAGTTACCCCTTTTAAGGGTATAATACAGCATTAACCAAATCATATTTCTAAAACACTCCTTTACTATCTTAAATAGGATAAGAGAAAATATTTTTCGGTGTTTAGGAATCCTTCAATTTTATTAACCAGTCTTTGGTTAGTTGTTAGAGTAGGCTTTTATAACCTCTAAATCGGAAGGGGGCAGCCCTTTTGATAGTGCAATCGGCCAAATATCTGACACAAAATGTTTCCACATGCCA
>KZ308585.1:548568-588000 GCA_000376725.2 Ladona fulva
GTGAGATTTACAAAAATCAAATAAAGGAAGAAAAAAATGCATGAAATAATTATCAATATCTAGAAAAAAGAGAATTGAGGAATATAGAGGAATCCATAGTAATTTTTGGGATTATAAATACTCTTGTGAAGTAAAGTCTTTGAAAAAAGTAGTAAATTCTAATGAAAGAAATAAGACAAAATTTACACTAGTACTCAGCTCTGAATATACTGAGGTGTACATTCTATGTAACTTCTCTAAGCAACTTCCAAGGTAAGCTCAGAATTCAAATTCATTTATATCAGAGCAGAGTGACTGTTCATTCGCATTATTTTTTCATTGCTGCATTTCCCAAGTCTGATAATATGAGCTAACATGTTTCCAGATCGCCAGTGATTTAGAAGAAAGTAGGACAAGACGACAAGACGTTTTGCGGGCGAGGAAATCGGTTGAAAAATCATGCGTTTTTCTCCGGAAGTGTTCGATAGAGAGAGAGAAAGGTGGCGTTTGACTGATTTCCAAAACTTTTATAATCGAAGAGAATGTGATTTTATATTGTTACAAAAACGCATCAATTGGTGGAAAAACGAGTTATCTAACAGTTTTGATCCAATCGTTCTTCTATCCGAAAACGGCCTTCAGTCCAAGAAAAGTTGCTTTACGCTTCAAGATGAAATTTAATTACAACTTTTCATCTGTTGTAATAACTTTTTTCAGTTATCAGTTATAGTGATTTTTGAGGAATAGAAGAATTCACCGATTCTGAATGGTGTAAACAACGGAACTTTTTTCTTAAGAAACGTTTGAGAACGAACTTTTTTTAATAAGGATAGTGATTTCTTGAGTTGATATTTTTACAATTTCAAGTCAATTTTTATTATTATACTGAATGAAAAACTGATACAAATAAACAACTAATAGCGAGCTTCAATCTACGCAAAATATGTTGTTGTATACAAATACAACATAGTCTTTGACTGTGTTTGTATGATTAAATAACCGAGGTAAACAGGAATTAGGTCACAAACTGATTAAGGAGTAATTAAGCACCACAAAGTGACTGCTTCCACCATTAATTAGATTATAAATAATATGGAATAATTATCTTTATCTCACAGATAAAATAAGTACATAATATGAATATAAATTAAAGAAATAAACTCCGTTTAGATAAATTATACTTATATTCTGTATACTATAATTTTCGATTATTAACGTACTACTGAAACTTTAGTTTTTCAGAGGATGTTTGATATAATTTGAAGTTAGTGCTATTTCACTCAGAATTATCAATTATATTGAAAATATGGTTTTAATTTACATTAAAATTCATTGAGGCAAATAGATTTCATAAGTTTTAAATGGTAAGTTGTGTTTGTCCTTTGGAGGGGAGGTACACAAAAAAGGTTAGAGGTAAAATTGAATTATTCGAGGAGTATGTCATGAATTTATGGAAACTGATGACGAAGGACCTTGAAAATAATAGACTTCTGGATTCATAAAATCGTTACTGTTTTTCTTCAGCTATATGAGTGCGAAATGTGGCCAACAAGGAAGGAGGATATTAAAAAATTCGGGGCTATGAGATGAATGGCGCAAAAAGGAAACGGCGAGTTGGGTTAACAGAAAAACAAGCAAGGAAGTTTATTGAGTATGTTAAAAGGTAACATTAGTAATGGGTATTGATTGAAGATGAATAGCTAAAAAATATTTAAAGGTAGTGTGCGAAGAAAAAGGTAGAAAGGGGAACAGAGATATAAGTAATTGGATTGTATGAAGGTGAGAAGTTTGTCGGTAATAAGTCAGAAGAAGAGTAATAAGTATGGAACTTCATGAATCAACCAAGATATAGAAGACTCATAAATATCATGACAAATAAATTTCACCGAAGCACTCGAAATCCCTAATATAATAGGTGAACTTTAAAATAAGTACATTTTTTCTCAATTATGTTTATCCACGATTCGTACAAAATATAATAATGTCATTCATTATCTTTAGAGTGTGATGACATTTGGAGAGCGATGACATTAGTGAATGTGAGGCAGGGAAAGCTCTCACGTTTCTTCAACCGGAAGAATAGAAGGGAAGGAAGAACTTTTGGAAGGGTTAAACCGGTTCCGGAACTGCTGATCTTCAACAGAAGAAATCAGAGATCTCTCCTTACTCTTCATCGGAAACTCCTTTGTGTTCTGTAATCTTTATACAGCTGACCTTTTCAGAATGCACTCTCTCCAGGAAGAGAATGTCCAGTTAGAAAGCGTCTCTCTTTTTTGCGTCTTTTCGGACATAACCGGTGTCACAAGTACCGAATTTTGCGGTCATTATATAACGGGAACAGAAACAGAACGGCAATATTTTACGGAAGTGAAGCGAACGGTGGATGATTTGAAGGAATACATTTGGAAGAAATACAAGCTCCAAAGAAAAACTTTCTTTCACCTGACTAAAAATTGAGGGTTTTGTTTCTGGTTCCTCCCAAGCGGAACTACGAATGAGATTGGAAATTTCTCAGAGATGATGAATTTGGCCAACTACTTGAATGTTATCTCATATAGTGCAAAGGAATATTTTTACGATTTTGGGTGGGTTTATGGTTAACTTTTATTGTACGCCAACGATATTCTTCCTTTTACAGAAACTCCCAGGAAAATCTGTACATTTTGAGTTTGGTTCTATGTTTTCATTCAAGTAATTTAGCTAATTATTTAAGGAAATGGGAAACTTGAACTTTGTAATTTTCTGCTAAAAATTGAATGCTTGACCGTTTTGCATTTACTTGTATAATTACCAAGTTTGTCATATCTGTATGTCTTTCTACAAAGTCACGCCTTCGAAGATCGATTTATAGCAAATTAACTAGTCTTAATCTTAGGCAATTCTTTAACTTTTACAAATAAAATAACTATTATATACGTTATCATAAATACTGTATATTATGTTGACCCCAGTTTCATCAGATTTGATAATTATTTTAAAACAGCTGTGTTTATTCTGTGAAGTACTAAATTCTAGCTAAAAATAATTTTACTTGTATCATTTTGATTAAATTCGTTTTATTCCCTGAAAGTTTGAAAGAAAGTAACATTTAAATTTAAAATACGCTAAAATATTGCAAAATNGTAGCTTATTAGGACGAAGCTTTCGCTAAGCTACAAGTACTTTTGATAGTTTTTCATTTCCGGAAAGCTAGTCTCATAAGTTTACGAAACGCTAAAATGGGAGAACTGCATTTACGGTATGAGGTAATCAAATTCTTCCCTGTTTTGAAATCTGCACTAACTGAATCATGCATTACGTGCATCTTCATAAGCGTTTCTATACGTTACATTTTATACTCTGGGTTCAAGATCACACACAGTCAACTACGATTACTTGCATAGGTCGAAATTTCTAAGCGTATGTTTTTCGTTTACATATTCATAAAGACTAGATAAATATCGTTGATGATACAATGATAGTTGTAAGAGTTTTATGGTTTAACATCATACGGATAAGTTTCTGAAGATGCACGCTTGTTCTTGAAATGAGCTCCTAGTAATATCATATCGTTATAATCATAACGTTTGCCTAATATAAGGAAACGGAATATCTAGGATAAAATTGTGCTATGAACTGTAAAGAAAAGTAACAAAAATCGAATTAGATCTAATTAAGATTTTATAATATATGTTTATACCACCACATCTTCATCTCTATATATCACTATACTATAATACATCACTATATTTTCAGCAGCGTAAAATAGTTGATCCCACAGATACGTCATTTTGAAGGGTAAGCTAATATTAGCTAATATTCGTTCAAACTCATGCCCAATGGATATATGATCTGAATAATTTTCCCAACAATACTATCTTTAGTTACTGTGATGGGTTATTGTGATATTTAGCCGTTCCGTTTATTTTCCCATCACCCTAAAGTTTTAGCGTGTTCTGTCTATAAAGAGAAAAATATGAATTTTAAAAGCTGTCCAGCGCTGATTTTGTAGCTGAACTGCACTATTTATTCACAGTAATTTTCTAATAGACTAATGATTGCCTCGAAAATTGGCTTATGATCTGTAAGGAAATGTTTCTAATGGAAATAAATAATTGTATAAGTAAATGAAAATGCTGTGTCCTTACCTGGAGCCTCATGATTTCCATGATCTTCTGATTCTTTGCTTGTCGTTCGAGTGAATGAGTTGAACTGGCACCGGGAGCCTTATATACTCTATTATTAAATGGATTTGCTCTGCTTATTCGTGAGTCCCGCGACCCAAAACGTCCCAAAATCATTCTCCGCTTTATAATTGCACGCTATGATTCACGCTTGGAACAGAGTCCTGCTATGTTCCTTTGTTAGCAGGCCGTTTAACAATCAAGACACAGGTCATCGATAATCATACACAGCCATTCACTTTTTCGAATCGCTCAACATTTGATTCCCGCAAATATTACTAATTGCTCTACTTAACCGAGACTGCAAAGATTTAGATACACGCAGTTCGCATTTACTATTTAGATCATTATCATCTAATTGAGTGGATGTAAAAATGAACGTTGGTGAAATACACCGTATTTAGCAGTAAAATAGACTAGAGGGGTAAAATTAATGGAATTTCCTTCTTGATACATCTATTTGATTCTAGGGCCGGTGATTCAGTTTTCTCATTATTTTCTGGTTTTTCTTCTCTTTTCCGGTCTCTGATCGTCCAAAACCATCTCTAATGATTACTTTAGACAAAGTTACCCCTTTTAAGGGTATAATACAGCATTAACCAAATCATATTTCTAAAACACTCCTTTACTATCTTAAATAGGATAAGAGAAAATATTTTTCGGTGTTTAGGAATCCTTCAATTTTATTAACCAGTCTTGGGTTAGTTATTAGAGTAGGCTTTTATAACCTCTAAATCGGAAGGGGGCAGCCCTTTTGATAGTGCAATCGGCCAAATATCTGACACAAAATGTTTCCACATGCCAACCAAAATTTTTTGAAAACTATTTCTAAGTGATAATGTAAAACATGTAATACTGACTGAATTAAAAATTAAGACTGAACTTTTGAATATAAATAATATTATTTTGTATATGATAATTTTGAATTCAAAATAAATTTGGAAAGGACTTGTTTCGCGTTCCCAAAACAAGTCATCGTCGTCACGTCACGCGTCACGTTTGGCACGCGAGTAAGGTTGCCCAACCCTACTCTATATGATCTGGCCAGACTTTGTGGAATGCCATCTAAAAAATCACGGAAAGGACAACATTTTGTATATTCCTCAGAACTTATATTTCATACGACCAGATTCGACCTTGACTCACGTGATCTGAGGCGACCTTAGGGTGTCGGTCAAGGTCGAGTCACGTCGAATGAAGAAAAATAGAAGTGCTGTTCTTTCCGCGTACCTTTCAGGAGACTGTTTTCGTCTCAATCTCGCAATGATACATACGTTATCTAATCTAATCTACTAAATGAATAAATAGAGAAGATTACATATTTAAATGGATAAGCAAGTAATCAACACAGTATGTGATTATCTAAATACGTACATTACATTAGGTAGGAAGGTTTTAAATTATTAAAACAACCCTAGCTTTTGTTTTGGATGATGTTCTGCATAGTTAGGCTAACACCTGGAGTTAGAGCTTGCGTTTGTATTCGGAACCACTAAATTTAAATATTAATTTTTTTCTGAGACACTGTAAATTTGGCTAAATGTTCCTAAATTTGACGGATCCGTATATCTTTATGTCGCAAAAAATCTAATATAAAATATGGCATGGAAATCATTTTATCGCAACTGTGGGCTTTTGTTGTAAGTTTGATTATGCGAATATTCCCAAAGGCAATAAAGATTAAGCCAAACGTAGCAACCAATCGCCAAAATCCTAACTTAGAATATCCCAATCTGCATGTGATATTCTAATGCCCAATTTTTGTGCTTATCATTCTTCTTTATACCTCATTTTTCTATAACTTAAATCTTGAACATTTTCTTCTGCATCGTTTATCTCTGAGTCGGTTCTCGATAATTTTCATGTAACACATCTTGGGCGTTCAATGTAAGAAGTTGCTCAGCGGAATCTTCCACAAATTTCCCTTGCCATTTCATTATCTATAAAAATTTCTTCACTGAGGTTATTTTAAAAATCTTTTTCTAATTTCTTCTTCTATTTCTCTATGTGAATTCTTTCTATATCTATTCCTTTTCCTCCTCTACACATAACTGGTCCTAATTCATCTCTCTCCGTTTCATTTGTCTTTCTTTCTTCTTGCGTCTTTTGCAGTTTACTTTTTACATTATTCATTCCCTGTAGAACTGAATACGAATTTAAATATAATTTTGAGGTCAAGTGCCGACTTCTATTGAAATTAGTTACGACGATGTAACTTTAGGAGTACATCTTATTCTGTAATCGATAAAAAAAATATACTTAATTAATGTCAGCGTTATGAAATATTCTTCATCAGTGGATGGCACCAACCAAGGGACATCAGTAAAACTTTACCGATGACTCTTTGAATTTAGGTATGGGAATAATTTTCCGCCCTAATTGGTTTAAAGTAGGTCTTTGTTCAGCAGTCGGCAGCCACAAACCCTCCGGGAATAAACAGATTCCTCTAACGAAAAAATCTCTTTGCTCAAAAGTGATCCATTCATCAAGTCAATTCCGGATACTTTCATATGACGTGAATCGCTTTCCAGGAACGACACACTGTATGGACCTGAACGAATTGAAATCTGAAGAATTGAACTGAAGAGCAATGTCTGGTGAACACAGCGGGTGCGGCAGAATTCCCAAATTCACTTTTTGCAACTATTTGTTAACAGGGTTTTCAACGTGTGGCCTTGCGTTGCGATGGGTCAGGATCAGTGTATCTTGCCTGTCATTCCATTCCGATCGTTTTTATTACAAAAATGATTCCATAATAATAAAATACAGTCGGTAACGATCACCAGACATGGTTTCAGCAGCTTATAACAAAGTCATCCTTTTCATGTCGTATATTATTCACCACCCCTAAATGCATAATATAACCTTTAGACCATTAATTGATTATTTTGAAGAGAATATATCCGGTTTACTCGGCATAACCCATGAATTTTGGCCGTTAGGGTTGTCGTTATTGATTTCTTTTATAGTCGTCATAAATCAATGCAAAGCATCTTTTCTCTTTTGTCGTTTAACCAAAATCTCGGAGGTAACCAAACAGCTTTGGATATCTCTCTCTTTCAATCACCGTGGAACCCAATTTCCTTCTCTTGGGACATTCTCAATCTTAGGCCGACATCTTTGTAACAGCGAAACGATCAAGACTGAACTCTATTCTCAACTTTTCAAGCGTTCGACATGGATCTTCATCGTGCAATGCACGCAAATCTTGGAATTGACAGAAAATCTGTATCGTATAATTTTCTTCGGTTCATTATCACTCACGTCTAAATCACCATTTTTATCGCCTAAATAATTCTGTTATATAAGAGGGGTAAATACAATAGGAGGAGTTAATATCCACGAGCAAACTCGTGCGTTTTTGCAGAAAGCTTTTTGAAATAAAATTACGCATCATCCCGCAAATGTTGCTTAGTTAGAATAAATGCTGACATTTCATAGCGGGAAAACCGACTGTAGTAAAAGTAGTTGTTCAAACAGTGTTTGGAAGACTGTCTAAACTAATACATACNCTATTTACAAATATGAATTGGATCAATCGATCAGAGAATATTATTCACAAAAGCATTTAGCTGATTCTGTAAATGAAGATGATGGGTGAGTAATGGAGATGAATGAGTTGTGATTTATTCAGCCGTGATAGCCTCCGTAGCCTCCATAACCTCCCCCATAGCTGCCTCCATAACTACTTCCATATCCACCTCCATATCCACCTCCATATCCACCTCCGATGCCTCCTCCGATACCTCCACCATAGCCGCCTCCGATGCCTCCACCATAGCCGCCTCCATACCCTCCATGGCCGTGGACAATCACGGGCACTGCCTTAGGTACAGTAACAGGATGAGGAACGGGGACCTTCACTGGAACATGGACTGGGTAGGCCACGGGCTTAGGGACATGCACAGCGACTGGTTGAGGGACGGGGACCTTAACGGGGACGTGTACGGGAACTGGATAAGGCCTCTCGACAGGGACGGGGTAAGGCTTCTCCACTGGGACGGGGTAAGGCTTAGGAACGTGCACGGGGTACGGCTTATCTACCGGAACTGCAACAGGATGAGGTACGGGCACTCCAACTTTATGGATAACGGGGACAGGTACGGGATGAGGGACTGGAACCGGCACCTCCTTGGTAACGGTGACGACTTTGTGTCCGTGGCCATGGCCTCCGTATCCACCTCCGTAACCTCCTCCGTAACCTCCGCCGTAACCTCCGCCGTAGCCTCCAATTCCACCATAGGAAAGACCACCGCCGTAACCTATGCCTCCTCCGTGACCAAGTCCACCGCCGAATCCTAATCCTCCACCGATGTAACTAGTGGCACCACCATGACCTCCTCCCAAAAGGGCTCCTCCGCCCAATCCTCCTCCGTATCCGCCTAATCCTCCTCCGTATCCGCCTAATCCTCCTCCGTATCCGCCTAATCCTCCTCCGTATCCGCCTAATCCGCCTCCGTAGCCGCCAAATCCACCCTCGTATCCACCGCCGTATCCGCCTCCATAGCCGCCTCCATAGCCGCCGCCAAGGCCAATCAGTCCTCTCTTTTCTTTAGAGTCCTTTACCTCTACAGCAAATGAGACTGCTAGCCCGGCTACAAGCAGTATTGTCTACGAAGCGTAAATAAAGCAGAATTCTTGAAATTCGAGAGTTCTTTATGGCTGTAAATTTTCTACGGGTTAGGATTATGATATAATATTCAACGGAAATGAAATATAATTTTGATATGAATCAATGCAACTATTGAGTGCTGCGTTAGAACATTTTCTTTCTCGAAATACAATTATATGTATTGATTGCAAAAATATTAAATGAGCATGTATTGTAATATGTGAAGTACGCAAAATATGTTGTTGTATACAAATACAACATAGTCTTTGACTGTGTTTGTATGATTAAATAACCGAGGTAAACAGGAATTAGGTCACAAACTGATTAAGGAGTAATTAAGCACCACAAAGTGACTGCTTCCACCATTAATTAGATTATAAATAATATGGAATAATTATCTTTATCTCACAGATAAAATAAGTACATAATATGAATATAAATTCCTCTAACGAAAAAATCTCTTTGCTCGAAAGTGATCCATTCATCAAGTCAATTCCGGATACTTTCATATGACGTGAATCGCTTTCCAGGAACGACACACTGTATGGACCTGAACGAATTGAAATCTGAAGAATTGAACTGAAGAGCAATGTCTGGTGAACACAGCGGGTGCGGCAGAATTCCCAAATTCACTTTTTGCAACTATTTGTTAACAGGGTTTTCAACGTGTGGCCTTGCGTTGCGATGGGTCAGGATCAGTGTATCTTGCCTGTCATTCCATTCCGATCGTTTTTATTACAAAAATGATTCCATAATAATAAAATACAGTCGGTAACGATCACCAGACATGGTTTCAGCAGCTTATAACAAAGTCATCCTTTTCATGTCGTATATTATTCACCACCCCTAAATGCATAATATAACCTTTAGACCATTAATTGATTATTTTGAAGAGAATATATCCGGTTTACTCGGCATAACCCATGAATTTTGGCCGTTAGGGTTGTCGTTATTGATTTCTTTTATAGTCGTCGTAAGTCAATGCAAAGCATCTTTTCTCTTTTGTCGTTTAACCAAAATCTCGGAGGTAACCAAACAGCTTTGGATATCTCTCTCTTTCAATCACCGTGGAACCCAATTTCCTTCTCTTGGGACATTCTCAATCTTAGGCCGACATCTTTGTAACAGCGAAACGTTCAAGACTGAACTCTATTCTCAAATTTTCAAGCATTCGACATGGATCTTCATCGTGCAATGCACGCAAATCTTGGAATTGACAGAAAATCTGTATCGTATAATTTTCTTCGGTTCATTATCACTCACGTCTAAATCACCATTTTTATCGCCTAAATAATTCTGTTATATAAGAGGGGTAAATACAATAGGAGGAGTTAATATCCACGAGCAAACTCGTGCGTTTTTGCAGAAAGCTTTTTGAAATAAAATTACGCATCATCCCGCAAATGTTGCTTAGTTAGAATAAATGCTGACATTTCATAGCGGGAAAACCGACTGTAGTAAAAGTAGTTGTTCAAACAGTGTTTGGAAGACTGTCTAAACTAATACATACTTAGTTTTAAAGCTGACAGAGACTTTAAGATTTGAAATACATCTTATTGTTTTATTATAAACAAGTGCATCACTAATGAGACCATATTTTAAAAAAGGGCCGCAATTTTTAGAAAGTCTCATACTTAATACATGGTTTTCTAAGGTCATATTTTTCAAAAAGCCCCGTACCCTATAAAACGTAGTGAATAATTCAAATCAGGCCTCGTAAGTATTACAATGATCTTAAATTTGCACGAATATAATTATCAATTGTAAAAATATGTTTTTTGTAATGCATTTAATTTTCTGGGAAGAATAGGTTAGTAGTGGTGAAAATGATATTAATCATCATTAATATCATAAATGATAAATATCATTGCGTATGCATATTACAAGTAAATATACTTCGGAAGTTTGCTTTTCTACATAATTAGATTTAACATGACAGAGGATTTTGTTGCTAGACAACCTTCTCAGCGTTCTTTATGCTAATTTCTAATGGGACAATAAAGCAAGTATCCTTAATGACATTAGGACAGAAACATATATGTTCTCACTAAGGGTCGAACTCAGGTCAGCGAGAGATATAATTGACAGCTTCTGATCTTATTTAGCGCTTTGTAGTGAAGGCATATTCGATTACGCGCATCGTTTGATTAATTTAACACCACATCGGAAACTCGCTAACTGTATCTGAGAAGTTTTTTCGCTTCATTTTTTACTCTTAAAAAAATCGCCCCTTCACGCGTAGCAATGAATCGCCGTAAAAAGGCTTGTGATCGGTTGTTTCTTGCTTGTTTTTGCCCCTTCACGCTCTGCGGGACAGGAAAGCAGTCCACAGTTCACCATTTTCAAGTTCATCGTCTTCTTTTCTGCATTGAAAGTTGCTCAACCAGGAGGTCCTCGAGCAAAATCCGGCTCGATTGGAATGCTCATATGCCCCCAGAAAATCATAAGTACTTAAGCGTTCGGTTCGTGTTTTTGATTACATGAATTTTGTTACGTTCCTCAGATTTATGTCATCGATACTTTTACTTTCATTATATATCGAGTTAATTTTTCAAAGAACTCAGTACGTGGGCTGCGAAGAGTTTTTTCTTATAATTTGAGGACGAAAGTAATCGTTGGGTGTGCGATTAAATAGCGAAAGGCCCTCCAAATATATGCCGTGGAGCCAAATCCGAACAATTTTGAGAATAAAGGAAAAGGTATTAATATCCGTTGCCGGACTGTGATTGTATAGCCTTTCTTATCGTAACTTTCGAACGTATAGTTGGTTGACCTTTTGAGTTAGTTTTNTCTACAGAAAATATTCCTATAAGAAAGGAACTAGTAATGTACTTAGCATAGGAATTTAGTCCTTCCGTAGGAAAATTTTCTGTAAAGGAAGTACTACTTTTATCGGGGCTCCCAGATTGCCAATTGGTCAACACGTTCGACTTCGATGAAAGCGGACCCGGGCTCGATTTCCGATGGAGGCCTGCGTGCGAAATGATCTAACCTCTCGAAGTACTTTTAATACTACTACTGTGACGATGGACTTCTACAATATAAAGGTCTTATCGATTGAAATGTTACTTATCCTGGCTCCTGGAATGGGTAACGCGTTTGAATTTGATAAAAGCAGTACCTGGTTTGATTCCCAGTGATAGCTCATATGTTCGAAATGACCTCAGCTGTCAAAGGGCTTTTAGCGATACTTTTTTACTTATTCTATTTCTTTTTATCATTTAAGCGATTAAAATATATTTATATTGATATATCAATGAAAATCTCGCAAAACGTTCTACTACTAAAAGCAGAGACTAAATATTATATAGATAAAAAATCGCTTAAGATTAACGAATATAAGCACAAAATTATTTTTGCAATAGAAATAAGGCCCATTTGAACGATATCCTACTTACTAAATAAAATTCTAAATTTCAAGTTTAATGCATAGGAAAAATTAACGCTTCTATAAACAACTTCTAGGATCCGCGACAAATTATACTATATACACATGTGATACACAAACTCCAGTCCCTTCAGTTTAGTTTATGATAGAGCTGACCTAATTATTCGTTGCAGCAGCATTTCAATCTCTTAATGTTCAATATTGCTACGGTCGAGATATGGTTTATGCGGCTTATTTCTTAATTTCAGCCGTTGAATAAAAGTTCTTGCAAAATGCCATCGTTAGCTAATGCAGATTGAGGTGGAGAAAAGGTGTGGATCTCCTGAGATAATTCTGGAGACGCTTACTCACCAGGGTCTTCATGTCTGCTGTTCCTCCAGAGACGATCAAGATAGTGAAGTGACTAAAATAACGGCCGCTCCGCCTTTTTATACACTCAGCAGTCAAAAGTTGTTCCGTATGCTCTGCATTCACTTTGCACTCCCCAAGCACTTTCGCTTGCCCACTCCCTTGTCCACACACTTTCAACAATCGAGCCCTGAGGCTTCTTCCGCCGCAGTCCTCCCGCGAATTTTTTTCCCCTTTGAACCATTCCGTTCTTACGAGGCGAGCAAAAAGGGGCCAGGAAACGGAGATGAACACGAGAAATCGCCCCCTTTCCCCATCTCTTTTTCACCTTGTGGTCGTCCCTCAGATCAATGTAATTTATATGCGTGTATCCATTCTTCACCTTCCGGCAGAAAAAATAAAAGCATCTTCCAACCAGAGTAATTGCATTTTTATCAAATCGTGACTTGCCCCAAAATCAATAAAAAATCGTCCAAATTACGGTAAATTTCTCCATGTAACTCAATTTCAGAGGTAAACATTCCCTTTCATCCATAATTACAGATTTATTTCATGACATCATCGAAGGATTGTAGATTGGCCTCATATTTCAATGAGGAATGATTATGCGTTTGATCAAAGGGCGGTCTCTAATTCGATCGGAGGGTCATTTTGCTTATCATTAAGTAAACTTATGATTCGGTCTTGCGGACCAATGGCCAAGCGCCTTGATTATCTCGCCCACATCTCACGATGCTTAAACTTGTGGACTTACGTTATACTTTCGCTCCAGTGGTTCCAAACTTCCTTGTTGTCATGGGGTCGAGTTCACCTACTCCAACTGCTTGCATTCTATTATGCTATATGGAAAGGAAATGAGCGACTTTCATTCGGAAGGGTCGCACGTGTGAACATTCTATAATCAATCTCTGAAACTACCGACAAGTGAATGATAAGAACGTCAGGGTCTTTTGTCTTGGTACATAAGGAACAGTCAAAGCTTGGAATGCTCCGCCAAATTCAATTATAAGATTAAGAGATGCTATTTCAAATCTCAAAAAAATGTTCTTAAAGCTCATTAACATAAGGAGATGATAGAGCCTGAGTCGTACCTAACGTTCTGCTGTGGTAAAGTTAAAGTAAAAATGTACACCTAGTGTCTTTCTTTTTACGATCAAGTTACGCCTCTCTCTCTGTTTCTATTCATGAGATAGAGTTAATCCGATATTGAGTTAATCTGAAGGTAGAAAGCATTCATCAATAAAGGAGGGCATCAACCCCTTGTAAAAAGGAGAAAATTAAAGTAGATGAAAGAAATGGTATGAAGGTAATCTTAAAGTAATAAATACATATGAGCACATTTAGGATGGGAAGTTTAGGATCTTTCTAATTCCAGATTATTGTCATTTTTAGTTACATTAATATTTTATTTCATCAGAATGTAAAATAAAATTCTTCATATAATCAGGTTTTCTTTTCTCTTTCAAAGATTCAAATAACTTGCATTACTCCTACTTAGGTTATCTTTCTTCCTCTTCAGTACTTCATCTCCTATGCTTTAATCATTGAACTTCTATTTTGCGCTTCATTTTTCTCATGTCGAATAATTTAGCCAATAAATTGTTACTTACGCTTAGTATTTCACCTTTTTCATTCATACGACTCTTTTTCTATTTTCTCTTTATTGCCTTACATTTAATGTTTCGATGCAGTTTTTAATTCATTTCAAAATTTAGAATTCAAATATTTAATAAATTTCTCAACGTTTATATTAAAAATTAGTTGTTATGAATTAAGATATATATAATCCTCAGATAGTAGCCTTGCGAAAACAATGGTAGAATTAATTATACAGTCTTTATTAGCATTTACGGAGCGGTATTTAAGGTTTCATTACTAATATATACATATATTTATCGGAAAAATGGGAAAAATAAGCTGCATTGGTAGAAAATCAAAATGGGAAATGCTGAAGTTTATAAGAGAGGAAAGACTTTTTCAATGCAAAAGAAACGGGATTAAGGAAAAAGTTTACGGCTAGAAAAGTATATTTATCCCAAATCTAGGATGAAAAGGATGGAGGTAAAGAAAAATATTGTTGAAACTGGTAATGGCGGTGGTAAGCTATCAATTGGAATAGAGAACTTTATTAGTTAGGGAATTTTAGGGGCCATGAACCTAACGCGAAATGGATGACCCATGTACGTATTTTTAGAAATGGCATTACTTCATTGATGGGAAATAAAATGAAGATTCAGATAATTCTACCTCAACCAATTAGATGGAACAATTTGGTCATACGCAAACATTAAAATTTTTAAAAGCAAGGTTTATATATTTTCGTATGTTCTTCTCGTAACATAACTTAATTCCCCCTAATGTTTTGTATTTTGGAATAACCTATTTCTGGGAGAAAAAAATCTATTTAATTCAAGAATTTTGAAGCATCATGAGTTTTATGATAAAGTGGATTAACAATCAACGAACTAATCCACCCTGTAAACACAGCTGTAAAAAGTAACAGCAATTTGTATTATCATATTTTAAATTTGGGCCACTGAGAAAGAAAACTTCAACATCAATATTCAATTTCCTTGAATGATACATTTTTAGTATCCGAATTATCTCCAGTGTGCGCTACATATCATAGCTACATTGATTCCGTAGAAGATTTCTTTAACTGCAATGAGTAAAGCTTCTGTGGCTAATACTAAGGATAAAATTCGTATGTGGAACTAAAACATGGGTAGAAGAAATGCTATTAAGTGTGTATTTTCAATTACAAGAATACATTATATACAAAAAAATTAAATTATGAGTTCAAGATAAAAAAAGCCTTTAATGACTTAAGCATTAATGGCTCAAACACGATATTCTATATAAAAAAAATATGAAAGACATCCAATTTCTTTTTCGACGCAACAAATTTCTATAAGAGCTACTCATTATCTCTTTCATGTTTCGTAAGCATTATCGACTCTTCCCCACCTCCACTATTTTTTTTATTTTTCTGCGTTGCGTCAATTACCATTTATCGTTGAATATCGCACTTATCGCGTAAGCTTAAGGTGCTTATCTTAATTATATGATCTCCAGTAAAGCTATTACAGCTAGTTTTGTGCTACATCACGGTCTAGGTTCTGCATTAATTATCTTTTCGTGCGTGGGAAGATATATCTACGTCTGTTGTAATGATATTAACCACAAGAGAATATTACTCGCTATTTTTATCACAATCACCATTATTATTAATTTATATATGGATAAGACTCATGTTTTACCTTTGATGGGTAAAAATCTTCAGAAGTATCTCTATAAAATGTATATGTTTGTAATACGATCATAAATTCGTCGCAGTTCCGCTTATGAGTACTCCTTTGTATAGAACATTGCTATGCATCAAGTTGTACTCCTTAGGTTGTCAGAAATTCTCGGATGGCTGGTCAATAGGTTTAATTTCTCTTCCTAAAACTTTTCCTCTAACGCCGCACGCTGCAATAACTTCTCCCAAACGATGTTTATTTCCTCGCATCCTTTTTTAACTTGTCCTTTGCAAAATACTGATATGCAATTTTGTATATCACATTTTTTATTGAAGTCCCTAATCGTTTTCCTCTCAAACCAGCTCGCGTTATCCAGTCTTCATTTTATATGCCCTTATGAAATCTATATTATTATTATCGAAATGGATAAAGAGCAAGTTGGGTAATCGATGTATAGAAATCTAGGAGTTAAACCTTTACTTGACATTTAACTTGTTTATTTGACCTGGTCGTATTTTGTATTTTGCATTATAAAACTTTTTGGCTCTGATGATAACATTATTTAGGGAATAAGTTTTATCATCAGATGAACGGAAGTTGTCATTCAGAATAACATTCAGAAGTCTTTCTTTAACAAGAGATAATTTAACGTTACTGATTGAGCCGTACGAAAAACGTCTAGTGCCTTTATTTCCGATATCAAGAGAGCTTAGTGTTTGCGTTTTCGTTACGATTAAAGGTCAGTTTCATTCTGCGGAAACCATAGCCTTAAAATATGCTAATAACACCACCCTTCAGAGTTACGTAAAGAAATTGCTTTGCGGGACCTACGGAAACAGTGAGCTCTATTTATTCGATATACTCGTACTATCTATTAATAGGTACCGCCTCAGCGTACCTTGTTCGGGCGGCTAGGTAAGTGGTGACTCAAGTTATCTAGGTATATCGTAGCCTAAGTGATTTAGAGAAGATTGTTCATCTCATGCTAAGTTATTTAGATATATTTAGTATGCAAGGATTGAAAAGAATAGATCTTTTTAAAGAATTCCTACTCTCTTAAACGTCTTTCTTTCAGTGAAGAAAGTGAGTGTATACTGTCTAAATTGCAAAAAGAAACGATACGCTAAACATGCAAGTTATTCGTAATTTCTATAAATCAGCGTATTCATTTGAGTTTGAAAATGTGTTTTTCTGACTTGCTGGAACACATTTTATTGCGTATTATATATCTTTAATGATGAAATTTTTCGACCATACAAGTAAAGAAGAATATGCGAGTAATTCGATCTAAGAATATTTTTCTCTTATATTCTTAATTTGATTATTACATTTTTACGATCATGTGCAAATTTCTCAGAATTCTTTTGAGTGTATTGAATGAATCGTTAGATATTCCAAGCTCGGAATACTTCAAATTTTAAAATTATATATTTGAGCCTTATATTTGAAAATATATTCGAATGTATTTTAACACTCTAATATAATCTGGAAACGAAATCTTTATTTAAAATACCCGTATAACGTTGTTATTTGAATTTGATGGTAGACGATCAAAGTTTGTTAATAATAGAGATGGGGATTCATGTGTTTGATTGAACGAAACATATTGTTTAAAAGAATATATCACCATTTATTGGATGAATATGTAAGTACAAATGACATGGGAGTAACTGTATGAAAGATGAATTGATGAGTGTTTCAACTTCTGCGTGATAACATCATGTGAAACATAGATGAAAGTTCAGCTGAGATTCATTTTAATATATCTTGAAAGTTGAAGAATACTTTTCTCCTTATCCGTGGTATCCACCATATCCACCACTGTATCCTCCTTGTCCACCGCCGTATCCTCCATAACCGCCACTGTATCCTCCATGTCCACCGCTATAACCTCCGTATCCACCGCTATAACCTCCGTATCCACCGCTATAACCTCCGTATCCACCGCTGTATCCTCCATATCCGCCATGGCCTCCGTGTCCATGGACATAAATAGGCACTGGCTTTGGTACAGCAACTGGTTGAGGAACGGGCACCTTCACAGGGACATGGACTGGATAAGCCACCGGCTTAGGGACGTGCACGGGATAGGGTTGAGGGACAGGGACCTTAACAGGTACATGAACAGGTACTGGGTAAGGTTTTTCCACAGTGACGGGGTAAGGTTTCTCGACTGGAACAGGATAAGGCTTGTGAACGGTCACAGGGTAGGGCTTTTCCACTGTGACAGGGTATGGCTGAGGTACAGGCACTCCCACTTTCTTGATGACGGTGTAGGGAACTGGTTGAGGCACAGGGTAAGGAACTTTCTTGGTAATGGTTATCACTTTCTGGACATGTCCATGGCCTCCGTATCCACCACCGTAACCACCATAGTCTCCTCCGTAGGATCCTGAGTCTTGACCACTATATCCTCCGTATCCTCCGTATCCTCCGTATCCTCCGTATCCTCCATAACCTCCGTAACCTCCATGTGAAATTTCGCCACCATATCCGTATCCTGAACCAACGATTCCCCTTTTTTGCTTGGGCTCTTCCTTAGCCTCATCAGCGCAGGCTAAAGCGAGCACCACTGCTAGGACACACGTAGTATTCTGAAAAGCGAACAGAATTGCATGTTCATAAAAATGTTAGCCCACAAAAATACACATTATTGATATAGGTTATCAATTCCTAAAAATGTGTCCATTTTTTAATCACTTTATATGTTGTACGTTATAAGTTATCACCTTTCTGAAGATAGAATCTCTCCTTCAACTTCTATATTGCTTAAGATATTTGAACAATTTGAGAGAAAAATTATAGAGGCTGGAACAACTGACAGCAAAATTTTAAGCAAGTTTGTTTATCGAATTCATGAAAATGAATGTTAGCTGATTAGGAAGCGAATTTTTTTTAAATTCAGTGACGTCGTCTAAGATAGAAAGCCTACAAAAGATGCCGAATATAATTCATTTGATTCTCTTTAGATTCCAATGGATGTAATATGCTAATTATTCAGTTAATTCAGTTAGTATCGTGCCTAAAAATGGGAGTGATAATCCCATAAAAGCTCAGAAGTAAGGGATTCGTGAAGCCATTCAAAAAGAATTAAGCAACTAATACTTAGATGCCGACTGTCAAATGCAATTTACTTAAAATTATTACGTTAGCAGCAGTCTCGTATAGCTTACCAGGAGCTTCATGCTTGCTAGTTGTTCGCTTGAAGGAGTCTGGAAGTGAAGTGACAAACACTCCGAGTGGCTTCCTTTTTATATTCCCAGGACATAAAGGTGCTCCGTGTATTCCGCGGACCCCTGAGAGAAAGAAGGAAAACTTTCGCTGCACATTCTAAATCCCTCCCTCCACACGTTTGTTCCAAGGGCACCTTCCTATTAACCGTATTCAGCGAGGGTTAGGATTTTTTCTCTACTTTTGCTCCTAGATTGACTATCCGCGCGTGAACCTTTATTGCATTATAATGATATGCGGTTCTATACTTTCACTCAATATGTAACGCGAAAAAGCATTTAGAACGTTTTACTTTCTCCTCCATTTATTTATTGTAATTTTAATGAAAGCAAGATTCCAGCAAAAAGGTTTTTGCTTATTGGAGCAATCATCGCTAGCGTGGACATCACGTAATGTGAACGTCGTTTAGAAATGTTGACTTAGGGGAAAACGCTTGATTTGTGCGACAAGTTTCGTCATGAATTTCCTTGTTGGTCCAATAGACTTTTTGCTGACTTCGTACTTCAATGATCGATAAGTACTAAAAAGCAGAAATTAATGATTTAGGTTAATATATATAATCAATATAGTACGTCGTGTGTATATATAAGTGATTATTTGATTTTGATTATAAAAGGGTTAGTAGATTGATTATGTAGAATATATCGTAAGCCCATCATTTGGAAATTACATTGAACACTTAAGAAAGGAAAGCACATTCCATGCATTATTCAACTTAAACGAGAAATGTAATCGAAGAGCTGTTTCAGAGGGTCATTTTTCAAGACGTCAACAGAATTTTCCTGTGTAAATGATGGGCTAGCATTTCATTTGTTGAAGTTCGAGATTCATTCTTTCTTGCAATACATTTTGGTCTCAGGGCCGTAAGCGCGGGAGGATTTTGATTGACTTTCGTTCTGAAATCATGAGGATTTTACGCTCGGTGTACCGCGAAGGTCGCGAGGGAAGAGGTTTTACGAGCCTACGTAAGATCTTTTGTTTCTACTGGGAAGCAAACGTTAATATTTTTTGGGAACGTTTCTTAAGGTAATAAAATATGATGAAATCAGTTCCTCGATTTACCTAACCGAATATCCATTGTGCTGATTCGTGATTGAATGCCTGAAATTCTTATTTTCGTGCTACGTAATTTTTGCAATTGAGTGAACGAGCGTTTTGAATTCTAGTATTTTTGACATTAAGTTTAAACAAATAACACTCAATACACTCTTTTAACCTATAACCTCACTGAAAGCAATTACTATGCGCGAGAGCGGTATTCTAAGATATTTTAATTAGCTTAAAAAGAATGTTATCTTTCATGGAAAAGAGGAAAAGCTTACATTAATCATGGATTAAGCACAGCCAATTTACATTAGCTCAGATAATTCAAGCATACTTTTCTCTGGCTCGTACATGAGCAAAATGAAATTATAATGAATGGCGTTTCAAAATACCAATCCTTTTGACTGAATTAGCGGTGATAGAAGTGCACACATTGTATTTCATCTGATACATTCAATTTCAGGTGTAGTAACGTAGTTTTATATGGATTATAAAGCTTGACGTTAAATTTGAAAAGGAAAAGTATTAAGGAAATTCTAAAATACAGTTTTCGAAGAGAACGGTGAGAATGAGGCGAGCAAACAGGATGAAAAATAATCAGTAATTAGAAAAATTAGAAAGAAATTATGAATAATAAGCACAATCAGCTAAATAACAAAGTGAAAAATAAAATTTAGGGGCAAATCGTGAGAAATATCTCTTTAAGGAGGGAAATATTAAAGGGAAAAAGAGCAAATGGCGGAAGAAAAATTTGTTTACTTAAAAATCAAAAATCTATAATACATAACGGAGATGGGACAGGATCGATGAGTTATTAAGTTTAATATATTTGTACCGTTCTTTTGTTCATCTTTTTTATTATAATGTTTATATGTTATGTTATATTTTTATATATAAACAACAATATACCTAATATAAAATATTAGTTTTATTACAATGGAGCCTATTATTCCCATTCGCGCTTACTTTATATCTTGGTATCTTCAACAATCATTCTAGTTCGGTTAATTGTCGAGTTATTTAAATAAGTAAATAAATATATGGGTATAAATGAATGTTGTGATTGAATGTATTGAACATACACCTATATTTACTTTCTCTTATATAGCAGGAACTTTCAGAAAATCAGGTGCGCATGAACAGTAACTTGGGGAAATCCACCGCTGCTTTAGAAGGGAATTTACAAATGTATGCAAAAGCTGAAAGGAAACTCTTAATTATCATCCTTTGAAGAGTTCCATTCCTCTGAAAGAGTGCGTAGTTCTGCGACCTTTCATTTTCTTTTGATATTTTTCGTTTAACTCGTTATTAGCTAAGAATGTGATGCCATTATATTCTACTCTCTTCTTTCTTTTGCCTTAAATCAATTTAAAAATATATCGAAAATAACTTTTTAATGTCAGCCAGGAGAGTAAATGTATTAAATACTCGAGACTGAACTAGACCTTACTTCCTAACTAAGGTTACGTTTTCTAATTTCTACCAATTTTTGTGGAATACTTACTTCTTGAGCTGTAATTTAGATGCTGTACATGATTTGGCTCACACTTTGATAGAATATTTCCTATATTTTAACAGAAAATGTTTAAGTAACATTGCAGAAAAGCATTATGAGTTCACTATATTATGCCATCACTGATATTAGAAATAACTATCCATGGGTGAAGTGGGAGCGGTTTGAGGACAAAACCAGCGGCGTTTGATGGAAACACAATCTAGGAAGATGTTATAGTCATGTAATGATATTCTTAGCAGTAGGATATGTTTTAGGCATAACATAGGATATTGTAATCCACAAAAATTAGATTTTTTCCTACAATGCATTGGGGAAAATAGAAATCAGTTTGATGAAATCGGTAGTCTCGTTTAATATGGTTTCCTGTTTACCTAGTGTCAAGACGTCTTGTGACCGCGTGATGTTAACATAATGTTAAGGATGAATTAATTAAGATAAATAAAATCTTTCTATACCTTAACGGAGAAATAGGTGAAGCTTAGGATACTTAAATATATACTTTCTATAGGCTAAGAGTATCCTTTATTTTTGTTCTAACCTCCTTTCTTAAAGAAAGTGAAATAAAAGGATCTTGGTCTGGGAATAGAAAACCGAATGGATTATCTACGGAAATCATCGAAGAGTAATTATGTGATCATAAAAGGAACTTTTCCTATATATTCAGAATAAAATCTCTTTAATTAATAAATCTGCCGATCTTCCGTTTATGTATGACATATTTCAATATACATAAGTAAATAGAAAATTATTTCTAATAATAAGCCAAGCAAAGGTGACTAGATAATTTATCAACGCAAAAACCAGCAAGAGGAAATTATGACAAATAAATTTTCTTTTATAATAAATTTTTCCTTAACAGGCTTTTGTTTCTTTAAAGCGAAGCTAATAGGAAATAATGATAACTTACACAAGTACAACGTTTGGTATAACAGTTTATTCGGCTTCTCCTACCAAAAACAATATATTTGCAATTATAGACGTCAAATTTCGCACATCTTTTATAAGTTATTTGCTGATTTCGTTCGAACAACCTATTACTGAAGAAGTCTAATGATTAAAGTGTATCTCTGTGGGAGATTTTCCCTCTCGAGTGCCAATGACATAATAAGTGAGGTGCTGAGCTTCTAAGGAAAAGGCACGAGACTCTCAATGCAGGAGAATGGGACGGAAGTGTAGATTGCGGGGCTAATTATAGAAAAGTCGTAAATGGTGGTAGAAAGTAGACAGACTGGGACAGAGACGATTTGCTAAGGCGGAACACCATACCTGTTGGATTTTGATCGTTTGGTAGAAAAAATCAAATTATTGCTCAATCTACGAATCGTAATTTTAGACTTAAAAATTAAAACTTAAATTTAGAACAAGAAAGTGGTACAGTGAGTGGAAAAATTTTGTTGATGAAATATAAGACTATTAGTTTAGAATGTCCATCCTGTAATTTGGAATTAGGATTTGATGTCGGGCAATTTTTAAGTAAGGAATAGTTTTAAGTAAGGCTGTCTTCAAATTGAAGGCCGATGAGTGTAGTTATATTTATGATTCAAAGAAGGATACCACTCAATAAAATTGGAACAGTAGGAAGGGGATTGTGAAAGGAAGGCTCCTTCTCCTCACCATTCTCTTCCATTTGCCGATTTTTCCACCTCTTCCTTTCCAACCTTTGCTCACTTCAATTTCTAGACCCGCCGTCCCTCCATGCCAACCAATCTCTTCCTCCCGTTCTCCTCAAAGTGTGCAGGAGAATGTTCCTCCTTCCAAATTTGCGTTATTTCTCCTGATGATGATGCTATAAATCGAAAACCGAGTCTTGTGTATTCTGTTGTTTGCGGAACTGAGTAAATTAAAATTGTTAGTATTCACTAATTTTCTTTATCTATTGAAATATTGCTTCGCTTAAATAATTTTAGGATATCAAGGAAATAAGCTCAATTTAGCTTATGTTGCTTAAAAGAATTTAGATTAAGCATTCATTAATTTAGTTTTAACTCATTTAATTAAGAATTTAGACAGTTTTAACTCATGATTAATTACGCTCCAGTTTCTCAACGCCTTTTCACATGCAGAAATTTTCGAAATATTTCAAGACCCTTGAGAGAGACTACCTGAAACATGAAGGTGATCATCTGCGATATCATCACCATCATCAATATTGAATTTTATGTCGATAACGTATGCGAAATGCATGATTCTGAAGAAGCATTTAAGATACTTCATGAATATTTGCAATTTGCTGAAGCTCGATTACTCATTATACTGCATTATATTTGCGATCGTAATTTAATGCTGAGTAATGTATGGTTTCGAGATTATGACATTCAATTTCGATCAAAATTTGTGTCTTAATCCGACTTAATACTTCAAAATAACATTCCTGTTAATTTTATTTAAAAACGAATCATTCTGATTTATTTTGAATTATTTATCCTTACTCCATTTTTGCTCGAAAGCTTTATCTTCGCGGTCATTATATTTACTCGATCATTGCGCCAAAATAATAATTCTGGAACCAATAGTTCCAAGGTTTCGACGTCTTTCTACTTTGATGCTTGTATCCGAAGCTGGAAAGGAAAATTTGGCTTGCAGCTGATTGAAATCTTCGCACTGTGGATAAATAAGGGATTAAGTTCGTCAATATATATTTGAAGTAATATTGATATTTCAACATTTAGGTGATTGGCGAATTTTATTAAAATAAAGAATGATATTTTATTAGAACTAGAATTTAAGCTTGAGAGAACGATTAAAATATTATTTACGTACTTACTGATTTTTAAGTCGATTTTTCTGCAAGATATAAGCATCTACACATATACCACCTACTGTCGGATTGAAAATAGTATATACCTGGACTTTGACGCGTTACCCATTGATTATCTGCCATTATATGGGGACATGTTATACATAGTTCGAAAGAGCATATGTCTTTAAATTGATATACATTAAGAGTCTCCTCCTTTATGTGAGTCGGGGTAAACCAAATCAAAACACAGTAAATTCGTGCAAATCCATGACTCGGTCATCTTCACACCTTTGTGGAACGAAGACCTGGAGTCACAAAAAAACCAAACTTTCAGCACAAATGTAGTATACAGTCGTGAATCAAAATCCGCGTTTTTGAGATCCGACCGTGATTTATTGACATTTGATAAGCGTCTGAATAAAAATCGATCTCCTTCTACAAATATGATCTTACGCAGTTGAAATTTTTACTACGCGCTATTTAAATGATTTAGAAAAAATAAACGAGGGCGATTTTTCCTAAATGCATTGGGGGAGGAGATATGAGGCGGACTATAATGATGACGTCGCTCCGGCGAGACGACGTTGCCGCCTCCTCGGGACGAGAAAGCGCGCCAAGCATTAGAACCGTGCTGATTGTGCCTTGGCTGTAACTGCAAGTGAGGCGCCTATTGAAACAAAAAACTCGGATTATTCCCGTACATAGAAATATGTATATTTGTATAAAATCGAATAAAATTAATTAAGTCAGTCAGAGATATTCAATAAGAGGAAACTCTTATATGCCAAAATGTATGCTAGCAATCAACAAAAATGGATTTTTATGGATACTCAAAATTATTTATTTCTCAAGATCATATCAATAAAAACAAAATATTTAGTTATTTTTGGTGTTAATAAATTTGAACTTGTAAGATCAAAAGATTCGCCGGTTAATTAAGGAAGGGCTCAAGATTAATAATTCAAGTGCTCCAATTTTTTCTTAGCTTCTGAGTAATATCTGAATAAACAAAGAACTTCCGCATTTTCTTCTCGTAGATTTTTGATAATATATTATTAGATAAGATATTTCTAGAAAAGATGATAATACATGAGGCATTATACGCAATCGCCAAATATTTAGTAATAAAAAATAGTACAGGTTATGATGGAGACCCGGGTAGTTACAGTTTATGAAATACTTCATATAATAATTTCGTGTTTTATGTAATACTACCGTCTTCAGAGACAATGCTTTCTTAACCACTTTAGGGGCACAATAGGAAATATTTATGCCTGGAAATAACTTTATAGCTGTGAAGCAATATTTATTAATCGACGAGTGTGCAATCTCCTTTGTTTTGCAACAGAGGTTGAGTCCTTCCCGGGCGGCCATTCAGTTCGCATTCACATAGTTTCATCTCTCGTTAAGGAAGATATAGCGTGGGACCTTGCTGCGCATTTTCCCCAAGTGGGTCACCTGTTTTCCTCTGCTCTCGTACGCATTGTTTAGCGAAAGTGTGTACGAATGGCCGAGCGCTGTTTGGGTCATTTTAAGTTGCGTGAATGTGCCGAATTACTAGGCGTGAATGAGTTTAGCCTTCTCACTGTCGTTAAAAGAGGAAAAAATCAAACCAGTCATTGGTGAGAGAAAGAAGGAAACAGGAAAGCGAGCCGTTCTCTTCTTGTTTATGTAATACCAATATTTACTCAACTGTCTCACTCAGTATGACTGGATATCCTGTAATATATTGCTTTTATTAACAATCTAAGGATTTCAGTGTTTTCTAGAAAGTTTGAAATAAAGAAGAAATAACAATGAAATTTGGCAAATTTTGAAGTTAAATAGAAAATGAACGTAAATAGATGAGAAATTTGGTAATAAAATTGGATGATTGCTGAGAGAAGAGTTGTTGCTAAATTAAGGTAGCCAAAATGTTATCTCGGACTCCTTCGGCAGAATAATATGGTAATATGAAAGTTTAAACACTACAATACGTTACGAAGGTACATACCTATATGAACAAATATGCGAACATTTCATTATTTTTTGTCTCTGTCCAAATTACTAATGTTTACATCGTAATCGCAACGTCGCTACGTTTTAATTTCATGACAGAATAAAATCCCATTCTACTAAATAAATTAATATATTTTCCTGGCGTTGATTGCAATGATAACACGAAGTTATTTGTTGCAATTAAAATTTTGAATCATTACATTCTACTCGATCGAAAACGTTTGAGTTAAAATGGAAAAAATTGCTGTTCTTAATAAATATTCGTTTTTCAAAAATTGAGATTCCAAAGATTAGATAATTGATTGTAAAAAGGCTTCTCTGCGAATGGACAGAAAGATATCTGTAGATGTGCTTCATGACTTCCGGAAACTCTTTCGAGAAATACTTCGTCGAAATTTGCCAGGATATAGTATGGTACTGTATAGTAATACTGTATTGTATTTATTACTAACTTAGTTTTATCTTTGAAAATTATTATTTTAATTATTAACATATTTATTTCACTTCAGAAAATACATTCTGACATACTTGTCACAACAATACATACAAATAAAGAAAACAAAAAACACGCAAAATTAGGCACCCCTGAAGAAATTCTTTTGCTGGGGTTGCCATCACTTGGATAAAAAAGGGAAGTGTTTTTGGATGCGTATCAAAAAAGATTATTGTAAAATACACTTATAGGAATTGAAGATAATGTAAAAAAATACAGTGAGGAATAAAATAGAAATGAAGCAAGTAAAAGAAAACAAAGAATACAATTACTTTAAATAAAATTCTGTATCATTTTGTAAAAAAAGCCATTTCAATTTGCAGTTGAACATTTATTTGAAATATTTGAAAATATCAGATAATTAGTCAAAACTTCTGCAGGATTTGTTGAGGAATTTGTGGAATTTTTTACCACGTCTTATTTTTCCAGTGATGGAATTCTACCAAGTAAAGGCAGCTTCATTCGATTTTTTTAAATCTTTTATAAATACGAATTCCAAGACAAATCTAACAAATATGTAGAGTGGTTTTTCGCTATGTTGTCTTGCATGTAGAGGAAATTATTGAGAAGCGCTTGATAATAGGATATCGGTTTTGCGTTGTCGGCAATATCTAGTCCAAGTAACCGACTTCGGGAATGAAGAATGTTCGTTTCGTCTGAAATGCGAGCAATCCTCTCTACGAAGGTTCAGTAGTTTCACTTTATAAGAACGGACATTTAACTAGATTTATTGCCCGGAAATTCTCAAAGCAGAGTTCTTACGATGGAGGTTTACCACGCACCACTTTAATCCGATTTGTAATTATATTTTCCTAACAAATATTCAGCGATGAGTAATAGCGTACCATTCAGAATCCAACTTTCTGTTATGATGAGGGCGGGTATTCTGTAACCTAGATACAATTAAAAGCTAAATTCCTTCTTGATTTTTTTTCCGTAGAGAATGTTTTCTTAATACATCAGAAAAAATAGGTAGGAAGTTAGCTTCGTTGGTGATTTCTTTAGAAATTCATAGAAAAATTATTGCGTCAACTAATAATTGCTGTCACTTCGACTTTCTTCCAATGGATCTTTTTCCCCGTTTTTTTCTAAGAGATTTATAATTGTTAGTAGGTTTCGCATTTACCCAAAGCCGTGGATTCTTATTTTACTCAAGTATTAGCTCAATGAATTTAAAAATAAACTGAACCTAGGTCTTAATTTCATTAAAAAAAACCAACAAATCATGATATAATTCGTTTATTTGGTATCTATGTATTATAATAGTCGGAAATATCCTCAAAATCTTGTTTTTCATTGGTGCAGTGAGATGGGATTGATGAGATGATTTTTATGACTGATAGCTTCTTCTCGGAGCGTATGATGACGGTGAAAGTGATTGTAAATATGTGATGCGTGAGATCGATGATGATGAGCATTGAAGGAGATAGTTGCTTCAGGGATGATATCCAAAACCACCGCCATATCCTCCTTCGAAGCCATGCCCGTACCCTCCATGTCCGTGGACGAATATTGGCACTGGTTTATGGATAGGTACTGGATGAGGCACCGGAACCTTCACAGGTACGTGAACTGGATACGCCACAGGCTTAGGGACATGCACGGGAACAGGGTGTGGGACCGGGACCTTGACAGGAACGTGAATAGGTACTGGATAAGGCTTCTCGATAGGGACGGGGTAAGGCTTCTCCACTGGGACGGGGTAAGGCTTAGGAACGTGCACTGGATAAGGCTTTTCTACGGGAACCGGATAGGGATGAGGCACAGGCACTCCAACTTTCTTGATGACAGGAACGGGTACTGGGTGTGGAACAGGGTAAGGGACCTCCTTGGTCACCGTGATGACCTTGTGATGGTGACCGTAACCTATACCTCCATCGTAACCTCCCAGGAGTTCATGACCGTAGCCTCCGAAACCTCCGTAACCACCATATCCACCGTAACCACCATATCCACCATAGCCTCCAAGCAGGTGTCCTCCACCGAATCCATATCCAAGCCCATATTCCCTCTTGCCTTGCTTCTTGGTGTCCTCTTTAGCTTCTTCTGCGTATGCCACGACAGCCGCAGAAGCCAAAAGGAATGTTAGCTGCGAATTTCATAGAGGTAAAGGCAAAGGTTAGACAAACGGCCATTTGCAGAGAAACTATTACGACGATGGTGGCTCAAATTATTCATGAATGTGAAGTGATATTTCACAAGTCAAAATTTAAATCCTTCTGAAATTCAGTTAAGATGTGCGGTTAGCAGTACTTAACAACCGTCGACCGCTGTTGAAATTTAGATCCTCTGAATATTTTTACAAAGATAGATTAAAGACACCTTGATTCACCCTCGTGAAAATATGCGTGAATTTTAAAGAATGATAGGATAATAGGAGATCCAGGATATGAAGAGTTTATACGGATATAGCGAGAACAATACGGCCGGAATGACCAGGTTTTGCACTTAAAAGACAGAGATTTGTGGGTAGGAGATAGTTATTCGGTTGATGGAACGCAGTGATGAAGCCAATTTGGGTCGGATTAAATCTGGAAGTTTTTCATCTACATAAGATAATCAACAATTCCTATCGATCTAAAAGCATTTTTTTACTAACAAGCAAAATTTCATTCATGAAAATAGAAATGATACAACACTGATCGTAATTATTTTACAAGCGATTCTTCGTCGAAAAGAATGATTGACTAGATCAATTTTTATTCATATTCAGATCGATATAGAAATTGGAAATATAGGTACTTCTGAGTATTTTCAAAGTAAGCATGTTCAAAATCATAGGTTTATAAACTGAGGCCCTCAAATCAATTTCGTGCCACTTAGTAGCTAATTCTTTTCTAAAGGTTTAGTTAATATTCTACGATAAAACTCGATTATTCGAGAACAACTATGGTTTGGAACTCCCATAAGAAAGGAAACACTTCTGACGTCATCATGTAATAATACACAATGATCATCAAACTATTCATTTATGTTTAGCTAAAATACAAGTACAATATCCGTGGTCTTTGAAACCTTTTTGTGAATTAACTCGTCCTATATGAGATGAAAGCTTGAACTGCTCTAAGCAATATTTATTTTACCTAAAACGAAGATCAATCTTAGCCTTTTATCTCTCTAGAGATAAACTTAACTGAGCCTTAGTTAAACCGCAATGTATGGGCAAATCCCTTAGGCAATCCTCATTAGGCTCTGGGGTCCCGGATAGCAAAGTTGGCAACGCGGTGGACTTCAGTGAAAGCGGTCCCGTGTTCGATTCCCGTTGGGGGCCGACGTGCGAAATGACCTAAGATGCCGAAGCACTTTTAACAATACTATTACTACTCCAATAGGCTCTTTTCCATCAAGATCTGGATCTGGTGGCTGCAATGCCGCATAGTTAAAGAAGTTCACGAATCGCACAACAGGATTTTTAATGAAAGAATTGCGGTAGAGCTGCCCGATTACTTATACAACTGAAGCTAATTCCCCAATTTTCAAAGATGCGATATTGATTTTCCCTAGAGCGTTATCATTGAGAAAATGTCAGGAATAGTAATAAAAAAGCGGAAAAACATTGACGCCTTAAAAATAACGTATGCTTCTTACTTATGCTTAGATGATTCGCTGGATGTTCGTTTTATTTTGAGCGTAACGAACAGCGTGGTGAAAACCACAGCGACCGCGATAGTACCTTTCTGTTTGCGGTCGTAATAGAGTGGGTCCTAGAGCTACGCCTTTTCTATGCTATGACTTGAAGTTAACAATGGAGAAAACAAAATTAAAATTAATGATCCTCATTTACTAGCTAATTACTGGCCAACTTTGGAATGTAGTTCTCCAAATAAAATTAAATTTCATGAAATAATATTTTTATTGTTATGATGAGGACGTAAATTATTTTAACGCAAAACTTACATAAACGTTTTCAAGTTCGGTTAATTTACCTATTTTATTATTTTTTTGCTAGAAAGTGGAATGAATTATCGATCGGTAGTTCTTGCTTCTCGTAAGCGCGCTGTACTCACCAGTAATTTCATTTTCTCTGCCTTGGGTTCGATCTAATGCTATTTCTTCGATATCGGAACCGGTTGTGACAAACTATCGGCAAAGGGAGTCCTTTTATACGGCTGCAGTTTCCTGCAATTTTTGCGTTCACTCCACCCAACCCACTCGAAACTACGCACTTTCCCTGTCCTCTCAAATACATTCACCTTCGCATACTCCTTCCGCTATTGTCGACGCCAAGATAGCATTTTTTATTACCGCCGCGGAATCGCGGGAGAAAAGATCTCTTTTTTTGAATAAAGGGACAGATTTTCGGACCAGTCGAAATTGGATTTTATCTGTAAAAACGCTCGTGCTGGCCGAAATTATAGGGGTAACGTTGCGGTTAAGCGTTTGATTTATCACGTAAATAACGAGGTTTCCTGAAAAATTGAGAGATTTCTCTTCTGCTATAGCTATTACGATTTTCTCGTCATCAGCCGAGCACCGTTTACGTAATGGGTCGGCCATTCCTTTTTTTTGGCTTGTCTGCTTTGAATTATTTTAATGCGCATTGTGAGTGCGCTTTGCATTAATTGCTCACCGGATATTTAGGAGATAAAACGTTCGAGTCTAAAATACATCCTGAAATTCTGGATGAATACATATCTTCGTAATTGATATTTTTCGAGCATTTGATAAATTTTATTTTTACTTTCATCAGAAAGAATTTAATTAATGTCTTTAATGTCTCTAATTAATAAATCTCGTCGATATGATGATGCTGTTAGTGTAACGTAAAAATGGGGTATATCTAATTAAATATAGCGTACTATCTTCATAGCTATGAGATTCGATGATTTTTGAGACAATCTGAACAAAAGAAGGAGAACCCGAGACTTTCTCATATTTTACTTTTAAAAATTACCGAGCACATGGTATGGATTTGCTAGTGACCAAAATAGATTGAGGACCACCCTCAACTAATTTCTTTCCATTGTACCCTAACAAATGTGTGCCGCAACATAGGTATTGAGAAATCCTTCACTTACCATATGAAGTACATCTTAAATATAAGATTTTTAATATTTCATGACCAGTTGTAGTCAACGGGAAAATATCTCCCATTAAGAAATCGTTGCCACTATTTGTCATACTTTTAGTATTATATTTCCTACCTCTAGCTCTGTAGATAGAATTTAAGTTTATTAAGCTGAATATTCGGTTTTAATTATCTTAAAAATATCGATTTTGATATGTATAGCACCGTAAAGTTCGTAAAACAAGCAATACTAAGTTGATAGTACTGAAAGTGCTACGTATTATTAATCATGATGCGTAATAAATACATCTGACCTATCAAATGTAAATATGTAATCAATGAAGAATTTTCAAATGGCTGATTTAATTTATTGGTATGAAAAATTATGAAACATTGTGATCCAGAGAAGTTGTATGCGTGAGTGAGAAGTTTTGGGCTGATTTTAGAAAACGATCAGCAAGCAACAATTTTTGAAATGTCGTTTTCATATTTCTTACAGTTTATTCCCTATTATGAAAATTTTTATGAATAAAATCAAATGATAAATTGCAAAAATCGGTCAAATAAATTGTGTAAAAATTTGTTTTCTCTCAAGGAGAGGTGTGGCGTCTTATATAGGAGATTTATTATGCTGAAGGAAACAAAATATTTCCTTTTGAAAGAGTGTATGCATTTCAGAAACATAAAAAAAGTCTGAACCTAGGAAAAGCAACAGCAAATAAAAAAAATAGCAAAATTAATGTATTCACTGCAGTAAAGTTAAATACAAAATTAAATATTTTCTATTTACATTTATACAAGCAAAACATATTCAGATATATCACCAAAGACAGAGAAAGCTTGTTGTGAGTTGAGGGAAGAATCGTTAACAAAATTAATAGAAGTAGGCAGAGGGCATTTTCTTTCTACTTTAACTGTATTTACTCGACCCGAGGGAAGGGAATCAGGTATAACTAGGATTGTGTGACAATCAGATTAAGTTCATGCTCTAACAGATGAAAGGTGAATGTTTTGTGTAAAAATTTGTTTTCTCTCAAGGAGAGGTGTGGCGTCTTATATAGGAGATTTATTATGCTGAAGGAAACAAAACATTTTCTTTTGAAAGAGTCTATGCATACCAAGATCTGGTATAAATCAGAAGGAAGAGGAATCCATAGCTTTATTACAGTTTTAATGTAAGAGTTGTGGAATTCTTCAGTTCTGAGGTGAGGGATCAGCAGTATTTTACATCCTCTTGTGTCATGATTATTGACCAAATCTAATCTTACGAATTCTATAGCAATGTATTCGGGAGTGTTTTCATATTGATTCTATAGGATGAACAGAGAATGTGTAGTTTTCTGCAAGAATCTACCTTTAACTAGGATAATTTAGATTCAGCTATGTGGTCGCTTTTTCTTAAGTTAAAAAGAATCACGCGGTTGAAGTAGGAAATACATAAAAAAACAACTTACAAAGAGAAGAGTATGCACGCTTCATCAATTACGCTTTATAAACGCTAATATGTAGATTAAAGAAAGGAGACAAGCAACATTTGCCGCGCGTGAGGCACGATGAAAATGTAAACACGGAAGTGCCAAAACGGAAGCAATTCACTTTCCTTCGAGATTTAGTGTATCAAAGATTGGTTGGTCACGGCTCACTGTTGCCTCGTTCCTCGTGATTGAGGACAATTTAGGTCGCAACGACTGCGATCAACCTTTCCATTTTCAAATAATTAAGTATGCCTTAAGAGGAGAGTGTTATTTCAAACCTCTTGTTTAGGCATTCTCCGAAAACATAGTACTTCAATATATAATGTTCAAAGATTTGATGCTTTTATGACTGTGAGAAAGTAAAACTATACCGCGCCCTATGATATGGCTGAAGCAGGCTGATGGTATTGTTTGGCCAGCTTAGGTTGATCGAATTGAAATCCTGAATCAGATTGTTTAACTAACTTTATCATGAGTTATTTACTCGATCTGAAATGTTTGATCTGCCGTTGAGAATTCCACAATTTTAATCCGAGTGTGGAAAAGTAACGCTAGTAAAAGAAAAAAAGCATTCCTGGTATTCCTTTTGTTGCTCTCTTGTCCCTTTCATTCAAACATTCAAGAAAAAGGAAATGGAAGCCATCTATTTTATGGAAATAAATATCTTCTATCATGATTGTAAGAAAAAATTATCGACAGGAAATAGATATTTCGTGTATAATAAAGCATGCATTTTACATCTTTTTCCTGCGTATTCCTCACAACCCAACAGCTTATTAGTCAGACGACAAAAATGCCACGTAATTACAGAAAGTTCCTTCTCATATCTGGTTTTTAATGAATGTTTCATTGGTTACAAGACTAGTCAACTAAAAAGGGAAAACTTATTTCAGTAAAAAGATAAATGAGGACTCGTTTTCCATTCTCTGAAACTGAGAAAGTTTCTTTAGATTATCTCATTTAGCTATATTCAACTGTATAGATAAATTTAAATTTAATTGAGAAAACGATTGAACATTTTTAAATATACTGATTCGTGGGAGTGAGACGTACTAAAATTGAAGCTATTCGCATAAATATCAGTAGCCACGTTTAAGTTTTTTATTCAAATGAAGCTCAGAATTACTTTTAGAACCGAAAATCATAAGTGGGGGAAGTAAGAGGGAGGGAATCGGTGGTGTTGAAGTTAAAGGGGTGAAAATCAAAGATTAAGTTAATGAATTAAATACAATTTTGTTTTTCTGACTTAAAGCTCAATTTTTCTTTGCTTTTTTCTTATATCGGTCGTTGCGTTTAGCCATTCAGTTGTATTGGTTTGTTTTCTTCTGTCTAACTTTTCTTTTCTAATGAAAAATTTGGGGGAGAATTCGAGAAAAGGCTGTATAAACATTGTTCTGTTTTTGCGTTTAGAGGATAGCGGCCTGGTTGTCTTTGTCAATGCGTTTTTTCTGCTTGTTCAGAAAAATTGAATTTTTACACAACAGCGCTACTGCACAGTTACACCTAAAAAGTTTCATAATATTCTCCCTCTTTGAAAATTTTCTTTAAGAGCATAATCATAAGAGGGTAAACATAAATTCAAGCAATTGATAAAAATTATATAAATGAAACAAATAACGGAATTGCATTGAATTGCATGCTATCAAGAATTTGTGTAAACATCATACAAATCTCTTTTTATTGGCTGTTTTATGGCTGCTATTTTTGAGATAAAATCAAACATTTTGTTGGATACAAGTCTCCGAGCCACAAAAATTTAATGGTATGATTAACTTATTGAAATCTTATGCTTTAGACCTTATTTCGGGGAAATTCCATAAAACGAGCATTTCTCCTTTGGGGCTTTATTGTAAGTGTGCGATTAACGAAAGAAAGCAGCTTCAAACGCAAAAAAGATGTATCGATTTTTTGCGCAATAAATGAATTAGACACAGACTACTGAACCCTTTGTTTAGATTGTAGAGGTTTTTCAAGTTGTTCAGTCCATACGTGGCGTCCATATAGCCCCTTATATGCAATTGGGTCTTTTCCTAAGAGCAGACTTAGGTTTACTAAACCCGAATAATATTTCCTTCTCTTATTGCTTTTCTTTTGCTTTACTCCCAATAGTGCTTTCTTTTAATACTTCCATGACATTGGGATAGATGTAAAAAGATACTAACTAGGCTCAATCTTCCCCTGAAATAAAGTTGTTTATTGTTATTTTGTGCAATATCATACAGCGAATTTTTTTAAACGTCACAAGTGGTAGCTATCGATTTCTATATTTAAGTTGTAGTAATAATACGAGAGAATATGTTCATCCAAGTATCCTCCAGTGTGACGTTTAACAGAAATTATATCTATAAAAACTAGAACTATTAAAATCTTGCTTTTAAGTACTTGCTAGACTTCTCAGTATTATAATGTAAAGGGAATTAATTCGATGAAGTGGATATAGAGACATGGTGAAACATGAATCGCTATCTAGAAAATAAATTCATTGTCGTCTTTTCCTTATGTTTCTTTCTCTTGTAACTCGGCAAATTTCTTAATTGACCTTTCAGCCCTTTGTTTCACAGTCCACATAAACAAAAATCAATCCTCCGGTGTTCTTGCGTTTCCTTTCTTTATGCGCTAGTTTGTCAGAATTCTTTCATATCACGTGGGTCATTTGGATGAATTGAGGGTATCAAGAGAATTTAAAAATGAAAAATGTTAACAGTTTGTTTGAAGAGAAAAAATTTATTCAAAAAAGAAACAGACTTTTTGTGAATGCAGTAAACATGTTATCAAATTAGAGATAATTCCGAAATCAATCTAACTCAAATGCGAAAGGTTTTTTTGTAACTAGAGCAAAAGTTAACAGACGTTAATAAACTTGAAAAAATTCGATCATCTCTGGGAGCTACATTGGGCACCACTGCCCAATGTAGTATCACAAGTATAAACTTCCTCAGCCATGGTAGTGTCCGTAGCCTCCGAAGGGATGCAAACCACCACCAAGGTATCCTCCAGGACCACATGGCAATGGCCTCGGGACTATGAGACCTTGGCCTACGTGGTTCCTGATGGGAACGCCAACTACCACTGGCTTTGACACAGGCACCTGGACAGGATACGGGTGAGGAAAGGGAACAGGGTGGGGCACTGGAACTTTAACAGGGAAAGGGACTGGCCTATCAACGGGAACTGGAACAGGCTTTGCTACAGGGACAGGGAAAGGCTTAGGGACTAGAAATGGATAAGGCTTGTCTACAGGCACTGCGACGGGGTGAGGCACTGGTACTTCCACATTCTTGACAACAGGAACAGGGACTGGAGTAGGAACGGGTACGCCGACTTCTTTGGTGACGGTGATGACCTTCTGGCCACCAATTCCTCCGTATGCCAATCCCCCTTGTCCGTATGCCAATCCCCCTTGGCCGTATCCAATGCCGCCGTACCCTCCCAAGATGACTGGGACAGCGTAACCTCCGTGGCCGCCGTACCCACCATAACCTCCATAGCCTCCATGGATTCCGTATCCTCCTCCAAGGATCATAGGATATCCATAGATTCCGTGCTGAATACCTCCAGAGATTACTGAAAGACCTCTCTTTTCCTCGTGTTTCGCGGGCAGAGGATTCTGATTCTTGGATACCAGTTTCGTGAATTCCTCTTCTGCCGGTTCTCCCTGTTTAAGGGCCTCCGGTTGCAGTGGCTCTTCTTCCACGGCCTCCTCCTGTTTTACCACTTCCTTGGCTTCATCTCCCAAAGAGACGGCGACAACAGCCAAGAAAACGAGGAAAACCTGAAAATAAATTAGAGAAGTTAGTTGCCCATTAGTTGACTCCTTTAACATTTTATCTGTTGAAAGAAATGTCGATAAATAGTAAAGATTTGGGGATAGCTATGGAGCAAAATATACCACTACAATATACATTTTTTGGATTTCTAAAAACGAAAAAACAGCGGCTCGTTTACATTTTTCATATTTATAGTAAATATTTATTTCAGATATTTTTTGTAAGTTTTGAATGCTTAGAAAACTAAGCTTACGGATTATCTATCGAATCAAGATGCTTAGTACAGTTCCAAGATAAACTGATTTAATCGGAAAAGCCACTCAAACTATGATTCTAGTCAGTATATTTGATAAAAATGCTTAAACGCGTTGTCTTCACATTATTTCATTTCTGGACATCTTCTCTAGGACAATTTTCTAAAACTATGAAATATCATTTTTTGGAGTCAGAATATGACTGTATTTGCGCCACTAAGATAGTGCTGTTGTTTTTATAAATGAATAAGTAGTTGAACTTTACGGTGTAATTAGTAATTTGCCGCTGATGTTTAAAGTATAAGAATAAGAAAAACATCCAAAAACCATTAAAAGTTACTTTCGATGGTTTGGAATGTTTTTCTTATATACGTTCGTATTTAAGAAGCAGTAAGTAGTAAACTAAATTTGAGAATAGCTATTTGCATGTAACTAAAGATTGGCGACCTCCTTGATTATTTGATTTTTTGATAAATGGCTTTAAATACTTTCTAGTTTCTACTCTATCGACCGTGAGGCTAAAATTATAAGATCCACAGACAATTCAATCTTATTCAATAGCCTAGCATTTGGCACTTCCTTAATTTATAAACAGTTTCCTGTTGTAGTAGTTTTGTTTCTATCGATAAGTTTAAGATAAATATCTCTATCACTATATTCCTAAAAACAATCTTAGCATGTTGTTTCTTTTCCCATCTCCTCAGGAATTGACATCGTTATTGATAAAGAGCACCATCAGTAAGTGCCAAGATACTATGATACTCTTTGAAGTACTCTTTTAGTGCTAGATAGACTCTCGATTGCTATGTTATCTATCGAATAATGTTACTTGTAGTACTAATTATGCGTCGTAATCGCATGGATCTATTTAAAACAAAAGGTACAAATTCAGGATTGATACAATCGAGTAAACAACTATGGAAAAACTCCGATTAAGACACCCATCCACGAAGTAGTGAAACCAAGTCTAGATGCAGTTTAAAGATGCTAAAAAACCACAGTAGTAATTAGACATCGACACATTGGCATGCTTAGACTGTGGAAGAACTCAATGAGAAGTAATGAGAAGTAAAAGACACCAAAGACTTACCAGAAGCTTCATGGTTTCTGTTCTTTTTGCTCTATCCCTCGACTTCTCTGACCGGAGTGAGGAGTGAACAAGAAAGAGCGTATTTATACCAAGTTCTGTTGCATAGTATTGCCATATTATTTTACGTCCTCCCACCTTTTCTGAGAGACAACGCACCATTAGGAACTCTCCTTGCCTCCTTTCATCCCATCCGCCAACTATGCAAACTAGTTTCCTATGATGGACTCCCCGCACTTGCAGCCGTATCTTTGAGCGCGCCTTCTTTTAGTGGCTTCATTCTCAAATATGCTGCCCTCCTTGGATCGGTACTGTTGTGACTATATCAGGTCAGGCGGTCAACAACAAAAGATTGCGGTGAATGTTACACGACAATTGCAAACAGAAAAAACGGGAAGGAGCTTACTTTTTTCCTTAAAGGAAAAATTTATGTTGCATTAAGTAAAACTCGGATCTCATATTTTTTATTCCTGATTGTTAAACCAAAGAGGCAGTACAAATATCTACTTTACCGTCATTGATGTTTGACATTATCTTCCATTTTAATGAATTATATTATTTTGGACTCGGGATTGTTGTAGATGTGAAGATGATAAATATTTTATGGATATGTGTTTCGAATATTTTAATATAAATTGCTTAACGTTTGCCAGTACATTTTCTTAAAACTTAAATACGTCGTTCAAAACTGAGGCTTCTAGAAATGAAATTGAGAATTACATACAAAAAATTTTCAAATCTAATTCAAAACCTAGTTTAAGTCTTAATCTACGATGGAAAGACAATGTAAGCGCTTAAAGATGTAAATTCTCAAGTTCAGAATGTGGTAAACGAAAGTTAGTTATCATTAATTTTATCAATATGTAATTATTATGTATGTAATATTTATTTGCAGGTTGCAATTAGAATATACACATTAATATAAAGTTTTGACACTCAGCAGAAATTTACCTCTCAAATTTCCTTTTCCTACAAGTATAAGGAAATATGTACATCGATTGTAGTTTAAAATTCCAAACAAAGTTAAACGTTCCAAAGAAAACGGTAAAAGATTCTCAGTAATCTATTTTTACAATAGTCAATTATT
>KZ308585.1:608428-625429 GCA_000376725.2 Ladona fulva
TGTTGTTATGTGTTATTATGTCACACTTGTTTAAAGAAATCTACCACTTTCATTTTTTTACTTTTGAATGAGATTTTCAAACTCATAACTCTTATAAAAGATTGTCTGATCAATACTCTACAACTCCCTTAGCAATCGAAGCTCGTCAAAAAAATTCTTTATACAAGTACAAACCTTACCCCTTTGAGACTAACAAAATCCTGGGTGAGGCCCTTTAAACACGCACAATATTTTGCGTTTAGAAGACTCTCGCTTTCAGAGGCGTAAAGTGACGCGGTCTAACTTTTAGAGGTCCGAATATGTAAAACGACCATCTCTCTCTCAAAGAGGTTTCTACTATTTCAGAGGTTTTTGTTGGTGTAAATGACGGGACATGGCAATTAGTCGTGTGCCTTTCTCGCTTATCTACATCTTGCTCATCCCAGTTCGACTACCATTAGCTACTTTATATATACTATTATTTTCCTTTACTAAAATTATTAAAAAAGTGTACCTTTTGCATATATAAATCTTTTTCTCAGCCGCTAGGTTGTCAGTTGTCATACTTCACGGTTTTTATTTTACTTTTCCAGTTGTTTTGTAGGAAACATTGACGATGTGAGAAAATAGTGGTTTAGTAGCTACAGTAGCCATGCGTGTGCTAAATTTTATTTAATTAATAGTTACGCACAACAAGAAAGCATTCTGCTCGAAGAAAATTTAGGAATTCGTTTCATTAAAAAAATAAAAAATGTATTTAATAAGATATACAGAGTTTAACATGGCAGTAAATTCATCAGCCGTAAACAATTAAATAGAAGCACATATGAATAAATGTCTCTGTAATTCGCTCACACCATTAAACGACGAATTCATTATTCACAAAAGGGTATTTTCATGACCCATAGTCAGTCCTTGGATACTTGTAGTCCGGTGAACCAAATTTCATTCGTGATATCCTCCATAACCTCCCTCAAAACCGCCATAACCGCCATAACCTCCATAACCTCCGAAACCTCCTCCGTGTCCATATCCTTCGTGACCATGAACAAACACAGGCACAGGCTTATGCACAGGGACCGGATGCGGCACAGGCACCTTGAATGGTACGTGCACAGGATATGCTACTGGTTTAGGGACATGAACGGGAACGGGTTGTGGGACCGGGACCTTCACAGCAACTGGAATGTGCACTGGATATGGTTTTTCTACGGGCACGGGATAAGGTTTTTCTACGGGAACGGGGTATGGCTTAGGAACGTGGACTGGATATGGTTTTTCTACCGGAACAGGGACGGGGTGTGGAACTGGGACTCCCACTTTCTTGATGACCGGCACTGGAACAGGGTGTGGAACGGGATAAGGGATTTCCTTGGTAACTGTGATGACCTTTTGGTGGTGATGTCCATGTTCATAGCCGCCATATCCTCCTTCAAATATCCCATGCCCATACCCAAGATGACCACCTTCGTAACCTCCGTAGGACCCTAGATGGCCAATGTATCCTCCATGGCCTCCTCCATATCCGTAGCCCAAGAGACCCCTTTTCTCGTGGGTCTTTGATTCCTCTTTTTCTTCTGCATCGCTGAAGGTGATTAGCAATGCTAAAAGTAACGTTCCAATCTGAAAAATAGTATATACCATGTGTTATCCATTGCATTAATTGTCCACGGCACCTTTTTCAGAATGACTCCGCATTGGTCCAAATTAGCCAATAAATTGCATGTCGATACTCAAAATGTTTATTCTGTGCCAGAGTAAGCGCATTTATTCTTTAGCCAGATATCGATTCATACAAATTTGCCCATTTCTATCTCTACATGAATCATTCTCATGAACGATCTTTCTGCACGAGAAGTACTGTGAACCTATATCCAGAGTGCTTCGCATGTTTGCCTCACTGCTTTCCTTGCTTACTGCCTTCAGTCGGTTCTGTTTAATGCTAGAGAAATATATTTAAAGAAGATTAACCCATTTTATGGATGTCGTATATTACCACCGCTTTTGCAAGTAAAAGATGTGGAGACATGAATATCACTTTGGAGCGAAACACCAAAATGCGTTATCTACTTTCTATTATTTAGTTACTTATTTTAATGCAACATATAAACTGGGAAGTAAAATGTTAAGTGATACATGAATAGAGTATTAGCTGAAGATATCTAAGGGACAACGAGTGGTAATTGATGGTATTAGCTTCAATGAGAGACCTCGCAGTTTAAGATAATCGGACATTTACTATTTTTCCTACACATTAACGACAGTAATCAGATTGATAGTAATGTTAGGATATTTGCGTCGACACACTTATTTACAGGAAAATAGAAAGTAGAGATTATACATAATACCTATCGAATGATTTAGAGATAGTAATGAAAAAGTGCGATCAGCTGCAATTATCGTAGAGCTTAATGGAGACAAATGTTCATCAGTTAACTTCTTTGAAATAAGCCCAGAAATACTGTACGGATAATCATTGGTAATGATTATCAATGGAACCGGTGAAATATCGTGGAGTAACAACATTAGGTACTCACATCTATAATATATGTGGACGTGCATTTAAGAAACCCGGCTTCGTAAAGAGAATAGTCGGTAGGAACGAAGGGAAAGTCCGCGAGAGGTTAGGATACGAGGTACTTTGCGCTAGTTATGCCTCACCTTAAGCACATATTTAGTATATGGAACCCTGTAGATAAATGTTTTATTCGTGAATCAGCAAAGATATAGCAAAAGGTAATACGTATTGTCAAGAAACGCTACGATTAGTGTGCGCCAATGCTTTAGAACGGAGAATGGAATCTCCGGAAAATAGAGGAAACTTTTAGGCTTAATATACTTGATAAATCCATAGAAATTACGTTCTCTGAAAATTTGCAAATATATTGCATCCTTCCTGTAACATAGACCGTTCTGATACCGCGAGATAAATGAAGAAAATAGATGCTAGAACTAGTCGCTTGAAGAATTAATTTTTTCCGTAAACGATGCGCGAAAATAATCGGTGGAGGAAATAGAGTCATAGTGCATGTACTTCCTGCCACACACCTAAAGTCTGTTTTCGGGGTAATATGTAGATGTAGATCTCTCTGATAAGTGTTCGTTGTTCGTCTCAATTCAGTAATTCTGTTTTATAAGCCACATTTTCACGAATAGAAGCATTTAAATATCATCACAGATTCAGGCGAAGTATTATGGAAATCTTTAATAGGAAGAAACTTAGAAAAAAGTACTTTTTCCTAAGTGTCTTCCTATTTAAAAATCACTCCCATTCGGAATCTTATTTCTTTTACTGGTGTAATGTCATTTGACTGGCAATAAAAAATGTATAAAAAGCCATAGTGTGTATTGTTGCTTTCGAATTGAAGTAGATTTGAAGTAGTTTGCACATTACCGAATTCTATTGAACTATTCTATCAATGATAGTTACACTATTGAAGAGTATCACTTGCAATCAGGTCAGATAATTAAAGTTCTAAGTGTGATACTTCCTATCTTGAAGGTAATTCTGCTTTCAAGCCTATCATCTTAATCAAATATAGTAATAACATTTGTAATGAAACATATGAATGACTGTTAAGAAATACAAAATACGTAGAAATGGAAATTAAGAGTTACAAATGTATCACAAAGTTGACTACTTCAAGTAGATAAGCTCACCGTAAACTTCATGCCTCTCTGATGGATGACGCTTTTACCTCGGAATTGGAAGATGAAGTGAAGATGTCAGCCAAACAGTTCCTTTTTATAGCTCGGAACAATCTGCTTACTTTCGCTGTCCCGCGCTTCTCCTCGCCAGAACTTCCGCTTCTCCCGGAAAATTGCGCGCTTTTTCTATTTCATTAAAACTTGCGTCGGATCGATCGAAAGTATGTATCTCTAGGGCGATTTTCTTACGCGTAAATGAGCCAATGAAAAATATTTTGCGTGCTTCACTTTCCTTTTCCGTGTGTCCGAGATGAAAGTCAGGGCGATAAGTCCGAGTACGTCTAAACAGCGATCTCAATTAAGTACAATCTTGACAGCGGAAGTGTTCGATTGCATTCTTTGAGTTTTTCAGTGAGCTTGTTCTAGTTCTAGGAATCTTTTCCTTCAGTTAATAAATGCATTCATTAACAATTTTATAGGAATTTTAATCTTAAATTTCCATTCTTTATGTTTTCCTAATCAATTTCATCTCTTCTAATTCATAACCTCAGTAACTTTACTGTCTGGTCAGTACGGTGAGGTCTGCAAAAGCTTGCACTTCGCCAAGGATGCACCTACCATTTCACAATAGGGGACCTAGATTTAGCGTCAAGCGGAAACTGAAAAATAGTAGAATTCTTTTAAATATTTTCAAAATTCAACAGATTTTAGAATTGAAAGATTTAGTCGCGAAGATAGTATCGGTTTGACGGTAATATTTGAAAATATTTGCTTGATAATCGGATTATTTTTTAAATATTATAAGACTAAATTTAATCTTGAATAAGAATAAATATTTTATTTAAAATTTATCGTCAAAATATTTTATTGTTTTTTGCAACTGTTATGATTTTAAATATGTTTTCTCCACACAGTAAAATTGCTCAGGCATGGAAAAATATCTTTATTCAGAAGATTTATTTAGAAGATTATTCGAAAAGGTTTATGTTTCATAATAATGGTCTTTCAATTTTATTCTAAAATATCGTAATTTAAAAGTAATGTGACTACAATAAAATAAACAGTTCAAATCTTTTGAGGAGAGAAAGTAATGATGAAGTTTCTAGTATCATAGAAAGGCTCGCTATCAACTATTCGGCACACAATTATGAATAAATAAATATTAAATTAATCGCATATATCGGTAATAATTTGTATCGAATTTTCATTTTCAAGAATTTCAATTTAAAGAAATTAATTGATAGTGCGTAAAATATGCACGCAAACACACACGGTATTGATGAATCGATGAATTATGGAAATGTGGAACACTTCATGCATTTCTGTTTTTGAAGCAGACGTTAGAATTTCCATTCTAAAGATATTTCTCCACGAATCCCACTGGAGGGGTTCTTGGAAAACCCTTGAAAATGAGAAACTAGGGCACTGTAGCTAATACCTTAATTGACTTTCTAGCAATTAAGAATGATCTTTCAAATGGTTAGCCATTTACCGAGAGCACTAATACGCCAGATATTCAAATTTATCGAAAGAGAGTAATCGCAGACATCAATCAGTCTTGACATTCGTAAGATCCGTAGCTTACATGATTTATTCATTAATGCAGGAATATCTTTAGGCTGAAAAAGTAAGAAAATCCATTTCCTTCCTCTCCCTTTGAAATCTTCGTTTAAAAGGTTAAAATATTCTGTTCGCTGCAAGAATTCTCTTTAATCGTATGTTTATCAATCTCAAAATGTACGGGTTGGAGAAGAATGTATAATATAAAAAATGATCATACAAGAGAGTCGGATAAATAAAGATTATAGAATACAGATTAATTTTAGCTCTAATTGTAAACTATGCATACCTATAGTGATTTGATCTTAATTTACATACACTATTATATAAAAAGATTAATATTAAAATTAATCCTTTAGCATCTATGTAAAGAAAGGCTTTCTGTTGTTGAAGCTCACCGGCACTCATAAATCCGATCCTTCCTTTCTTCTTGATTTTGGCATGGCTAAATTCGGGCAAAACTCGCCAAAAATGGCTCATAACATATAATACAAAGATAAAGGAAAGGAAGGTAACTTAGTAGGTTGTAAAACCTATTAAGTTCCCAGTGTCCCAGTCGTGTCGCTATTTTTCACACTTGTTATTCCTTATATAATACAAACCCTACCCTTTATAGCTGTAGCAATTCTTCGCGTAATTTTGCTCACCGATTCCGAATTCCGAAGAAGATATCATTTGCAATGTATTCAACATGAAGAACTGGGCTGAGATTAAAACCGATAAAATTTTTGGCTTACACTCCGTTAAATTGTTTGCCATTTTATTATATCCTGTGACGTATGTAAGCCCTTACGGGTGATAATGACCTAACGAATGAGAAATTCGATCGATTGTAGCATGAATACTGTTTTTAAAACTCGTATTATAAGATGATAAATTGAAGGAGATATCGACAATTATTTATTAAATATCGTTAGTTCCAATTTATCCGTCTCATTAAAGTGTCTACTGACCATAATGAATAAATGCCGGGATCGCTCTTCTTTTTAATGGGGAAAACCATACACGCTCTAACTATTTTGACCGATAACGGTAGCTGGTTACTAATGCGGAATCACGCCAAACCTCTATGTAAGGCACAACTCGATCGTTTCAGCAGTAAGTGACTTGGACAGCTCAATGTGAACGTGCCTTAAACGATCCAAGGAACGTTTTTGTTGTGAAGCGAAGGCCGAAAGAGCAACACAATTTAGATCGATTCGGATTTGAGCAAAGTTCTCCGCTCCAAGGAAATGATTTGATGACCTTGCTAAACTGATGGAAACACTAATTTATTCCCAGCAATGCTTTTTAATATTTATATTAAGTTGAGAGTTGATTTTAAATTAGTATATTTTTGAATTTATCCCACTTAAAGGTTCTTTCAATCAGATTATTCTGTCGAACTAGTAGGTCAGTCTGCGTCAGTTATGAGTATAATTTCCTTTATTCTATAACTTCTTTTTAAATGTATACCATACGTACTAGCCATTTTCGATAGCTCGCCCTTATCTTGATATTCAATGACACTGAACAATTCAAGTGTTATTTTTGTAAATTTTCTCACATTATTTATTGATAATACTTTACAAAAATCCGATGGATAGTTTAGCCTTCGGTTAGACATAATCCATGAACAGCATGGCGTTTCCGACTGAAGTGAATTTCATGTCGGTCGCGATAAACTGTCCATACGTAAGAATATTTTATTAATGGCTGAATTCTGAATTTTATTCACTGAAGGGTTGAATCGTAGAAATAAATTAACGGAAAGTTCGTGGCAACACACATATATTTTAATTGAAAAACTACAAATAGGCTGGAAAATATTTACAAATGAGATCTTTGAAGTTAAGCTTTAAGTGAGTACAGTATAATTTACAGATAAATTATTGGAATTGTCATGCATGGTGAGCCACATTCGCTTGTCTTTGATAATTACTTCGCCAGGGAAGTAAATTACTTAGCTCCTTCTTCAGATACCCAGCGTGAGCTCCGGTGGATACGCCTTCATACCCTCGTTCATCGTAGTTGTTTGACGCGCCATTCGATGGGTAACTCTTGTAGAATGACATCTGCTGGGAAACAGGGACACTTATTTGATGATTAGCAGAATAAGAAAAAGGTTTCGGAAGATGAAGCGGGTCCGGCTGCGAATATATCATTTTCGTTGCTTGGTGAGCGGCGTAAGGATTCCTCTTATCAACGTGATAGTTAACATTTTTGTCCGTCGCATCAATGTAAGTTCTGAAGTTCGGGATGTCGTAATTTTTATGCGCTGAAGCCGGGGCGGAATGTGGAAGTGACAAGTCGACGTTCTTTAAGTAACGCACTAAGTAAGGATGCTGAGCCGGAGCTGGTGTTTCCTTGATCACAGAAACTGTATTTACAGGTTCCTGCCCCCCTCTGTAGAAGTCTTCGTGATGGTACGTCTGTCCACCACGAGTGGCGGAGGGCACCTTTCCTCCGCTTACATAGTATCCGCCGTTTTTCAGTACGAATCCGTTTGCATCGTAGCCATTCCTTACATCATTTCCACTTCCGCCGTATGCGGTTTCTCGATAGCTGACACCCTGTCCTTGTCCTCCAGCTTCATATCCACTCGTTTGATAATACAGTTGTGCATTCTTGTTGAATGGTATGATAAAAGGCCTGTAAACACCAGCACTCATTGATCTGATTAAAGACTCTTGTTGAGGAATCAATTCCTTGCCGTAAACTTGCAATCCTCTGTAGCCTATGGTCCTATCGCCATAGTCAACTCCAGCACTCTGTGGATACACGAAGTTATGAAAATTATGTTGATAGATAGGGGCATTTTTAATCTCTCGGGTGATGGGAAGTTTGGGTAATGATACTGGAACTTGAGTTGTGACAGGCGCAGGGGTTGGTACTGGTGCAGATGCAATAACTGGATGTGGAATTTGCGAAGGAATTCGTTCTTGATTTCGTACCTTTTTATCAGCAACTTCATATTCTGACCCTTCTTCATGCACTCGATACGGTCTGACCGTCGTTATGGGATATTCCTTGGCGTGATAAAGAGTTTCTCGTGGGACAGGTGTATAGTAGCTTCTCGCAGGTTGCTCTGGATACCGCTGAGAGATGGGCACCCAGACTTCCTTGTTGTAAGGCGATAATTTTTGTTGAGGTTGCTGACGGCCGGCGAGGCCTTGGCTTATATGGACATAAGACAAAGCTCCTCCATAGTCTCCTCCATGGTTGGCTCCGATTAAGCTAGCCTTATAAGGTTGTTGGGAGTATTGCTTTGGCTCTACAGTGTAACCTTGATATCCACCGACATACAAACTTCCTGGAAAACTCGATAGGCTAGGAACAGAGGTCGTGGTACTTACTTGATATTGGGCTGTTTCACTCACTTCCTGAGATGATGCGACGTTTGTTACTGGTTTTATCTGGGATTGAACTACTTGAGTTGTGGTTTCTGCGAATTGTGGAGTGCTTCCATATCCTCGGACATAGCTTTCCAGCTTGTCTCCGTATCTCAGGTTGAAAGGTTCACCATTTTCTATGTGTTGGGGGACTACCTTCTGCTCTTCAAGAAAGCTCTGCGGATATCCTCTGTGGATTCTACCAGAACTACTTCCAGTTATAATCTGAGGAGCCAGCCTTTCTCTCTTTCTTAAACTTTCCCTGTACTTCAAACTTACCAAATCACTGTTTAGGAGTGTATCTTCTTTCAGTTCTTTAGATAGTTCTGCTGGCACGCTATCATATGTTGAACTTCTCGCTCGGGCTAATGCGTCATCACCACTTCTGCCGCCATATGAGCTACTTCCCTCGAATTCTCGCAAATCTTCCTCTGGTTTCTTTGACGTCCCTCCTCGACGACCTCCTCTAGCGTAACTTCTTACTTGAGTCTCCGAACCTGCACTGCCACTAACATTTTCTCCGAAGGCACTGTTATCCTGTTGCTGGGAAACATGCGTATTTCTCTCTGACACATTCCGATGACTCCGATAGTTTGGAACATACTTCTTTTCCTGCGAGGCGGAGATCGAATCAGTGCCACTTTCTTCGAATCTTGAGCCTGCAAGGGCTTTATTTTCCTGTTGATTGCTGTCATTCTTACTTTCTTCGGATAAATTGGGATGTCGTCCTCTGAAACCTCTAACATAACTTCTTTTTTGTGCGCGAGAATAAATCCCTCCAAGATATTCAGATGCCGGTGGAGCCCTTTTCCTGTCATGCTGTGATGATTGTCTGTATTCCTTGGATGAGACAAGAGCGGCTGTTATGACCAATAGGCAAGCTAGCGTCTGGAAAAAAACGTAAGTAGTTGATATCAATGAAAGAAAAGCACTGCACACTATTTGTTGAGAGAAGAAAACTTCACATCATAACACCATCTATTAACGTATTAAAAAAGAAAGAAGGTCATACCAGAATTTTCATCCTGTTATGGTGTGAAGCTGAAGAAGAACGAGCAGAGAGTGATTCGATTCAATTCCATCACCCATTTTTATACCTTCTGATTGGATGTGCTTGGATTCACCTAGAATATTTTCGTCTCGTACTAGTTTCGGAGCTTTCACGTTTTCTGTATTTATGTAATTGATCTCCCGAAATGCCTCATTTACTCGCTAATAAATCATGACATTTTCGTCGTTCGATAGGTTTGATAGTCCTAAAATAATTATTAAAGACCTGCAGTATGGTCCATACAAAAATACTTCTTATAAGAAAAGTGATTTTATAATTCCAATATATTATTCCCCTTTCTATTTTTAATTTACTTTGATAACATTATTTTCAAAAAGTAGAAACACATTTTATTTCATACTAAGCGCACAAGTAATTTGCAGCAAAACTCGAGTAAACATGTATATCCACCATTATTACTAGGCAGTTAGTATTTTAATTTTTTATGTAGGTCTTTTGCGACCTCCATGGTTTGTTTTGGTTCTTCCTCGCCCATTCGTGTCAACAGAAATAAGGTAATTGGATTCCTGATTACCAGTTTAATGAAAACTTGATGGAAGGATAAATAGGTGATGCATTCAACGACTTGTTATCATCGCGCCTTAGTTCTTTCCCGAGGAGAGAAAATCACGGTGATTTATGGTTTGAAGCGAAACGGAATCACGGCTGAATGCTCGGGTTGGAATACTTGGAGGAAAACCTTTTCCGATCCTTTTCTGAAAAAGGTTTAGGAAACGATTATTATTTTTTCGAACGAGTAACATTTCCTTTTGTAATTGGGGTAACGAGGGCATGACTATACTGATAAAAATCAACCTCCTTTGTTTGATTCACAAAATCAGCTAACGACTTTCTTTAGAGATTTTTTTACCAGTCGATATCGTTTTGCACTCAAATTAATCTTCTTATGGAAGTACAGAATTTTGACAGAAGTTTTTACAGTGTAAGAATTTAAACAATTTCATCAGGCATTAGGTCACTTGTGAAGGAGATACAGACATTAATTGCAAGATAATCATCCAGGTTAATTAAGGCTCTAATGGTAGAGTAGCTAGAATAATATATCCTTTTCTTCCTTCTAAACGATGAAACATAATTTTTCCAGGAATAAAAATTACACTGCAAATGTGATGCAGTATAAAAAAATTGGATCATTGACATAGTTTGGATGTTGATTGTCTCTTATTTATCTTGAATGCTAAAATTCTTTCTGTTGTACCCTCACTTGCATTAGTATTAAAATCTTCATTACCTTAATCTTAAAGAAAAATAATATCCTAACGTTTCTTGTGAAAATTTCAAAAACAATTCGAGTGACATTTAAATTTAGTCGAATCTATTTGAATGAAGTACGGTAAAAGTATTTCACTCTATTGCAGAATAGTTTGCATCGAAAAGTTCCCTTAAACAAGGTACAATGTTAAGGTACAAGGTCAAGTTACATGCAACCAATTAATTATGCGAGTTAGCCGAACAATCGCACGTTATGCAGCCAAAGAGTAAGTTCCTCTTGGACAAGGATAAAGCTTATATCGATAATTTTATAAGAAAATATCTTAAATTACTATGCATCATTACAGTTTTAGTAAAACTATGGTGGAAGTATTTCATAGAATAAGATTCTCAATTGTTTATTACAGCATTAAAAATATACTTCATATATGTTTCATGAGCTAGTGAATTAGAACTAAAACTTAGCTTCGGTATAACATTAAAGAAATATATCATGCACGGCTGATCATGAGTCATATGATCATGATCAAATACTTCTACAACAAACAGAATGAGGAAAGAATTATTTGGTATTCTATTAAAAATTGCTATCTGTGATGTAAAAATTATTTCTCTGACACCTAAGCTCAATAGTAAATATGGGTTGTAATTTTCAACTCTACAAGTTGATTCAAGTCGACGAAAAATACGATCTGTAGATAAAATTAAATTTGTGATTTCTTGAATAATTTTTAAAGCTTGTATTAATCATCAAAAATAATACCAAAATCCGTTTATAAGATAAAAAAATCTACTTCTACACATGTATCAGTGTGTGGCAGGGGGTGCATGCACCATGACTCTACTTCCCGCACATCTCGAAGATTGTATTTATGTAGGTTAAATCTTACACTTGCACATAAAACATGCCATGATCAAGAAACTCATTTTTTCATTATTAATACCGTAAGAGATTCTCGATATTTAAGATTCTCGATATACTAAATATCTCGATAACTTTTTTTACAGAAATAAATGTTTTACTTGTCTCATTGTAAAATCAAACGGTCCAACTATACTATCGGAGATGCCGATTAAAAAATATTGAAAATCCGTTCAAAATCGTCAGCAAAGGAATTTCACGTAAGAATAATCAATGTATTCTAAATTCATTATATAATATTTATATGCACATAATTAAGCGGCACATATAAGATTTCCGTTTCGAAAAAAACATACGTCTCAATTTCAAGTTGGAATATTTCTTACGGTGATGTTTACCCGTAAGGAAAGATAATGATATTTTGAATTGAACAATTCATCCCATGGTCACCTATTTTTAAATTTTCAAAGATTTTTAGTACAGAATGTATAAGCATGAAGTACAACCTACGAATAAGATTACTGTTGTTTGAACAATAATGCGAATTTCAATTTCAATTGCTAACGCCTTTATTAATAACATAGAAAACGACCACCGATTGGCCTAAAATATATTTGAAAATGCTTCTACTTCTTCAATCAAGATATAACCCAAATCCGCCGTGGAACTCCAAACCACCTTCTCAAAAACCGAAACTACACCAACCCTCTGGAATGACTAATAATTCAGACATTATAGGGATGTAGGTAACCCTTCTTAAAATATATGCAAAAGTAGTTCATCAATTAAGTATTTTTTTTATTGATTGACATAAAATAGTAATGAAGAATGACATTGTGATGTACAATTTCTCAGTTGAATATTCTTGAGTGACGAGATGTAGATATAATGGTGAAAAAGAAAAAAATTAATAAATTTATCAAAACACTTTATTGATCTATCTATTAATTTGTGATGGAGTATAATTAAAAATAGTGTCGAATAGTAATGAAGAGTGACATTATGATGTACGATTTTTCAGCCGAATATTTTTGAATGACGTGATTAAATGGTATTTAAATTCCCTTCGTATCTTCAATAGTGGCTCCCATATCCACCGTGGTAGCTATGGTAATCTCCGTATCCACCGTGGATGCCACCGTGGTATCCTCCTTCGTACCCGTAAGATTTGACGATCACTGGAACCTTCTGGTAGACTGGCACTGGGTGTGGGACTGGTACCTTGACTGGCACATGCACTGGATATGCCACAGGCTTGGGTACGTGCACGGGAACTGGGTGAGGGACGGGGACTTTGACGGGAACGTGCACTGGATACGGGACCCTCTTCTCAACTGGATAAGGAACTGGTTTTACTACTGGAACTGGGTATGGTTTGATGACGGGTACGGGATAGGGCTTCTCCACTGGTACGGGAATGGGATGTGGGACTGGAACTCCAATATTCTTCACTACGGGAACAGCGACTGGATGAGGGACAGGGACGGGGACTTCTTTGGTGATGGTGATGGATTTGGTAACCTGGTGACCGCCGTATCCGCCAATGAAATGGTTACCGTAGCCGCCGCTATAGCCAATGTCGTGTCCTCCGACGTATGACCCGTAATGTAGTCCGCCGTAGCCAATGTCGTGAATTCCTCTCTTCTCTTGTTTTGGCTGCTCCTTGTTTTCCTCGCAGGATACAAGGATGAAGGCCGCAGCCAATAAGCACGGATATGCCTAAGAAATAGGAATGAATTGATTTTTCCGATCTTCCGATAAACAAAAATAGCATAAGAACAGTATCTAGTAACCGAATAGTGTCTATTACTCAACTACTAAAATATTTTCTCTTTTTATTGTGTTACTTTTAATGATTCTCCGTGTAGTGAAAGGTCGAAAAGGTTCCGAGGAGTTGATTTTTTTAGTATATTTTAAAGCTTTAGGACTTACCAGAAGTTTCATGTTGATTTTTCTGTTCAGCGGATGATCCCAGAATGACTTTCTTTTCACAGTGCAGCGTTTTATACTCTTGGTCAGGATTTGGTTCGTTTAATCTCAATTTCTTTTCCGCCTCTGCGGTGCTGCAATCCTACTTAGCGCAACAGTTTTGAATGGGGAGAATTCATTATTTTACAACATATATTTCATGCTTTCAGAGTGATAGCTGTCATCGGCTTCTGATTAACACATTACATTTTTGACTCAATTTTTAAAGAATTTATCTCCGAGGATTCGAAGTTTTTCCGTTTTTTTATGTCGGTTAATCCTTCAGCATCCAACTTGACTAATTTTATCCCACCTTTGTTGATATTGCACGTGGCCGAACCACTGAGCGCGTCTCACAAATAAAGTTAACTTAATGACATCTCATAACTAGCTCATTGTCTTTATTATAATAGCAGATTGGTCGAATCACGTTATCCACATAGTGTGAAGGAATTGAAGTTGGGAATAGTTTATCAGATTGCAGAAACTGCTCCTTGTTTATTTCGCAAGATTACAGCTTTCTAAAGAGATAAACATAAAAGAATAATGGTCTAAGAGTTCAATATGTTATGTAAAGGTCATAATTCAAAACGGAAAGAATTTATACGATGCTTATTTATTCAGTAACGGAAATTAGAAAAAAGGATTACGATATTTTTGAATAATCGTCTAATCGTCGGTAAAGCAGTAACACAATTAGCGTTTCTTTATTATTCTATAATAGTTCTTCAATCAGTGCTCGCAGAAAACGAGACGCGTTTAATAGCATTAAAAATATACTTCATATATGTTTCATGAGCTAGTGAATTAGAACTAAAACTTAGCTTCGGTATAACATTAAAGAAATATATCATGCACGGCTGATCATGAGTCATATGATCATGATCAAATACTTCTACAACAAACAGAATGAGGAAAGAATTATTTGGTATTCTATTAAAAATTGCTATCTGTGATGTAAAAATTATTTCTCTGACACCTAAGCTCAATAGTAAATATGGGTTGTAATTTTCAACTCTACAAGTTGATTCAAGTCGACGAAAAATACGATCTGTAGATAAAATTAAATTTGTGATTTCTTGAATAATTTTTAAAGCTTGTATTAATCATCAAAAATAATACCAAAATCCGTTTATAAGATAAAAAAATCTACTTCTACACATGTATCAGTGTGTGGCAGGAGGTGCATGCACCATGACTCTACTTCCCGCACATCTCGAAGATTGTATTTATGTAGGTTAAATCTTACACTTGCACANATGAAAGACTTCTTTCTCATATTATTGTTATTCTCGTTTATTATCTTTCTAAGGTCAAATCAGTTTTTATACAGTGTAACATGAAAATGCAAGAGTAATATTGAAGGCACTTATGGTTCAGCGAGACCGAATATTTGAAACTTAGGTTATTAAGATGGGAAATATTCCATATCCGTCAAGAGAAATACTTAAGCTTACATTTGAGTCCATTCAAAAGCTTAACAACTTCAGGACACTTATATTTTTTAGTGATTGGTATTTGAGCAAGACATGACAAATTGTCCGGAACTTACAGCTTGTACTCCAACTTGTTAGCCGAAATAAGTCCTTATTAATTGCTTTTTAATCTGTTTACCGATATTCTGTATATACCATTTAATCATCAATTGAACAACTTTTATTTTAACTCTTAATATTCATAGACTCTAGTAACACCTTCACGTAAATGATAGAAAATCATAGCCAATGAAAACTTGTTGTCCAGCAATAAGTGTTATATCAAATACATAATCTAAAATCGAGTAATACAGAAGAGAAAATCGTAAGGCGATTATTTAATTAAAAAAATGAGGATTTATTTATACAAACAACGGTTACTATTCATTTTAGCGAATAAATACATGCACCGTGAAAAAATACTCGAAGACTTGAATATTTCATCGAAGATTATCACAATGAATAAGATAATTGTGTGAACTACAACTGATTTTCATCTTGAATGCCGTAGGTGAAAAATCAGCGTCATCTAGTTATCTAGATTAAACATCATTTACAGAGTGTTACCATTAACGATTTTTACAGGTGATTTATTACAATATAGGAAAAATGAATCGACTCAGCTAAATATCCTATCACTCACGTTGCATGATTGTGGCATAATAATTGTTAACTTTAAAGTCTTTCTAAGCACAAATATCGTCAGGAGGTGCTATTCAAACTTGTAGCGTGGTTATAGTCAGGCATTAAATTATAAGCATATTTTACTTATAAAGTAATAGCAGTTACTTATTAACCTCAGTTTTGAAAAGGTTTCAGTATTTTCTAGTTTTTTTGTTCAAGAATTTTGGCACTACCTTTGGACCAAAGGTCATCAAATGGTCAGATTATCGTAGTATATTGTATTTCTCACCAAAATAGTTTTCACTGATCAACAATAACACCAAAATATTTTCACTGATCATAAAATCAAATCATTCTTTCCCCGTAATATGTATTACTGGAGATACCGAATATTTGGGGGTTTTCATCAAGAATTAGCACGCGTGAGATTCTTTAATTAGACGAGTATGGATTACAGTCTATTGAATCTTAAATTTTAACTTCCGTTTCAATTTAATTAATTTTCAAGATAAAATCAATCTCAATTTTTCGTTGCATTTGACTGAAACTTAGAGTATAGCGAATATCTCAGAACAATGACTATAATTTGTTTTGTAATAAACAAATTACAGCTATAATTCTTTTAAACAAGTTATAGCCAAAGTCAAACTATAGTCAAAAATTATTATTTTCCAAGGATTTTCCTCTCATACAAAAATATTTTTTCATGAATGCAACTGTATTCACATATCAAAAGATCAAATAAATAAAACTAATTATACGAAGTAAAATAGATACTCTGTAGATTAAATACATTCCACGGTGTTTTTATAAGCTAAGGTTTTGTCGAAAAATTGTAATATTGGATTATATCTTTAGAACCTTCATCGTGTAATTTTCGAATAATTATTTGCTTCGAATTGATAAGAATCAGCTTTCTGTATTATAAGGTATAAAGAGATTTCAATCATTACTTGCACTTGATACGTCAGTAAATGCATAATCTTAACATATATGCATGCAATACATTCCCAGGATTTTTTACTTTAATGCTTACTGCCTCTTGAGTTCGTAATTACCTTATTACAATGCTTGACTCCTGAAGCAGTCAATAGTAAAGCATTGGAAATATTGATTTTCATCTCTCTTCTTCTTTTTTAATAAAAAAGAAGTTGATCAATGGGTGGATATTAAAATTGATGAAATTAACATTAAGAATATTATAAGAATTACATTAATTTTTCTCTCTTT
>KZ308585.1:626585-669750 GCA_000376725.2 Ladona fulva
GATACTCTGTAGATTAAATACATTCCACGGTGTTTTTATAAGCTAAGGTTTTGTCGAAAAATTGTAATATTGGATTATATCTTTAGATACCTTTTACCTTTTACCTTTTTTTTTCTATAATGTATTTAAGATCCATTTATATAGAAGTTAATTGGGTACTTTCTTGTTTGAAGTAAATTAATATTCTATCTATTATTATTTTTGTCGAGAAATTTAAGCGATATCGATTTTCTGAAGGCATTACCAAGCAAGGTGTGTCCTAGATTCGAGATTATACGGTATTAAGAAGAAACATGAGGTAACCAGTTCATCTGACGCTATATACCTTATTATATCTTCTAAACAAATAGTTCCATTGCGATACAAAACTAATTAGATTCCTTCAAAAACTGCTCTGGAAATACAAATACACGAAATATTGTAATGATGTAGATATAAATGGTGGAAAAGAAAAAATTAGTAAATTTATCAAAACTCTTTATTGATCTATCTATTAATTTGTGATGGAGTATAATTAAAATAGTGTTGAATAGTAATGAAGAGTGACATTATGATGTACGATTTTTCAGCCGAATATTTTTGAATGACGTGATTAAATGGTATTTAAATTCCCTTCGTATCTTCAATAGTGGCTCCCATATCCACCGTGGTAGCTATGGTAATCTCCGTATCCACCGTGGATGCCACCGTGGTATCCTCCTTCGTACCCGTAAGATTTGACGATCACTGGAACCTTCTGGTAGACTGGCACTGGGTGTGGGACTGGTACCTTGACTGGCACATGCACTGGATATGCCACAGGCTTGGGTACGTGCACGGGAACTGGGTGAGGGACGGGGACTTTGACGGGAACGTGCACTGGATACGGGACCCTCTTCTCAACTGGATAAGGAACTGGTTTTACTACTGGAACTGGGTATGGTTTGATGACGGGTACGGGATAGGGCTTCTCCACGGGGACGGGAATGGGATATGGGACTGGAACTCCAATATTCTTCACTACGGGAACAGCGACTGGATGAGGGACAGGGACGGGGACTTCTTTGGTGATGGTGATGGATTTGGTAACCTGGTGACCACCGTATCCTCCAATGAAATGGTTACCGTAGCCGCCGCTATAGCCAATGTCGTGTCCTCCGACGTATGACCCGTAATGTAGTCCGCCGTAGCCAATGTCGTGAATTCCTCTCTTCTCTTGTTTTGGCTGCTCCTTGTTTTCCTCGCAGGATACAAGGATGAAGGCCGCAGCCATAAAGCAAAATACCTAAGAAAGAGAGTCGTTTTTTTAGTAACTAAGCTCTGAAAGAATTAAAAATGTGCTTTGCATCTGTCGGACATACAATAATATTACAATGATGCTTGAATTTATTTGATTGTATGATTAGTAGAGAATTCATCATACTGACTAATATTCTGTTTGGTATCGCATAATTGGCTATTAGGCGATGATGAATTGTAGAAATATGCTACCGTTCATAATAGCGGTGTGGTGCGATTCATACTTTACTTACCAATATCTTCATGATGTTCGTATGGTGGAGGATATAACAAGAATGAAATGCTCCTCTCTCTACGTCATTTTATACTCTCCGATAGGATTTGCTTCAGTTAATCCCGATTTCTTTTCCGCTTAATTTTTGCCTGTTTTTACCTTTACTGCTGTTTGGCAGAATTGAGAAAATGTATGAATTACGGAATGAGTTGGTATTTCCCCAACGTAAAATAATATCATAATTTTTAATGAATTTCTTCAATTATACTGTTGATAATTCTGCCCTCAATTCGTAGATCTTATCTATTACTATGAAAGTGAAACGTTTTAGCATTTTTCCACAGAAATATATTTACAGGAAAAGTTCCACTTTAGAATAAGTGGACTTGAAGGTAACGCTTATACGTTATCTAATCGTCGTTTAAATAAATATATGTTGAAACTTAAGTATACATTTAATTTCATAATGAATAAGATAATTGTGTGAACTACAACTGCTTTTCATCTTGAATGCCGTAGGTGAAAAATCAGCGTCATCTAAATCATTGTAATACTAATCAACTTACATTCTTCCTCTTCTTCTACTAAACGCTAAGGTTGACGGGCATTCAATTTCTTCTTTCCAAAGTTCGTCTCCTGATTTCAGAGTATCCCCTCCCTGCAATGATTCCTACGTCCTACATTCCTACAGGTATATATATATATATATATGAAAGGTTTATCCTGACTAATGATAGCTTAACGATGTCACCTTAATTTTTCAAAAGTTCTATTTCTCTATTTTCGATAATTCCCGCAGTATTTAATTCGCATGATTTAAAGTAACTTAGAAGGTAATTCGTAGCATTTATTGCAGCCTCTGTTTATTATAACTCCGATCGCATACCGATATCGATAAAAGAAAACTTAAAAGGTGTACTGTCCTACTTCTTTTGGGAATTATGAAGATTATCATTTTGCGATGTCCTTTTACTGAAACTTTGTAATATTGCTATTTAACACGATGAAAATGATAAAATGTGAGGTTCCGTAATTATTTATTGAGTTTGATTTCTAAATAGAAAATGTTGTACTTTATAATGTTTACTTAAACTAATGTGAAACTTATGCAAAATACTGCAACTTCATTTTTTCCTTAGGTCGTTTAATCTTTCACTACATAGCATCTCATTTAATGGAAAATATCATGCGGTTGACACACTAAATGCGATATTTAACTACGAAAATGTAAAGTAAGTTAAAGTAACGTAAGGTAAACCCCCCGAGTTCGTTTTGAAGTTCATCTCCTTTACCATTAAATTAGCTACCAATAGCTTTGGAATGGCGCAGAAGCTCACTAAGCATGACGAGGATTCAGATAGTTTCTTCTGCTTTACTCACTGGTCCACAATTTTATAATGGGGGAGAAAATCCGCATAATTGCAGCACAACGACACAGTGAGTAACCCATTTCACAACATTCCGTTGAAAGGACCTAAAAGTATCCAATTAATCTGCATCACTCATATCTCGGTGACTGTCATCATGTCAGCGATAAGCACAAATTAAACAAAAGTAGACGAAAGATACACAATTCTCTATTCTGCACCGATGACAAATGAGAAATATTTAACTCATCGAGATATGGTAGCGAGATAGTTTACATATTCTTGAATATATCAGCTGATAATTAGTGTCATTTTAAATTAAATTCTTGTTTTACCATCCAAAAAAGGATTAGCGATTTTTTCATAGGTTATCAGCCCTTTCCTAATGGCCGAACTCTGAGGAACATTCAAACATATCTGAAGCAATTTTTATCAGTAAAAACGAACTGTAACGATATCAGTTCCATTGATCCTTTTCCAGCTGAAGATAAGGATCAGTTGGCTAAAACTAGTAGGCTATGTAAAATTTTCTATATATTTTATAGTCCTCACTTTTGCAAAATTCCTGGGATTTATAGAAGGTTCATTATGCTAAATCGTTTTCACATTTTATTATGGAATATATATTGACTTTCAAAAATTACAGGGAGTATCAATTTTACTAACATAAGGATAAAGTTTAATTACAGTAGAAAACTTTCTCGTAAAATAGCTTGAGACGTAAAAGGAAATTTCAATCGGCAATGGGCATTCAGTTATGAGTGCAATAATGCGTTTAAATCCCTATCAGTTGAGTCTCATAGCATGTTAAGAAAGCAGGCGAAAGTGCGGAATTGTCAGTAATGTTTTAGCTTTTAGCGAAATCCTTCATTGAGGCACTATACATTTTCAAGAGTAAAATTAGTTTCGAATTTTTCAACAAATCATTAAAAGAAAATTTCAGAATAAGAATAAAGCCTATCTTTTTCCACACATTCACCTCATGAATAGAGAATTTTCGAACTTGGCGTTCTACTTTCAGAATTTTTTGATAACTCCCAAATAGGAAAGAAACTTTAGAAAATCAGAAAATTAGAAATTGGTGGAGATCAAAATTTTGGAAATTTAGATTCTCAACTTTCTATCTACCATATTTTCATTAATTTATTCGAAATAAGTAGAAACAATTTAGAACTTTAATAAAGCTTCAAGTGACTCCAGAAACACGGATTTCGGACTTTTTGGAGTTTAATCGAACACTTCTACCAATTATTTACTCATAATTGATTATAATTTGAATATTTATTTGTTTGATGATGCCTGAAGCATTCTCTTACTTAAAAGGAATACAGGTCTCTTTTTGCATTTATAATTGGTCTTTAACCTGTTACATATTTGAACTCATACAAGTAATTCTGGTAAGTACAACATTAGTCCGTCACCAAATTTTTAGCGGCTAATTTTATCATTCACTGCGATTTCTTACAATAGAATGCTTGATCACGCCACTTCCAGACTTTTTTTACACATAATTTCATGGATATCTTCCCCTGGGGTTAATGAATGTCTTTTTATCTTTCTTATATAAGTTGTCAACTTTATGGATTTAATTAGCATAGATTAGAATAGGACCTAGGAAGGACATATTTGTTCTTGGTGTATTTTATCATCAAATACTTTTTCCGCAGCAATATACTACGGAATTTATCTAGAACAGATGAGCCTTTTTTCATTGGAATGTCGCACTCTAAACATAAAATCACATACTAATATCTCAAGACACACATGAATGGTCTTTTGTCTATTTGTAAACGGGTAATAAAATTGTACGTATTAAGGTTATATATTTGCTATGTTGATGGAAGCAGTATATTTTCCATTTTATTTTCTCTTGGCGTGATAAATGAAATCAAAAATCAAAATATTTACATCCAAGTTTGTTTTCTAGTAGATAATATTATTCTTATGACCAGGTCATTTATGAAGGTCATTGTTTCCCCACCCATGACCTAAAATAATGGTGAGTGGCTGGATACGGTGATAATGACCATCAACTAAGTTTCCATCTGTAGCTCATAACCGATGAATTCTCCTATATTAATGGAAAAAATGTCATGAAAGACTTCTTTCTCATATTATTGTTATTCTCGTTTATTATCTTTCTAAGGTCAAATCAGTTTTTATACAGTGTAACATGAAAATGCAAGAGTAATATTGAAGGCACTTATGGTTCAGCGAGACCGAATATTTGAAACTTAGGTTATTAAGATGGGAAATATTCCATATCCGTCAAGAGAAATACTTAAGCTTACATTTGAGTCCATTCAAAAGCTTAACAACTTCAGGACACTTATATTTTTTAGTGATTGGTATTTGAGCAAGACATGACAAATTGTCCGGAACTTACAGCTTGTACTCCAACTTGTTAGCCGAAATAAGTCCTTATTAATTGCTTTTTAATCTGTTTACCGATATTCTGTATATACCATTTAATCATCAATTGAACAACTTTTATTTTAACTCTTAATATTCATAGACTCTAGTAACACCTTCACGTAAATGATAGAAAATCATAGCCAATGAAAACTTGTTGTCCAGCAATAAGTGTTATATCAAATACATAATCTAAAATCGAGTAATACAGAAGAGAAAATCGTAAGGCGATTATTTAATTAAAAAAATGAGGATTTATTTATACAAACAACGGTTACTATTCATTTTAGCGAATAAATACATGCACCGTGAAAAAATACTCGAAGACTTGAATATTTCATCGAAGATTATTTCAGTTGCCCCTATATTGTCATTAAAGTATTCAGTCGGCATCCAATTAGAACCTAGTCACCTCTACTATTGGCTTGCAGACGGAAGTGACGTTTATTACACAAGGTGAGGAGTAAAGTATTTTGCTAGATTTTCTATCCGATCCACAATGCTATAAGAGGAGCTAGTCCACGTAAGTGAATTACAATCAAGAGTAACAATTTTACTAGAGTTCCATAAGGGCATACCATAAAGAATAACCCTTATTCAGCGTTACTAATCCTCAGTTGTTTCATATCATGTTAGTCATGCTCATGACTGAGACAAATGTGAATAAAAGATACATTGTTCTCCATCTTAGAGCAAAAGGTAAATGTAAAATATTCCATTCATCGAGATTTGGTAGCAAACTACTACATTATATACACAAACAAAATATATAATTAATGATTAAAATATTTCACAGTTAATTATTGATTATGATTTCTTATCTCCTTCATTTTCCTGAAAAAGATGCAGCACATTTTCAAAGGAAAGATTAAAAATACTGCATGTATTAAGAAGAAATTTTATTGCCTTTCATATGACCAATATCGAAACAAGGGCTGAAACCAGATTTTCAACCATTATGATTTCACTTTAAATGTATACAAAGGTTATTTTAGGTTAACTTCAATAGTGGCTCCCATATCCACCGTTGTAGCTATGGTAACCTCCGTATCCACCGTGGATGCCACCGTGGTATCCTCCTTCGTACCCGTAAGATTTGACGATCACTGGAACCTTCTGGTAGACTGGCACTGGGTGTGGGACTGGTACCTTGACTGGCACATGCACTGGATATGCCACAGGCTTGGGTACGTGCACGGGAACTGGGTGAGGGACGGGGACTTTGACGGGAACGTGCACTGGATACGGGACCCTCTTCTCAACTGGATAAGGAACTGGTTTTACTACTGGAACTGGGTATGGTTTGATGACGGGTACGGGATAGGGCTTCTCCACGGGGACGGGAATGGGATGTGGGACTGGAACTCCAATATTCTTCACTACGGGAACAGCGACTGGATGAGGGACAGGGACTGGAACTTCCTTGGTAATGATAGCCTTTGTGATTCCATGGACACCATAACCTCCCACTAAATGGTGGTTTCTGTAACTGATATCATGTCCTCCAATGTATGACCCATAATGTTGTCCACCATAACCAATGTCGTGTATTCCTCTTTTCTCCTGGTTTGATTGTTCCTTGTTATCTTCGCAGGATACAAGGACAACGGCGGCGGCCAAGATGCATGGAAGTACCTAGGAAACAAAATCGTCATACATGCAATTCCCTGCTGTGAACTAAGATTGGAGTCCAAGGGATGAAGTAATGGTTTTGCAGTTTAGGTTTAAAAGGTTTAGTCCAATATTCATATCATTTAAAAACAGATAAGAAGTGAATCCTTGTAAAGGAAAGTCATCTTTCTAAGAAATCCGCATGCAACCTTGTAGATTTTAAATCAGGGGAAGCAGTTACTATGGTAACTAAGTGCTTCATCTTACCAAAGCCCTCATGATGCTGAAGTGAGAGATCAATGAGAAGAATGGTCTACTTCCTAACGCGCTCCGTTTTATACGTCCAGCAGGATTTGCTTCGATTAATATCATTTTCTTTTCCGCCTATTAGTTTCTAAAAGTCCGCCTTATCTCACGTGTGGCAAAAGAGGAGAAACTCCTATTTTACGAAACATTCATCTGTTTTTATTGGTTCACATTCTTTGATTTCTAACTAAAATTCATATTTTCTGATCTTACGCAAATAATGAATTTAAATAATATCTATTTTTTATTCTTAGCTTGGCTGTTGTGGCAGCTTTTTTTTGCTACAAACGCCGAAAAATATATTTCAATGACCTCATATTACTCCCCTCTCAACCTTGATGTAATTATATGAGAAATAGTGAGATTTGTTTTTGATGGAGTTCGTTCTGCGAAATTTCATCCTAAATCATTTTCGCTATGATGAAAATGTTGGTTTCCTTAGGAAAAGTCATTTTAATGTCTCGTAATTTGGTTTCCGAGAATGCTTATTTAAAAAGTCAAGCTGAACGAAAAAGTGTTTCAATTATTTGTGCTCCCGAAAAGCTAAGTGGACAACGTGTTCAACTTCAGTGAAGACGGTCCCGGGTTCAATTCCTGGTGGGAGCCGAATTGCGAAATGACCAAATGACCTTAGATGTCGAAGCACTACTAATACTACTACTTCAATTCGTTAAAGATGGAAAGAATTCATTGTAAATTGGCGTAACTCATATTGCCTTTTTATTTGTTTATTTCTCGTAGTAATTTCATCACTTGTGCTGAGAGTTAGCGAAAGCAGGGCAACAGAAGCACATGCCTGAAGTGTTAATAAAAAGGGGCTCAAAATGGAAGGTGTAATACATGGAAATCGCAACTTCCGATAGTAACTTCGTCTTGGGTGTTCTCGTCAATATTAACATCAATTGGTAATATTTAACTACTGCTACAATTGGCATGAATGACGCATAAAGTAATGGTTAAGTTATCAAAATTCTATCATAAACAAAATTGATGAGAGCACACGTAGGTTTGAGAAGAAAGTTTAATCTTGAAGCACCACCAGTCTTCTGTTAAAACTGAAAACAAAGAGAAATTATAGAATTAAAAAAATAATAAATATAAATAATTCTGTTTTTCTTCTTTAAAATACATTTTTAAAACTTCAGTCGTAAATTGCGTTGAACTGTCTCGGAAGGGAGAGCAGAATTTACTCTGCCCAAGGCGACAGCAGTCAGCACTGTGTCTGAGTACACCTAAATGGGCTTTAAAAGGGTCATAAATCATTCCCGTGTTTAATTTAGCAATGGATTGGAGATTAAACTTTATTGTATTCTATTGGAACTGTTATAATACGGCAAACATCAAAATGCGTTGAAAATAAACTAGGTACACTAGATATCTTTTATCACCAGAATGAAAATCTCAAAGTTCATCTTAATAGCTAATGGTTTTCCTAAATGCTGTAGTTCTTCACTTGCACTGCTGCAAATCTGTTGTACATATGTATGCGTTTCTATATCTAATATGATCGATATTGAAGAATATTATTTTAACAAGTGCATCTTCTACATTTTCGTAAATAACTTGCCATATAAAATTACTCAGACGCATCATCGTTCTATTTTTCGGGATTGTATTATTGAAGCATATTTAGTTCATCTTGGTTCCAATTTAATTTTTCACTTTTTATGTCACAATTAGATGAGCATCATTCTTCCATTTTGTCTTCCAGTCACTATTATTTTGCATTTTGCTAAATTTCCGTTTTGATTTATCGTTGATCTAAAGTAAACATCTCCAAACGACACAGAATCAGGATTAACTTTGTGGTAATTCTTAATATTCAAAGAATCAAAACACTCCATAGAGAGTATAAACTATTTTTACTAGACCACAGAGAAATATAAATACGACCTAGGACCTAGGTCTCTATGGAGTGTTTTGATTCTTTAAACATCTCCATATATATATATATATATCTACGGAAACTTTTCTTTGCTTCTAGTATAATGTTTTCTTTTGTTGATCTTATAAGACAATCGTAAATTTTATTTTTATCCTTAAAAGATGTTCTGGATACCACAACGATTAGTGTAGATATTATTCTGTAGCAGGGGCTCCCGTATAGTCAAGTGGGCAATGAAGTGAAAGCGGTCCCGGATTCGATTCCAGAAAGGGGCCTACGCTCGAAATGGTCTCAGTCGAAGCACTTTTGTCTGTAACACTACTACTATTCTGTAGCAGCGAGTAAAGGATATCGGGTGTCTTACCACTATATGGTCTGCACCATGTTTCTAACTCTTCATCATCTGCTCAGTGAATTACGACACATTAATATGTTATATCTGCTTTAACGGCCCCTTGGTTCGCTTTTATTTTATCATTTCTTCACACACATGATAAAAGGATGGCTTAAAAGCACCAAGTTTAATCCCAATATCATTAGGTACGCCTTTTTCGGCCTTTTCTTGCTTAAATGATGCTTTTTGAAATTTATGACGACATATTTTAGGAATTCTTCTCTCCAGGTTGGTTAAAATACTTGATATTATATTTGGAAGAAATATTTTGCCTCAAAATTTACAAAGAATGTATTCTAAAAGAATATGATAATATATTCACTTTCAGAAAGAGATGTAAATACAGAATCTATTCACGTTTATTAGGTTAGCCATAGTAAATAGATGAATAGCGTTACATATTGCTTTCGCTTCAACTCATCACACGTAAAACAATTTTGGACCTCAAATCCCTAAACACTACTCCTATTAGAACCCAGGTTATGGAGTCCCAACTAACACACGAAGTGAATCATATTTCGTGCTGTTGCCGATTGACGAACATAACAAAGCAATAACTACAGAGGTCATCCCTGAGGAAATCTTATTCTTCCTTCAATTGGTTACATTTATATTAAAGTACTAAGAAGCAACTGTCTTTTAGTAAGAAATTAATATATTTAGTAACTAAACAAATGTTATTATTAAGTTCTTAACCACACTAGTATATCATAATAATGTTATTTTCGTGTGAACATCTTTCGGATTTACTAAGACTAAAGTAAGAATAGGGATGTTGATCTTCCGAACGAGGAAAAAATATAAAACACCAGTTTATCTGCCAAGAAATTATTTATTGATTGCCATGAGGTAGTAATGAACATGTGACAAGTGACATTATGATAAAAGATTTTTCAGTTGAATATACTTGAGCGACGTGATGCAATGATATTTATATCTTCAATAGTGGCTCCCATATCCACCGTGGTAGCTATGGTAACCTCCGTATCCACCGTGGATGCCACCGTGGTATCCTCCTTCGTACCCGTAAGATTTGACGATCACTGGAACCTTCTGGTAGACTGGCACTGGGTGTGGGACTGGTACCTTGACTGGCACATGCACTGGATATGCCACAGGCTTGGGTACGTGCACGGGAACTGGGTGAGGGACGGGGACTTTGACGGGAACGTGCACTGGATACGGGACCCTCTTCTCAACTGGATAAGGAACTGGTTTTACTACTGGAACTGGGTATGGTTTGATGACGGGTACGGGATAGGGCTTCTCCACGGGGACGGGAATGGGATATGGGACTGGAACTCCAATATTCTTCACTACGGGAACAGCGACTGGATGAGGGACAGGGACGGGGACTTCTTTGGTGATGGTGATGGATTTGGTAACCTGGTGACCGCCGTATCCTCCAATGAAATGGTTACCGTAGCCGCCGCTATAGCCAAGGTCGTGTCCTCCAACGTATGACCCGTAATGTAGTCCGCCGTAGCCAATGTCGTGAATTCCTCTCTTCTCTTGTTTTGGCTGCTCCTTGTTTTCCTCGCAGGAAACAAGGATGAAGGCCGCAGCCAAAACGCATGAGAATGCCTGTAATTAAAGATTAAGTCCACTCGTTTTAACAATTAGATCTGGATTTGGTATCCAACGAAAACACTATTTGTATCACCTAGTTGTTCAGTTACATGCTATCTTGTTATACATAAGGATACAGCGAATATTTTGTACAAACTGACGTAAGTTAAAACAGGTAATACCAATTAATCAATGGGTTCCTATTACTCACCAAAATCTTCATGTTGTTTACGTTAAAGTTCGTGAAAATGTGAATGATTCGGTTTCCGCAGCTCGGTAATTTATACCTTACCCAGGATCCGCTTCGCTTCCCCTGAATTTCTTTTCCGACTTTGAAATCTTTCTTATCTGCGCGTAGGCACGAGGGAAAAAATCTTTCACTTACGAAACATGTGATAATTATTTTATTAGCATTTTAAATGTAATACAGTGTATCGTTTCAATCTATTCCTTATATCATTGGCAGAGGAAACGATTTCTGACTTTCGGCTGTTATTTTTGTTGCAAAAGCTACTGAAACCTATTGCACAACGAATAGGATTGATATATGTTCAACATGCGTAGAATTAAGCGCAATTCTGAAAATATTTCCTTATTGTTTACTCAATATGTTTTCGTTCTTCCTTGTTCATTTAAGGTCTTTTTACTTCTTGTGCCTAATTACTGAAATAGAAATATATCCAATGGAATTAAAATTTAAGTAATTGCTTTTAGATAATTTTACAGTAAGTTGTTGTGGTTTTAGACAGTATTATGAACAATAAAGTAAAAAAGAAACTTAAAGGAAGCCTCACATATAACGCAGATGCGATTCATTATCCTTTTGATTTTATTTATTTAATTTTATGTTTTAATTTAGCCATTTAGGCAGGTCGCGGTCCTGAGGAGAGTCTAAAATGCTTCGTACTTTTAAACATTTCTTGGCATTCGCACAAAGACGGTCGGGGACCCTTTTAAAACAATTCTTAGGCAATTTAACGATTTTGTTGCTAATTTCGAAACTTTTTACTACCTTAAGATATATCTCATACTCTATGGAGAATTTTCTATATCATCTACCCTCTTCTGCTTACTCTTAAAGTAAGATGTCTGGATCATTTCAAATCAAAATTGCATTAATTTCAGTTGATAAAAGATAAACGAAATTTTTTCTGAGTTTAGCAACTTTTTATCTACTATATTTTAAAAATAAATTGGCATCTATCAATATAGGCAATACATAGCACATTATTAAGTTATACATGCTTCATTACATCAAATTTTTGCATTAATCACATTGTTCTACATGTCTATACTGAGGTGTCATATGCCAAAAAAATTAGACAACAGAATTACATCTAAAGCAAGGGAAAATGTTTTAAAATATATGGTGGATTATTCATATAGTCATATACATAATGAGTATTTTTCGGTAATGACTAAAAAATGAAAAGTTAAGTGTAAGAGACTAAAATATCTATGTATGTACACAGTAAAAGGATCATGAAATAAGAAATTGAACTTTTTACTTAAGATATATTACAATAAGAGGAGTACAGAGCCGTGTGTTCACGTAAAAAAATCACAAATACCAAGATGCAAGTTTCTTCTAGAAAATGTCAACATTTTTCAGTATTGGTATGAGAATTTCACCAATTAAAGCGTTACCCTTTCCTAATAAACCTCTTTTCATATTAATATTTAGCTATGTCTGTTTCATGCTCGCGTATCTTAATTTAAATTCATGATCGCCATTTCCAACATAACCAGGAAATTTAAACCTGGCACTCAGTTAATCCCAGTTCTCTTCGGTATTCCATGCTTAATAGATCTCGGCTCCTACTACGACTGAGCATTTTACCCATCTTCCTTGCGTTTGCCGTCGTGGTACTTAGCTGCCTTCCTTGCACTCCGTGTGTTTTCTTAAAGCCCATTCCGCAAGAATCCCAAATAATTGTTTGAGATTCCCACGGAACTTCATTGTTATCATTTATGAAATAGATTACACAAATGCTGTATTTTATGTTTACTTTCTGTATTTAGTGCAGATTCTAAGGTTTAGAGTATATCAGTAATGAGTATCGTGAGGCAGTTTTGAGAATCAAGTTAACAGAATTAAAAAATATCAGTCATAGCTCAGAAAAACGTTATTACAAATCCCTATCAAGCTTATTTACTAGATAACCGCTTTTCTCATGCTTAATTACTTTGGTCGAAGATAAATTACGGATGATGGATTCATGAAATGAGGTTTGAAATATTTGCACTAATTCCTACCTTAGTTTATACGTTTACAATAATTACAATATAATAATTTAGATAATATCGCAACAAAGAAATTCAAAGCTGTCACGTTTTTGTTCTCTTCTTCTGCTCATGATATAGCCTTTCATTATTGTCGCAATACTTTCTACTCCAATCGTACAATTCTAAAATATATACTGCGGAAATCACATAATTTGTGGACTAAAATGTTTATTTTACGTTAATCGAATGACTTGCTAACGCAATCCGTCTCTTGGATTTCCGTGAATATTTAAAAATATTTTACAACTACTAAAAAACTTTTAATCTGTGAACTCAAAAAATTCAAATTCAATTACGTAAACTCAGTTGTTTATTAAATAATCGTAAAACGTGCGAAAAAATTAGCTTAGTTTAAAATGCAGAATGATCACATTTAAATTGATTGAAATATCGCAATAAATGCTATTGCGTGTCATCCGAGGATTTTTTGGGGATATTCTCCTTATGTGCCATAGAATTGTTTTCGTGTTGGCTATTCTTCCGTGTTACATAAACTCAGTACGTTCCATATTATGAAACCGTTTTTTGTTAAATGAATACATTGAAAGTTATTAGAGACGCAGCAGGCCAAAGTTGCACTTATGTTAAACGATATAGTATCGGACATAATGTCCCCTCCCTGCTATATAGGCCGCTCCGATACAACGAGGAAAATGGATGCGAAAACGAACCGATTCAAGAATTCGTTTTTTCCGCGAACGATACGCGAAAGTAATCGACTAGGTAAATAGAATCTTGGTGCATGCACCCCCTGCCACACGCCGAAAGGTGGCTAGCAGGGTATACACATAAACATAGTGTCAACCGGTCTCCACGGTAGTCTTTAGTATCCTGAATTATTCTCATTAAATCTGTGGAGACAGAGGTTTTCTACAAAGATTTGAAAAGAAGCAAATAAATATACAAAGCTTAAAAATATAAACAGTAGTGTTTTATATGTAGTATTAGGAAATATGTAGGTTTGTTATGTTTGAATTCAATTGAGACCGAAAAAAAAAAATTAGTTAAACCAAAGTTAGACCGAAAAAACCAAACGAAAGTTAGTTTCATCAGCGATTTGCGTGATAACTGACGTTCAGCAAGACGTACCCCATTGCGTTCAAAGTCCTTGCAAAAGTATTTCATGGTCTATAAGGAGGGTAAAGGGAAAGTGAGCAATCGCGTGCACGTTTTCAGTATTTTAGTGAAAGCTGTGGTACAGAAATGCTGTTATTTCAGGGTTGAGGAATCAATTCGAACAGTGACTATAAGGGAGGAGAACGATGCCAAGTAAAGCCGTGTCCATAAGGTGCCAAACTGGGTGATTCTAATAAATAGCGTTCTAATATTCGGTGTGGTTTGCTTTGCTTGGTAGCGCGACCACTTCGGTGAAAGTGGCCCAAGTTCGATCCTTGTCGTAGCTCAACTTTCCCGACAAGGGTTGACCGCGAGAAGATCATCTATCGATGAAAACAAGAGCCTAGTTCATCATCGTGTAACTAATTATCTTCAACGTCAAGGGCGTAACGAAGATACCTTCTGCATGGGGCCCTCGAAGGGGTCTCAATACAAGTCTTCGCTTGAGCATAAAGAAGATGCATTGATGGATAGTTTAGGATTCATTATACCTATATGGTATAAATAATAGGAAAACTCTATAGATAATAAATGGAACGAAGATGGATTATATAAAGTAAGCCGCTATTATATTTCGTTGTATAAAAATATGCACATAGAGTTTTGAATTTTATCTATTAGGAGTTATCTCCCACATATTCATTGGCTGGAAAATCGTCAGTACGGAAATGATTTCTTGTCTTTGAATAATAATTTGATTATCCCACGTTTTCAAATACTGGGAAAGATTATCTCTTGTACACGATTGCCTATTCGAGCATTCTTGCTGATGATAATGGGCAAGATATCTCTTTTCCGTCCCCAATATCACAACCGGAATAAAAATATCGATATTCCAACCTACATGTTCCATCTGAAAGATTTTACCCTGAGCATTCGATTGATCATATCCAATTTCTGAATAGTAACCGGTTCTTCGCAATTTCCCCTGCCAGCTCAATGGAAGTTCTTGTTCCGTGTCTGCCGCATTTTGCTGAGAAGAGGATTATCCCTTGCTTAGATCTCTTTTAATAGATAAGCTTACCATTAAGTTGGAATGTGTAAGAGGATTTCAGTCCTCATTCTATGCAGCACATCATTTCTCTCTTTATTTGCAAAGATTATTATCTTAACCTTGCTCTTAGTGTGAATTAAATATATGCAATTTCTTATTCTTTTCATCATGAATAGATACCACAAAGTTGAGGCCGAAGTAGTGGATTTTGATATGCAATTTCTACTCAACTTTATCAAATTTAGGTTGATTTTTTTTAAATGTCATATCATTAAAAGTAACATGGATCCCAACGCTATGGTATCTTTCTTTGTTGACACTCCTCAATGTTTTAGGCGATAAGGGATTAAGTTATGTACATGTACGCTGTTGAAATATGGCCGTCGAAGTTTTTGAATATGCGCCGAGACTAATTACACCATTTTGAATTTTAAAATTAAATCCATATTTTAAAAAAATCAGTAAAACTGGCGTGAAGAAAGAGCACTGCTCGGTCTATTTCTAATTTGATCTTCTTCTTCATAATCCAACTCATATTTAAATTACAATCCATGATTAATTGTGCCAAGGAAGTAACAATTTTAAAATTTTTACGTTTTAAGTCCACTTCATGTTCACAAGTCCACATGTTTCCTTAGCTGTGCGTGCTTTCGCGTGTTTCCCATCATGAAATAGAAAGTATTTGACATGTTCTAGCAGGAAAGCTGCTATTCCATTTCCTGAGGCACGGAAAATCTATCTTTACCATCGCCTCAATTAGTATCATTAAAATCATATTTGCGTAAAAACTTAATGTTCAACTCATCCATAGCCATTTACGCGGAATTCTATCAAAGCGGAAGCTTCTCTTAATTTAAACTGACAGTTTATTGACACCAGAGTAAAAAATTAAAATAGGTTTTTTACATTTTGAAAGGAACTAAAATTAGTCGAGTCTTAATTATTCTCTAAGGATCTACAAGATAAACTTTCCATTATTTCGAAATTAATTTATATTTTAAATTCTAAAACGCCTGGCATAGTTAGAGTAGACTGATAATTATATATCGAAATAATAACTTTCAATTCATGAAAAGTTTTAGAATATTTATAACATTTCGATATTCTTTATAAAGGATGTGATTTCCATTACTAAGCTGAAATTACTCCAATCGTACAATTCTAAAATATATACTGCGGAAATCACATAATTTGTGGACTAAAATGTTTATTTTACGTTAATCGAATGACTTGCTAACGCAATCCGTCTCTTGGATTTCCGTGAATATTTAAAAATATTTTACAACTACTAAAAAACTTNGAAAAGTTTTAGAATATTTATAACATTTCGATATTCTTTATAAAGGATGTGATTTCCATTACTAAGCTGAAATTCCGTTATGACAGTTTCTTAGTGGAATGTCATATAATTTCTTCCATTTTCTGTAACACTTAAAAGCATTTGCAAGTAATCGAAAATTATCTCCCAAGTTAAAAGCATAAAACATAGATTAATCAATAGTAAAATAATGCATTTTAATGACAAAAATCAATTTTTACAATCACTTAGAGCTTTTATACTGAAAAGCTAGCTCGTTCCTCCGCTACTATATTTAGTTTAGATTATGCTACTGAAAATTTTATTAGAGCTGTGAATGCTGCTATTGCAACTAATCAGTATAATAACACAGTAAAGTGGGATAAAGCAAATACATTCATGCGGTAGCCAAAGGATATTGATTTAACTGTACATACTGTATTTACTGTATTTAAGTGTATTTGTGTATATTTAACTGTATTTAAGTGTACATCGACTGAGTGTAAGAGTGAGGGATTAAAGAAGGATAGAGTGGATTATATGTATATCAACTCGCATTGTTTTCAATATATTTCCTATGTTATTTGAAGAAAATTCAGAAAAATGCTAACGCAAGAAAGAGTTTTATTCATCGGTCATTGAAAGCGAAAGAGAACTATACTAAGAAAATCTGGCAACAGACAGCCGGAAGCTATATTTTCTTAAAAAAGCCGAGTTCGAGCCGAAAATGTACATATACTAGACGTTTTGGGCTTTGGACGATGGCTCGAGCCAGCAGCTCTACTAGTAGGTGTATCTTTACATAAAATACGCGCCATACTAAACCATAAGTTTGTTAGCTTTTGTAAGGACATTCTTGGTTTAAGAAATGGAACAGATTGTTCATGCGGAGCATAAAATGTTTATTTCTCCAGCCAATTCCCACTCCATGTTAAATTATTTTGTAAAATTAATCTCATTTTTTGGTAAAGAAACCCTTCGAAAGAAGGGTTCCGTATCCAGTGAGAGTTCCCGTAAAAGTACCTGTACCTCAGCCATATCCAGTAGCAGTTCCTAAGCCAATACCTGTCCCAGTCAAAGTACCTGTTAAGATTCCAGTTCCAGTCAAGGTGTCCGTGCCAGTGAAAGTACCAGTCATTAATCTCATTTTTTGGTAAAAAATCTCTCACTGGATACGGAACCCTTCTTTCGACGGGATAAGGCACTGGTTTCACTACAGGAACAGGTTATGGCCTGTTGATAATCAGGGGGTGGACCACTCCATATATCTTTGGCCCAGTATTGTATCCAATGCCCTCATAGCCAAGGCTGAACAAGTCTCTTTTCTCTGGTTGCGAAGCATCTTCAGATGATACTGTAGCAATGGACAGAGCCAACAAGCTTATCCACGCCTACAATGGAACAAAATGACAGTGTGAGGCTTGGTCTAGCGTACTTGACCATTTTTGAACAAGGATTCCTTGTCGCATTCAATGATGTTTATAATATAAATATTTACCGGGAATTTCATGTTGAGGTGTTACTTGCAAGACTGAGTTGCTAGCAGTAGTGTCAGTATGTCTCAGCGCTATATATTTATATATGACAGATTGTGAGAAATCCCTTCCTTCTAGGTGCTCTCACCTTGCAAGTAGAAGTTCTTCCTTCACAGAGTCTTTAAATTGGTAATCCAACTTTTGCGACACACACCTTTTTGGGTAACTTGCACTACTGCTTGGGTGCAAGTTATTCTGATTATGGTAAAGACATTTCAATAAGGACTCTTTTGGGAAATTCTACCAATTTGTAATCGTGTTCATTGCATTACTAAGGAATTGTCTTAAATCTATTACCTATGAAAACAAATAGACGATATCCTAGTTCTTGTTTTTCTTGCCATATTCCATTTTACATATATATGACTTATTAATTATTCACCTTTTATAATATCCAGCCCTCTCTCTTTCTCCCTTTCCGAGTTATTTCTGTTAGTATCTACGAGACACGCTTATGCCAATACATTATCACACCGCATCATAAAAGTAAGCTAAATTTCATGAACATCCTCATTAGTATAATGTGTTTTTACGTCTGTGTTATCACAGTTTTTCTGCCTCCCTCCTTGTGTTGTCGTTTACCTACATCTGGGTTTTTCTCCGTAAACTTTTAGTTGAGGAGCATTTCCCCACAAACTCAAATCAAATGTGTGTTTATTAGTATCTGTATCAAATTTGTATTTACTATTTTATATTTATTCATCTACTAGTTTGTCTATTAGTATCTATCTACTAATTAGTACTACGTAACTACATATCTAGTATAAGTTGTTATGATAGTATGCTTTAATTTATTTCTCTGGATGTAAATTAATTAAAGTTAGTCATTTTATTTAATAGTGTTAAATTTGATGTTTCTTTAAATTTTATTCTTTGTCTTACGCTGATTTTTGTCCGAAAAAGATTCAAGTGCTTGAGATTGTTAAGAAAGTTTATCGTTTTATTGTACTAGCAAAAATGCATTTAATATTCATGAGTTGATAGTAGCGAAGAATTATGAGACGAGGAAATAATATTTTCGTAATACTTCATAGTTGCATTGTGAGTAAAAAAAGGCGATCCAAAGCCTATGTAGCAAACAGCTTTCATGCACGTAAATATTAACTCAACTTATTTTTCAGTGACTATTCAACGAAAATAATTTTTACGAAGATTTATCTTTTCCGAGTTCGAGAGATTGAATGCAAAAGGTTCTGAATGTGAGAGACAGAATTTCAACATCTTTCAGTATGCATATTTTTGGACCCTCTTATCTTTCTCCGTTTGCTTTTTGGGAGATGCGTTTACGATAAGTGTGGAAAAGATTCAGATACCATCTGCGAACAAAGGATTCCGTATCATGATTAAAATCTTGAAAAACTCAACGTGGGAAGACGTTACTTCGTGGAAGGCCACAATAAATTGTCTTTTGTTTTTAATTAAAATCATGGTAATCACATAAAATTATTCGGATCGATATCTTAGTATATGTTTTGGAAATAACTATTGTGAGGAAAATATAGGGAGTTTAGTCGTTGGTTCTTTTTTGAAGGATTGCGATTTCTTTGAAAAAAGTGTACCTTTCCGGATAACTGAACGCCGAATTTTTTCATATACTGGCCGCATAGCAGTCACGTGCGTCAAGCATTTTCTCATAATAGAATAAGAATTATTCGCAAATATATTTTATCTTACGCCACATCTAAGATTTTACAATCTCGTTCGTAATCGCGCTCATAATCAGTTCATTCTTCTCACACAAAATAAACAGATATAACATAAATTGTTATTTATTTCTTTTCTAATTTCCTCATAAATAAGCATGAATGTTTTAATGGATTCTGAGTTTGGTCCGAAGATGTTGACGTAAACTTTACACGCATATTTGAATCTTTTTCATAATATTTGACTCAATATGCGTCCATTTCTGTTATTGGATTTTTCTGGGCACGAGAATTTCTTGATTTTACGTTTTTATCTACAAAATCAATTTTGTCATTTTTATTAGGTTGCATATCACTTACTTCGTGACGTCATTATGAAAACTGCTTATTTAGACATGATGGATAGAGCAAGATTAACAAACGCTAAACAAAGGAAAACGGGTTAGGTCCCGTTCCCGGTCCCGTCAGACTTTTTTCAAGTCCATTCTTCCTTGGGATTAAACGCTAGACATTCTAAGATGCAATTACCTTCTTTATTACTGCTCTTTCATAGCAATTTCAAAGTAATAAAGATTAAAATTTCGACAGAAGGATTCTTAACCTTGGTCTACAACATGTAAAAGCTTTAGGATACGGTGAAAAAACGGCTCAGTTAAGAGACTTTCTTTTACAATTTTTTTTAAATTTACTTCTTCATGCAAAACCGCAATAATTAGGTTATTATTAGTTTGGGAGATTACTTTGTGCATCTATCACTTTATATATTTTTATTCTCTCTTGAAACAACTTATGCAGTAAAATTACGTCATTGAATTTTAAAATCGGTCGCTTGAAGCACCGAAACTTCGGCGTAGTAAAATTAAAATATCTTTCGTTCTGGATGAAATGATCTTTATTGCATTAAATTACAATGCTGAAACAATGAGATAATAACAATACATGATGATTTACTTGTTTTGTGCAAAATATTTCGGTGAGAAACATGATATTGGTGATGGAAATCGAAATTGATGTTCGGCGCGAATTTATCACGCCGTCGTGCGAATGATGAATTATGGGTATCCACCCTCCTCTCCTCCTTCATAACCTCCGTATCCACCACCCTTTCCGCCTCCGTAACCTCCTCCGAGACCCTTGAAAGAACTGTAGCTGGTGGCTCCTCCATGTCCGCCACTGTATCCACCACTATAGCCACCACCGTAGCCTCCTCCGTATCCACCACTGTAACCGCCTCCGTAGCCTCCTCCATATCCACCACTGTAACCGCCTCCGTAGCCACCGTCGTATCCTCCGTGGCCGTGAATGAACACGGGAACAGGCTTATGCACGGGCACGGGGTGTGGGACGGGGACCTTCACGGGCACGTGGACTGGGTAGGCAACGGGCTTAGGAACGTGCACGGGGTAGGGCTGTGGCACATGCACCTTGACGGGAACCTTAACTGGGACTGGAATCCTCTTCTCAACGGGGTATGGCACTGGTCTTTCCACGGGAACAGGGATGTGCTTGATGACAGGGTAGGGTACGGGCTTCTCAACAGGCACGGCAACTGGCTGAGGTATTGGGACGGCGACGTGCTTGACAACGGGGTAAGGAACAGGATGGGGTACTGGGACAGGCACTTCCTTTGTTACCGTAATAACTTTTTCGTGGCCACCATATCCTCCATAGCCGCCGCCATAGCCGCCGCCATAGCCTCCTCCGTAACCACCTCCGTAACCACCTCCGTAACCACCTCCGTAGCCACTGCTGTATCCGCCGCTATATCCTCCATATCCACCGTAACCAATGGAGCCAATACCCCTCTTCTCCTTGGCTTCTTCTTCCGCGTGGCTCAGTGCCACCACAAGGGCCAGTGAGCAAATCAGTGCCTTAAAATAACCAAAAGATAGAATGACAATCTAGAAAGCAGATCAGACTTGTTCTAAATGAAGCATGCCAATAATTCAACTTCCATAAACTCAAAATAAATGATTTACATCAGTAAACGGTCATCGCTTTATTTCACAAGACATATATTCGAATCACGAAATATTAAAAACGCGGAAATAGGATAACTCGGTTCGTATCTGGTTATTAAGATAGTGTGGGATATTTACTGGCTTTAAATCATACTAACCATTCCTACCATTATTTATGCTATTGTTATTATTCTTTTGGAAGGAATAACTAACTCAAAGAAATTAAATGAAGATTGAATATAATGTGTAAGCTTCTCTCAGTTAAAAATTTAGAAAGGATGATTTCAGGATTTCATTTCTCATAAAATTTCTGAATGTGGAAATAAAAGAAATTGAGCAATGGTTTGAAGGTATGAACGAAGTTTATGTTACACAAAGGGTGAATTTTCAGTTATAAGATTCTGTTAAAACATATCATGCACAATTCTTTCATTCCTGAAATTACTTATAACGAGTGATTAGAAACTCAAACGAATGCAACGCCTATTAGAATTTCCAATGAGACTTTTTCCATCGCATACATCTGTTAGCCATCTGCAGCTTCAACGAAGTTAGTGCCCTTGTTTGACTTCCGCAAATAACCCTTCCGCCTATCGCTTTCTATAAACTCTAATGTCTTAATGACAGTGAAAAAAAGAGTGAAAGTTGCGTAACTTTGTCACAACGAATTCCCCTTTAAGTTTCACGCTACTGTAAGTTGTTTTACGACGGAATTTAAAGAGACAGGATGTGATTCGAACGGGAAATGACCCGAAGGAACAGACGCTTGACTCGAGAATTGGGGTAAGAAGGGAGATTTTTTAGATTGTAAAACTAGTGCCTTCCTATGTCCAAATTGAGAGTGAAGACCGATGGCAGTACAGCGATCTATAAAGCTTTCCTGCAATGGAGTTAATTCTGAACCATACAGTATATACGGATATGAAATTAAGGGAACGAAAGTCGAAGGAATACGCTGCCAAGAAAAAGGAGTTAAGAAATTTTAGAATTAGATGGTCTTATCCGAATCTGAAAAATTAACAAGGGATTGTTAGAGTATCTTTCAAGAGGTGATGGAGTTCCGAATCCACTGTTTCGGCCCCAATTTTTGGTAGATTTCCACGATGAGAAAGAAATAAAAACAACCCTTAAATGTTATCAGAGAAGTTAAATCTCACGCGACCTAGATTTCAGACCTACGGCGGCATCGCCAGGTTCATTCCCCTATCACCATGCATTGAAACCTAGGAAGGTTAAAATTCAGTGGCTACGTTTTAAATTTATTTTTATTCCTTCCTCGTGATGTTTGAAATTTATTTCAATATTTTCTAAATAATTTCAGAAAAGAAATACGTTCGTCCATCCAAAACGAAGGGAAGAAGAAAGGTTTGCAAGAGGAGATATCTCTCAATGTAAACCTAAAGGGAGGGGAAGAGTAGAAAGACAAAAGAGAAGATGAAACTTTTGATGCCAAATTAGGCTAGTAGTCTAATCCTGGAAAGGGGATGAGAATGATAATGATTTATTTCTAAATATTATAGCTGTTTATTTTAAGGAAGAATGACCAAGTTGAAAAATGCCTCAGTTCAAACTCAATCACTTTTTCAAATGTTCCAAGTTTTGGATGATTATTAAAATTATTCGAATATGAACAACATCAGATCTTTATTATAAATAATTCAATTAGAGTATGAGGACTGATATTAAATTAAAGAATATATTAATTAATGTAAATGAACTGAATATAAACATATCATATTATTTCTATGAAATATTTGAAATTATATTAGAGAAAATGTTTTATTCTAATAATTAGTACGCGTGAGAGGAAGAGAAAATTGAAATTTAGGAGAAAATACTTAATTATTTCTTAAACGTATACTTATGAAATCCATTTTAATGGCTATATAAATGTCACAGAAAAAAATTGCGAAGCCCAGTTGAATTCATAACGTTTGTTCATCGTTATTACTCTGCAATATATAATAAAATGAAATATACTCCTCAAAGTAGTGAAGGTTTTTGGAAGGGAAGAAAAGGACGTTATCTTAGCTCTATGATGTGATAAGTCTAGTGAAAGCCTAAGAATAAACGGAGCTGAGCAAGTCTGACTAGAACGGGGATTGAACCTGGGTCTTCCACTCTCCAGGAGGATGGTCTATCCCGAAACGGGGCTCGCCTGTCCTGAGATACAGTATAACTGATTGGAGCCCAAAAAGTTCAGACAGTGGAATATCCAGATTCGAGTCCCGGCTTTGTCAGATTTTTTCCCTTTGTAATCCATGTGTGTACTGGAGGTTTTAAGCTAAAGCAGCTGGAGATACGTAATTACGGGAAATAGAGAGAGAAAACATCATCCGAAATGAAATGTTCCTTAATTATAAATTGTGTACTCGTATTATCCTAAGCAACGGAGAACACAGCTGCTGAGCAATGCTATCAGCAAATGGTACTCACCAAGCACTTCATGGCGGTCTGAGTGAATGTACTGGTTGTTGTTTGAAGGCTGGAATCGGAACACTGATTGAATGTCCACTCCTGCGCTTCCCTTTTTATACTGTTTTTAAATATAGTTCCGCGTTATTTGCATTCACATTCGAACCCCCGTTCGGTAGACAATATTTACTTTCTCCAAGGGTTTTACGTATGATAAAAAACATTCTCCTTCTCATTGGGAGAGCTGTGAGAGAACTCCTTTCGCTAATAGTCCAGTGAGCGGCAGAAGGAGGGTGTTGGAGCAACTTTTTCGTCCACTCTTCGCAATAGAACTAGATCGGTAACGTAACACCTATGTTTTCGATCCCTACTTTTATATTTATGACCCCGTTTCTGCGGAATTACCGATTTAATCGTATTCATCTATCAAACGCCGTTTGCAAAAAGGATGCTGGATGGATACGACAGGTAGTATTAAGTGCCTTCCATGGATGCCCGCAATACTTCCAGGCGTTTCATGGAAGTCGCATAATTGCTAGACCGGAAGAATCGAGGTCGACATCCCGCAAATGTGCGTTGCTCCGCTATCAAATTTACTTTCATATTGCATTAGTGAGGCGTAGATGCAAGTCTATTGCATATACAAATCGTTGCGTAACTGGGATTAGAAAAGGAGTTTTCGTGGATGGTTTTCGTGCCTCCTCCGGTATAACTGATGGCACCGTCAGTTCTGAAGTGATTCGTCTTCGATGTTAACACGTAGATTAAGGCAGATTTCATTTTAGTGTTAGAAAATGTGTTACTGACGTTTATTTTTATAAACTGCGTTTCCTTATCTGTTAAATTACTTTCTATTTCTTAAAATGATTGATAACTTGAAGAGGTATGAAAACAAACACAAAATTATCACATACATTCATCTAATTTTTACGAGTGCGAATAAAATTCGTAATTCGATCCTTCCCAAAAACTTCTCCTTATCCTCATTTACCTTGAATCAGTAATATTTATACATTTGTGGAAAACAAATGTACTGAGAATACTTTCCCTGTGGCACATCAACAATGCATCTAAATCATCTAATTGTTTAGATTGTTTAAAAATAACTTAGATAATAAAAATGTATCTCATTCCTCTTCGCGAATATACAATTTTACTTAAAACAATGTTCAAAATAAAATAAACAAGTCATTTCTGGGTTTTTTTATCGGGATAAAAAAATATCTCTTACTTAGGATTATATTTATCGGAATTCCCATATTTCTCTAATTTTAGAACCTGAGATGGATATGGTATTTCACTTGAAGGTAAAAACTACAATGATATGATTGGAAAGTTTTTATTTCTGGTACATATTTCTATTATCTTCAAACGCTGATTTCGAAAAAAAACGGTTGTTTTTCTATATGGAAGTAAGAAACGCACTGCTGGTCAATGATATATATTTACCGTGATCACATGGATTTAAATTAGTATAATAAATCAAATAGGGTAAAGAATGGGATTCTTAGATAACAAAATGAATTTTTTTTTAAAACCTTCTGAAGTCATGACAACCAAACACATTTTTCTGTCCTCCATTTCAATCTATCAATATATCTTGATGACAGATCTTCCACCTTCTTTGAAGAGAATGTCGACGATCTCTAAATCTCGAGATGAGATCCTTAAATATATGTATTAACTTCGATTGACCTTAAACATTTTCGACGAAAGAAATTATTTCGATAAAATTCATAATTGAGTTCAAAAGGAGCGTTAATAAAGAGAGAGTAATACATTCGGCCATAACGTACAAAAAAACGTTACATAGAGGAATTGCAGTCCCTACTAAACTTTCTGAAACTTTAGTTTACGTACAAAACCAACAGTTGTGAATTATTCATTTATCGTATTATTCAATTCAATTAAACATTTTTAGTGATTAACTCATGTAAGGAATTACTGCATAAATTATAGTTTTACTTGACCATGTTCAAATTTCATTTTGCGAAAATTTTATTTCCGTTTGCTATAAATCGAAGTTCATCCAACCAGAAAAAGGAAATGTTTAGTGAGTCTAGTTACCTCCTCAACTAATGAACCTTAGCCGAGTATAATGAAACTTCAATCTCCTTTGATTATGTTTTAATATTTAAAATCACCGACGGAAATTTTATTTAAGACATGAGACGTAAAATGCTGACTTTTTAAGCGAGAAAGCGATTTGATTGATATTTTAAAGATAATCAGATTACTTTCAAACAAGTTTTTTTGTGTATTTACGTGATTAAATAAATAAAGAATATTTTTATTCTGCGATCAAAAACCGAGTGACTTTCAAACGTGAGGTAAACCAGCCTTTCTTTGATTTAAAAGTTCCGTCGCACATAACGGAAAACATATACTCTCACCGTCGTTTTCGGCACGTGGAAGGACGGAAGTGGTTCACGATTTTCTGAGGTCACTAATAAGAAATTACAAAATAATAATGGCATAATGCCATGGGGATATATAATTTCATTGTGAGAGTAATATAAATCAAAATAATTTTTATAAAATAAATGACAAATCAAAGTGCAAGGGATGGAAAACTGTTTTTGCCAAATGAGTATTCAATCAACATTCAAAGACGTTCAATTTTAGGATTGAACCTGTGACTCTTGCAATCATTTATGATAACTTCTTCTGCATCATTATGGCTCTGCATTATTCTTCTTAATCATTTATGATAACTTCTTCTGCATCATTATGGTTGGGTAGGTTTTTACTTTTAGTTCTCAATCCTAATTCTGGAACAACTTAAATTTAAAAAAAATAACAAAGGAGCTTTGCTTTGCATATTGTCTGTCTAACTGAATTGGATACCTTTACTTGTTCACTAACAATCAGTACCACCTTTTACTATCTCATTTTCTTACTATATCACAAGTGGGTCTCATAACTCACGGTTACAGACTTAAATTATGAGAAAAATTGGGTTTTCTATTTTGCGCAGCTGTTTCTTTTAGTATTCCTTGGAGAGGATAGAAATAAGAGACTTCATTTCATTAATAAATTTGCTCGTCAATAAAGTAAGAATTGTATAAAAGAGAAACATTTCCTTGATTTCCAGGGTTACTTACTGCAAAAAACATTTAATTATAAGTAATCCCCCATTACTAGTTTTCTTACTCGATTAAAATACGCACTGATCTAATATCTCAGAAGCATTTTTAACGACTCAATGGAACTTCTCGTTTTTGTGATGGAAGTTTTTCCTAGTCGTCTAGAACTGAATCTGGGATACTTTCACCTATCTTTGGTAGACTTGTCTCGTCATGTCTTGTATTATACCCAATTTCATGCTTGCCTCATCGGAGTTCGTTGCATCGAATCAGCGTTCTAAAACCTTTCGGTTCATTAAATGTTGGACATGAATCACTGAATTTTCAGGGTGACTAAAATATTCTTGGTTACCATAACTTATAGATCTTTCTAACATATTTTTTTTTTTAAGAAGCAACAACCTCACTTTTCAATCTTTTCTTATAGATTACACAATGCGTAAGACAGAGAAGGTAGGACGAAAACTGAAAGGAAGGAAAGTTTTATAGCCTCTAACCATTAGCCCAAGCTTTTATTGAGATGTCCTTTTCTTATTACGTAAGATAAAAATAAAATTGAAATCTTTCTAGTCTGTGGAAATCCTGATTAAATCCAATTACGAACCGACCTTAAGTGCACTTAATATGACGAACTGATATCGTAGTTGATTTCGAAATTTTAATTTAATAAAATATATTTAATAAATCGTTTATAAGGTAACAAAATATCACCTTCTAAATATTTAACAAAGAAGAAACATTTGTATGCAAAGCTTCATCCTTACCCTGTGAGGTACTTCTTGGTGTATGGCAAGGGTAACCTTCCGAAATATTATTCAAATTGAATATTTTCATGTGCGTATGTCAGGAGGGTTATAAGGTAATCTTGGTATCTCTCTTTTCGTTGGATATATTATGTATTATTTAGTTGTATTTTGCCGTTGTATTATTTTATCACATCTTGTAACAAATTAATAGTTAAGTTAACAATGGTTACAATAATAGAATAGTAATAATTTTAAAAGCATAGGAAGGGCTATTTTATTTTATATCTTTAGGATATGATCTTGGATGTACTCTCAAATTGGCGATGCTAGGCTCGAATAGACCTCTATATGGAAGTAAGAAACGCACTGCTGGTCAATGATATATATTTACCGTGATCACATGGATTTAAATTAGTATAATAAATCAAATAGGGTAAAGAATGGGATTCTTAGATAACAAAATNATTGCATGAATATATCGTCTAAAATGGTTCTTTGCAGGAAGAGTTAATCGCTCTCAAAATTTATTTTCTAAGTTTTCAGAAACAGTAGGCGGGATATATTCTCAAAAGGATTCGGTATATTTTTCATATGAAAACGAATTCTCTGTTCAAGAAATTTGGTCCTTTGTGGTACGTAAGAACGCCTAGGTTCCAAGGGTGCTGCAACACCCTAAACGTACCGCCAACAAGAGGAGCATAACCTTTGTGTAACACCGGTTTCCTCCACATTTTCAGGGTGCGCTTCGTCGATTTTTCGGAATATAAATATTTTATAAAGATCAATTCCTTCGTCTATCTCTTCTTGTTTTCTTGATGGGAGTAAAACGTTTGTGTAACTTAAACACCCCTCAAGACTTGAAAGGTATGTTCCTTGCTCAAAATAATGCACTAAGTTTCCTGAATGAGAAGGTTCATGCAAAATTTGCTTCCAAAAATCGGAGTCAAACCTGGCATTGAACCAAAGACCGTGTTGGAAAAATATTTGTCATATAAGTTATACGAAAGCGTTAATTCTCACGTCCTTACAGTCACGGAAATTACCAAAAATACTGAAAATCCACACAATACATTCTTATGAGATAAGTCGGGAATTTGGGGCCTTCTAGGATTGTACTACAATATCTTATCTCACACTTCCTTGGGGGTTTCCTGTTTCCACTAAAGCAGATACTATCAACATATGTAGGAAATTTTCTAGAAATGAGCAGGATGAAAAGAAAATTCACGTTTCCGGAATATGCACACGCAGAAGGAATAAAAATAATACGTGGAGGAACAGCAAGAAATGTAAAACCTAATATAAAAAGGCTATAAAAACTCAAAAGTTACACAAACTGGAGAAAATCAAAAGGAGAATGATGAAAATGTAAAACTACATTGTTAAATGGAAAGATCAATGCAATAGGGACGTAATATTAAGCAGGATTAGCAAATTAGTAGGTTTTTTCTCATTTTGTGCTTTTATATTTTAAATTTGCCCTTTTATGTTTGTCTTATTTCTTTTAAATGTGATATTTTTAAATGAGATTTTATCACAACTGCTGCAAACAGGTGATATTAAGATAAACAGGGTAATAAATGCAACTCTTAGGAATGATCTCAAGAGAAGATGCATGAGTTTTGCGCTGCAGGGAAATAAAGGAGCGGAAAAAATTAAGTGGTAGTGTTGGCTGCTATTTCTTCGAAACACTTCAGCAAGTAAAAATTCACGTTTCTCCGCGAATCACTCATTCTAATCTCGGAAATACGTGAAAATATTACCCACTAAGAATTCTTCTTGTGTACCGCTCATTACTCATGCATGGCTTTGAACACAGCCGTTCGCTGATTTCAAAGAGAAACAGGCTTTTTAAACTCTTTCATCTTTGCAACGTGCTGTAATCCTTAGAATGAGAAAAATCCTTTCCCTTACTGCATTCAAATCCGCTTTTCGTAGCTTATATGATTGATTCTACATTCCCTATTATCGTACGTCCTGATTTCTTAAGATGATGAATAAGGGTATTCATGGAGACGTGAAGTTATGTTTAATTAAAACTAGCCGCCTCAAAGCTTTCAATCTTCAATTTGTGAAAGTCGTCACCCAATGAGTAATAGGGTGATTCTCATAGAGTGCATTGTCCCCATTTTGATTTACAGTCACTCGGACGGATTCCCATCAGTTATTGGTGCTATTTTACTTTTATTTCATGCAGTCCTCAGCTTTTGTCACAAAAAAGAGTAGAAGTGGTTAATCGACAAACTTGCGAGTTATTTAAAATATGACCATACTTGTTTTCTCTGCAAAGAACTATTTCATAACCTGAATTTTATTGTTTATGCATCCAAAAATGGTATTCTGCACTCATCTTTGAATAGATGCTCATTAGATAGGATAGTTAGATGAATGTATCCCTAAAGAACAACTTGTATTGTCCTTCCTCGGTAAATAGTCTGCGTCTTTCATTATTATCAACTCTATGATTCTCGCATTAAGAAAGGTGAAATATTTTTGATTTTGTCCAAGATTTAAATTCATTTCTCGAACAAAATGAAATTTTAGCGTTAATGTGCCCTACTTCTCGCCATTTACATTAATTCTCGATAGCTAATCCCTCTTATTATATCATTCAGCACTTTTTGGCTTTGCCTTCACCTGTCTCTTCCTTTGCTTCCTATCTTCAATTGCTTCCTTTAGAAATCCTTCTCCTGTCAGTATACGACCCAACTGTTTCCTCTGCCTCCGTTTCATCACTTCATTCAAATCCCTTTCTTCCCCAGCCATCACTAGCGCTTCCTTGTTAGTTTTAATACTAACCCAGTTTACTCTTCTATTCATCGCTACACTCACACCTGAAAAGTCTTCAGTCTTTATAATCTTTATATATACTAATCTTTAGGTATAGTTTTCTTTAGATATAAAGAAACCCACACCCGGGCAGCGAAGTATTAGTCTTTTCCTGATATCTTTCTTAAGGTCGACAGTAATTTGCTCCCTTCAGTATATTAATGTCTTAGCAGTTATCACAAGATTAACTATAAAAGTTAGCATTATATTTAATGGTAAGAACCAGCAAGATAAAGTACCAACTATATAACGCTGGAGGAGTCAGGGAGTTTGGAATAGTATGAGCAATAACATTTCAGATAAGGAAGACAAATGCCGATTTATAAGCTGAGGAGGAGTTGAAATTTTCAAAAAGTTGATATCACATGAATAAAATTTAATTCGTTCCACAAATTTTCAAAAAACTTTGTGGAAACCGGTATACTGTGAGCATTTCCTTAAACGACGAACGATATAGCTAGGTTCGACGAAATGAAGGCTAAGGTAGTCAATTAAAAATAAATTTCTTCTAATTAAAATAAAATTATAATCATAACTGCAATTCCCAATGAGACTGCATTTTTCTTAAACGGGTCAGACTGGAACGTAATCGATTTTGCTTCCGTTTACAAGAAGAACATTTACATAGCCTTTCCCTCAGTGAAGAGAAATGATCTAGTTGATCATTGATCAAGAAGTGATCCGCATTATCTAATGCTTCTCGAATGAAGTAAGAGCTGTGCTTAGAATGAAAAGTATCTTATTAGTCTGGAAGTCGGTCAATTCTCCCATAAAAAGATTCCTTCATTCTATGCAGTCGCAGGGAAGATTTTTTCATGGTATAATTTTTTACTTATTTTATAACCTTTAATAGAAGGCAAAACTCCTCAATTGTACATCTACACTTACTATAATTGTGACAGTTCTTATACACATAAGTAAAATTATGTGTTTAATTTTGATATTGACTAGACTTTGAACCCTCTTCCATTTTTTCAAATAGAATTTATAGCAGAAATTTTCATGGATGAGTAAATAAAAAGCTATGTCCAAACGACCCAGTAAATTGGAGTGAAAAGAGAAAATAGAAAGTTATATTCCAATTGGACGTCCTTTAGCAAACATATGTTGGTGACATCTCGTCAATCAAGTTTAATTTTTTCAATTTACCATATGTTATATACAATGAATATCATTGATATTAGAAAGTTTTACTCACTGCTATTAATTTTAACATTGGTAGAAAGTAGATTTTTTGTATCATTATTATTATTCATATTTCTATTTCTTCTAACTCCAGTTCCAATTTCATTCGGAGGATTAATTACTACGTAGCTATAACTGGCATTCACCTTGCCAAAGCCCAGTTAGTGTCCTAGCATCACATGGCCTTAAGTGATATGAATGAAGACGAAGTAACAAAATGCAGCCTTGAGAATATATTTGTGTTTACATATGACTTGTGCTTATGTGTACTTATGATTTGTGTTTCTTGAAATTACTGCGAAAGTTTTCAGTTTTTGGGAGAATCTTGATGGGAAGATCATTTTGCATTAGAATTTCGGATAAGAAAACGATATGAGCAGTTTCTTCCTCTTGCATTTCCACGGCGTTATCGGTTCATTACCGCTCTGGTTTCAATGCTGTAATTTGTGAAGCGAATGGCTCCGTCGGCATTTTTGCAGGTGAATTCGTGCCGCGGAAGGGGCGCGTATGCAAAACCTAATCCATATAAATAAGAGCAGTAACGGCCCCGGTGGCTGAATGGTTTGCGTGCTAGTGTTCCAACCCGGGTTCTACTCGGAATATCCTGGCTATTGAACTGTTGGATGTGTTCGTCAATAGTAACAATTATCGAATGGATGTAATTGGGGGTTTCCTGTTTCCACTAAAGCAGATACTATCAACATATGTTGTAAGAGTGCAGAAAGAACATTTTTCTTCGTCATAAGCATTAAACAGAATTGAATAGAAACGTCTTTATTTCGAGCGAAATTGGGACTATAAAGTCCCCTCTTACAACTCACCGATTTCATTTTAATACAGGAGAAAGATAGAGAAGATAAAAAGAAATATGAGGATAAACTAAGTGTGGAAAAAAGTCAAGAGCTTAGGAAAAAATTTCCACAGCAGAGAAACACCCACAAGAAGGGGTAAAGAACTTGCGAAACCTGCTTATGGTTGACATTTAAAGAATATTATTTCCATACCAAAAAGAGAAAAGGCAATATTTACTGAATACTCACAAATCAAGCAAAAACATTTTTTTAATTTCAAATTTGGCAAATGTTTCACACCATAAGATATTCAATAGCATAACATTGAAAAATGTAAAGAAAATAAAAGGGAGGTTAAAATTATACACTACGAATTTATGTTATGGCTGAAAAAATATTAGCATAGCCAAAAAGTATCGTTAATTGCGTTCAGAAAAAATACAACGACAGCAAAGCTTAAGTCAGTAACAGTTACTTACACATCAAAAAAGGATGAAGACCGATAGAGAGAGGGAGAGAAGATATTGCAGGATAGTGGGATGAATAAAAGAAGAAACTGTGGTGGTTTTCTTAAAATAAAGATCGTTGGAACTTAAAAGTATCAGAATTTGGAAGCTGTATTTCAAATTGCTTTATCACTTAATTAAAAGATATTGTGATATCTTTCCTTTAAAGAAGAGAAGGAAAGAGAGGAAAGCGAAGAGAATGAGCGTTTCATATATGTTTGGCTGTGACGATGTATGACTTATGGAAAATAGGTGTTCGGTGATAATGTAAGGAAGTGGAATGAAAGGAGTTGAGGTGAAGATCCTATAATAAATTTAACAGTTACTGAATACAATTCAGACAGAATTTTGATTATTATAAAGTTTATATACAAATTAAGAAAAGAGAAAAATAAAAAAGATGACTCTTATAATGCTGACAGTGCCTCTGAGGTCTTACTCCAGTGTAGACAATGTAATACTAGTCAACATTCGAGGTAACCCTGTCGGAGAAAAAAATTTTATTCCTGAAATAATGATAAACTTGATAAATGTTAAAGAAAACGTGTTTATTGTAAAATAACTGAGCAGATATAGTAAGTACGAAACAACTTAAAAAGAAGTAACACTAGTGAATCAGACATTGTAAAAGAAAACACGGCTCGTCTCTGAGCGAGGATGATCTCTCTCGCCTCCACTTTATCGAGGTAAATGCGGTCTTTCTTGCACACGGCACCACTAAATTGTTCTGTACATCTTCAGCCACCAAACAGATCACACCGCTCACACAAAAAATACATAAGCTTCATATCAGTAAAATAAGAAACGAAAGTTTTTCCTCACGTTCAACAGAATTTTTACATACGATTAATTTGAGTAACGCATTCAATCGAATCAAGTTCTGTGGTTAACCAAATGATCGTCTCTTAACCGTGGTAACCATAACCGTGGCCACGGTAATCCTTGAAGCCGTGGTACCCATGGGGATGAGCGTAGACTGGGAACTTCTTATAAACGGGGTAGGGTTGAGGTACGGGAACCTTGACGGGTACGTGTACAGGGACAGGGAAAGGCTTAGGGACGGGGTAGGGTACAGGGTGCGGTACGGGCACTTTCACTGGAACGGACACCGGATAAGGGACGTCCTTTGGCACGGGGTACGGCACGGGCTTCTCTACGGGAACTGGATAAGGCTTCCGGACTGGGACTGGGTATGGCTTTTCAACCGGTACAGGGTAGGGTTGGGCTACTGGTACGCCAATCTTCCTCACCACGGGCACAGGATACGGATGGGGCACTGGAACGGGCACCTCCTTGGTGACTGTGATTGATTTATGGTAAGGGAAGTGGTGACCATGATAATGGGGCGCGTACCCATGTCCGTAGCCAAATCCTCCGTAGCCATGTCCATAGTCATGTCCATAGCCATGTCCATAGCCAAATCCTCCGTAGCCATGTCCATAGCCATGTCCGTAGCCATGTCCACCATAACCATGTCCATGGTCATATCCCCCGTATCCGTATATTCCCCTCTTGTCTATCTGCTTGGATTCTTTTTCTGCATCCTCAGAGGACGCGAGGGCTATTGCCGCACCAAGGAAACACGCGAACACCTGCGAAGGTAAGGATACATTCGATAGGACGATATTTCAGTGTTGAAAGGAAGACACTCGGTCTCCTATGTGAATATGAAGGAAAACGTTCGTTTACTTACTAGGCGGTTCATGGTCTCTCGCTGTAGCGTTGTGATGACGTGTGTAGACGTTTGAAAGTGCTTGTGACGAAGAGAGGAGATCTGCAGCTTATATATATTTGACTCTTTACTTCCGTCCTGAGTGATTTCTCTCCATTTACCGCCTTCCGCTTTCCCTTGCGGATTCTACATTTATGGAATATGTTCCCTCTTTACATAATGAAAGCACACAAGCAGTTTTAGGGAGACGATGACCAATTTAATACACTAGCAAATCTACTCTCCGCCGTAACATGCTTCCGAGAAAATTTTCGTAATGGCCGTCATAAGATATTACGACTTTATGGCGCAAAATTTCAACAAGTCAATTTCCAGAACATTTACACAGTTCCTTCCGAATTTTAGAAGGCTAAATGAGTTTAATCGGTAAAGATGTCAATTGTAAGCTATCCGACGAAATGAAATTCTTAGTTAAATTTAAGAATCCGTTGGACATCTTAAATGTGAATTTTGAAGTGGAACGCAATCCTTACAGAATTAATATGTAAATATGGACGACTTTATGGTGACCATAGTTGATAATATTAATTTTCATTATCATTCAATTCTTCATAACTATTTCCAAGATTAAATATGAAGAAAAGAAGAGATATTTATTTTTTAATTAAATCGTTTAATTTTTTTCAAGTGTTTCCAAATCAGGGTTTCCAAAGAATTTCCCTTCGCAGATTTTATCAGCGTTTCTTCGAATCGACTCCATTGCATGAATATATCGTCTAAAATGGTTCTTTGCAGGAAGGGTTAATCGCTCTCAAAATTTATTTTCTAAGTTTTCAGAAACAGTAGGCGGGATATATTCTCAAAAGGATTCGGTATATTTTTCATATGAAAAAGAATTCTCTGTTCAAGAAATTTGGTCCTTTGTGGTACGTAAGAACGCCTAGGTTCCAAGGGTGCTGCAACACCCTAAACGTACCGCCAACAAGAGGAGCATAACCTTTGTGTAACACCGGTTTCCTCCACATTTTCAGGGTGCGCTTCGTCGATTTTTCGGAATATAAATATTTTATAAAGATCAATTCCTTCGTCTATCTCTTCTTGTTTTCTTGATGGGAGTAAAACGTTTGTGTAACTTAAACACCCCTCAAGACTTGCAAGGTATGTTCCTTGCTCAAAATAATGCACTAAGTTTCCTGAATGAGAAGGTTCATGCAAAATTTGCTTCCAAAAATCGGAGTCAAACCTGGCATTGAACCAAAGACCGTGTTGGAAAAATATTTGTCATATAAGTTATACGAAAGCGTTAATTCTCACGTCCTTACAGTCACGGAAATTACCAAAAATACTGAAAATCCACACAATACATTCTTATGAGATAAGTCGGGAATTTGGGGCCTTCTAGGATTGTACTACAATATCTTATCTCACACTTCCTTGGGGGTTTCCTGTTGGAGATCACACGGCATAAAATGGCCAAAACAATGACGCTTATGGTATATGAGTATCCGCTTCCTATGAGTAGCAATATAATATGAAAACCTACACATATTTCAATAAATGTTAACAATAAAGGTAGAGAATGTCTGGAAGGTAAGAAGATTATATTTAATAGCCATAAATTATTTATTTGGGAAAAATGAGTGAAAATATTTTCTTGCATGGAAAACATCGCGATCGACTAGATTTTGCATGCGTATGACGTGATTGCCTAACTCCGACTTTCAAATGCAAATTCTACAATAACCAAGACCGAGTGGAGTCATTTATTTTTGAGCAAGGAACATACCTTGAAGGTCTCGAGGAAATACATGTTAAACAAAGATGACACTCCACTTGTAAGATTTGTTCGTACAACGGAGCAAATGACATATTTACCATTTTAGTCAACCAATTAGTTTACAACGGAAAAGGCATTATAATTGCCTCACTCTATGAGGCATTTAATCCAAGTCTGAACGACTTTTTGCTTTAAATAGGGAAGAAACATAAGATTCACAGCCAAAGAAATAGTCATTTTTCGAAGTTTGAGAATAGTGTCATTTTTTAACTGCACGATTCACCTTATCACCTGAAGAAGCTTTCCTCCTTGTAGGTTCAGGTATTCCAGGTGGGGTAATCTTGCTTCGTGGAAATGAGATAAATGCAAAGACTGAACATTTTTATTGGTTGAATTCAGATGATACATGAGATATTCAATGAGAGAAACGAAGTGCTCCTTTTTTATACATTGAATAAAATTCCAGATATTTAAATATGTAATTTTTTCAGTAGAGGGATTTGAGCCCTTATCAATGGGGTATGGGGTCAAAAAATTAGTGAAGGCCGTATCCTCCGAAGTAGCCGTGATCGTGGGAGTTGATGTACACTGGGATTTTCTGGTAAACAGGCACTGGATGTGCAACAGGGACCTTCACGGGGACGCTGACTGGCACAGCCACTGGCTTGGGAACATGGACAGGGACTGGGTAAGGGGCTGGGACCTTGACAGGGATATGAACTGGGTATGGGACTCTCTTTTCAACTGGGTAAGGGACTGGCCTCTCAACAGCGACTGGGTATGGTTTGATCACGGGCACTGGGACTGGTTTTTCCACGGGATATGGGACGGGATGTGGGACTGGGACTCCGACGTTCTTCACTACAGGGACTGCAATTGGTTGTGGGACGGCCACTGGGACTTCCTTGGTGATGGTCACCGTCTTGCCAATCTCGTGTCCACCGTAGCCTCCGTACAGAAGGTTTCCATGTCCATATCCATAGCCACCGTAGAGGGCGTCGCCGTATCCGTAAGAATTTCCGTATCCAAGACCGAAAAGGCCTCTCTTTTCCTGTACCTTCTCTTCCTTCTTGGCATCTTCTGCTGCCACAACGGCTAAGATGCAAGCTAGAATCTATGGAAACGACAAACCGTAGAATAGTTACATCTTCCGTGTAAATAATTTTTATCATTGCCTAGCATAGCCTTTTCACTAAAACTGAGGGAGCGAATAGAATTTTATTTCTATAAACTATTAAAGTATTTTTGATATTTAAATGTTAACCACGTGGTGACTTTTCACCTTGCTGCTTCGAATGAATAGCTATTTTGTAAATTCAATCATTCATCCCACATTTTTGTCGTTGCAGCCACGACTTCCAACAACCACTGTTTCCGGCCATCCTCTTCCTTTTATTGTAGATTAAATTTATATCATAAATTATATTTAGCTATTTTTTATATTTAATCAATAATAATTTTTATAATTATTTCATTAAATATTTTGCGAGCAGCAATGAACAAACATGTACAAATATTCATGTCAGGGACATTTAAAGGAGTTTCCTTCTCCTTTTATCCTTCGGGCATCAACCAGAATGCTATTTTACCAGGTGAACACGGTTATTTTAAAAAGAATATACCAATTTTGAAGCCGTATTTCTCTGCTCCCGTGAATTCCGCAGAAATGATTCAAGAATTATTTGACCAAGAGATCTTTATATTGGCTCCTGAGAGCTCGATTATTCTTAAAGGAAAACTAACTGGATTGGTCGGTAGCGATCCCATGACTTCGCTCTCTTCACTCGGCCCCAAGCTAATTCCCTATAATAGTTTCCTTGGGGGTTCCTGAAATATTATGTTTACATTCTATCACCACAGAACATTTGATGAAATTAAAAAACACATAACGATGGCGATAAACTATGAGTATCACTACACATTGCAACGCATTTAGAACGGATTCTCTTATCGATTGAACATGATTTGATTAAATTTTTGAAAGAATTCTTCCTTGATAAGGTTTTTTTAAATCGGTATATTCTTATTGAATGACACAGTATTTAATGTATTGGATAAGATAGATTGATTGATATTTATTGCTTTCAATATCAAAGAATTATCACATTCTTTATATTGAACTTAAATCTGCGCATTTATTATTCAATAAACTCAATACATAGGCAAAGTGTCATCTTTGAGGAACTGTAGGGGAAAGAAGCTTAGTCTGTAACGAAAATAACGAATCAAAGTATCACTGGATGATGGTTGAAAGCTCATAAACTGCCGCATGTAAATCTAGTTACTTTGTTTTTTGATGTAAAACATCAAGAATATAATGTATCCACTAAATATATTTAATAATACAAAGCTTCGCCGGAAATCTGATTATCCAGAAATAAAATAACAGTTTCAAGTTTCTCCTTAAGCCAATGAAAAATACGTTATTGCAAGACGTTCAGATTTTAAATGGGAAAATAGGAAGTTTTTGTGATTTGCTACCGTCGAATCTTGATTCCTCGAACCTCGATCACTAGAAAACCTCTGTAAGTAGAAGAAAAAGTCTCTCACCTTGAGAAAACCTCGATTGCTCGAAGAATTTACAATGAATAACTCAAATTTTTAGCCGACCTTCCGGAGTCATGAAAACCTCTTCATGTCGATTTCGAGGAGGTCCGACCTCTTTCCCTCTTTATTTCCACGTGCTCAACCACAGAGTATGTCGCATACAGCATATTACAGCCTGTCCGGTCGTTTCTACCTACCTTACGTGACCCTTTCTTTATGAAACTTAACATTTTAGGATCCCGGATAGCCAAGTGGGCAACGCGTTCGACTTTGGTGAAAGCGGTACCGGGTTCGATTCCCGGTGGGAGACTATGTGCGACCCAAGCAGTCGAAGCACTTTTAATAATACTGCTACTGCTACCTTAACGTTTGCCAGTTTTTAATAGTAGGTACATCGTTAATCTACAATATTTTTTTGACCGCAGGCAGATATTTCGTTTTCTAACGTTAATTGTAAATTGACTGTATATCATACATATTTTCTTCCAAATCTATTTTTTATAACTATGTTTAATGAATTGCAAGGATACCACGACTACTTGCGTCTTTACTTTACCCCTTTTTACAGTTGAGACATGGCATGTAATTTTTAACGTTTTTTTTATTTTAATATTAATTAAATCGTGAAACAGCGCAATATTAAAAAACCTCGATAAGTCTTACTTCGGCTGCAAAAACTTTGATTGCTCGAAACTTAATGAAGGTGAAACCTCGACAACTCCATGATTTTTGGCCGTCCCTTGAGATTAGAATTATTGAATTTTGACTCTAAAATCCCATTATATGGCATTCCAACAAAAAAATAATCCTCACTTTCTTTAAGTTACTTAACTACTGAAGGACTTTCCATTACTAGCGTCACGAGCACCTGTCAATTTAGTTATATGCTTTTAGGTAAATATCCTCACTTACCAGGAGCTTCATGGTGATGGTGATGTTCCCTCTCTTGGATGGACGGAGGCAGGAGTTGCTTTGACTCTTCTTCCCATTCTCGTCTTTTTTTATACCCCTAATTGGATTCGCTTCGCTTCCTCTCGAAGAATTTCAACTTACACCTCTTTGCGCTTTCCCTCGCATTCCGACATCCGTCGAGGTCTTCTTACGTAAGTCGAATATCTGATGAATGAATTACGTATTTTTTGAGATCTCAAAATGGTGATACGAGTAGCCGATTTCTCGGGTCGTAAAAGAGGAGGCTACTCGCCAGAATTTCATAATTTTGAAACATGATCTTCTTTGGGCGTAAATACTATCTCCTATTAAGTTCGCATTTTGAAGTATGTCANTCTATTGCATGAATATATCGTCTAAAATGGTTCTTTGCAGGAAGAGTTAATCGCTCTCAAAATTTATTTTCTAAGTTTTCAGAAACAGTAGGCGGGATATATTCTCAAAAGGATTCGGTATATTTTTCATATGAAAACGAATTCTCTGTTCAAGAAATTTGGTCCTTTGTGGTACGTAAGAACGCCTAGGTTCCAAGGGTGCTGCAACACCCTAAACGTACCGCCAACAAGAGGAGCATAACCTTTGTGTAACACCGGTTTCCTCCACATTTTCAGGGTGCGCTTCGTCGATTTTTCGGAATATAAATATTTTATAAAGATCAATTCCTTCGTCTATCTCTTCTTGTTTTCTTGATGGGAGTAAAACGTTTGTGTAACTTAAACACCCCTCAAGACTTGCAAGGTATGTTCCTTGCTCAAAATAATGCACTAAGTTTCCTGAATGAGAAGGTTCATGCAAAATTTGCTTCCAAAAATCGGAGTCAAACCTGGCATTGAACCAAAGACCGTGTTGGAAAAATATTTGTCATATAAGTTATACGAAAGCGTTAATTCTCACGTCCTTACAGTCACGGAAATTACCAAAAATACTGAAAATCCACACAATACATTCTTATGAGATAAGTCGGGAATTTGGGGCCTTCTAGGATTGTACTACAATATCTTATCTCACACTTCCTTGGGGGTTTCCTGTTGGAGATCACACGGCATAAAATGGCCAAAACAATGACGCTTATGGTATATGAGTATCCGCTTCCTATGAGTAGCAATATAATATGAAAACCTACACATATTTCAATAAATGTTAACAATAAAGGTAGAGAATGTCTGGAAGGTAAGAAGATTATATTTAATAGCCATAAATTATTTATTTGGGAAAAATGAGTGAAAATATTTTCTTGCATGGAAAACATCGCGATCGACTAGGTATTGCATGCGTATGACGTGATTGCCTAACTCCGACTTTCAAATGCAAATTCTACAATAACCAAGACCGAGTGGAGTCATTTAATTTTGAGCAAGGAACATACCTTGAAGGTCTCGAGGAAATACATGTTAAACAAAGATGACACTCCACTTGTAAGATTTGTTCGTACAACGGAGCAAATGACATATTTACCATTTTAGTCAACCAATTAGTTTACAACGGAAAAGGCATTATAATTGCCTCACTCTATGAGGCATTTAATCCAAGTCTGAACGACTTTTTGCTTTAAATAGGGAAGAAACATAAGATTCACAGCCAAAGAAATAGTCATTTTTCGAAGTTTGAGAATAGTGTCATTTTTTAACTGCACGATTCACCTTATCACCTGAAGAAGCTTTCCTCCTTGTAGGTTCAGGTATTCCAGGTGGGGTAATCTTGCTTCGTGGAAATGAGATAAATGCAAAGACTGAACATTTTTATTGGTTGAATTCAGATGATACATGAGATATTCAATGAGAGAAACGAAGTGCTCCTTTTTTATACATTGAATAAAATTCCAGATATTTAAATATGTAATTTTTTCAGTAGAGGGATTTGAGCCCTTATCAATGGGGTATGGGGTCAAAAAATTAGTGAAGGCCGTATCCTCCGAAGTAGCCGTGATCGTGGGAGTTGATGTACACTGGGATTTTCTGGTAAACAGGCACTGGATGTGCAACAGGGACCTTCACGGGGACGCTGACTGGCACAGCCACTGGCTTGGGAACATGGACAGGGACTGGGTAAGGGGCTGGGACCTTGACAGGGATATGAACTGGGTATGGGACTCTCTTTTCAACTGGGTAAGGGACTGGCCTCTCAACAGCGACTGGGTATGGTTTGATCACGGGCACTGGGACTGGTTTTTCCACGGGATATGGGACGGGATGTGGGACTGGGACTCCGACGTTCTTCACTACAGGGACTGCAATTGGTTGTGGGACGGCCACTGGGACTTCCTTGGTGATGGTCACCGTCTTGCCAATCTCGTGTCCACCGTAGCCTCCGTACAGAAGGTTTCCATGTCCATATCCATAGCCACCGTAGAGGGCGTCGCCGTATCCGTAAGAATTTCCGTATCCAAGACCGAAAAGGCCTCTCTTTTCCTGTACCTTCTCTTCCTTCTTGGCATCTTCTGCTGCCACAACGGCTAAGATGCAAGCTAGAATCTATGGAAACGACAAACCGTAGAATAGTTACATCTTCCGTGTAAATAATTTTTATCATTGCCTAGCATAGCCTTTTCACTAAAACTGAGGGAGCGAATAGAATTTTATTTCTATAAACTATTAAAGTATTTTTGATATTTAAATGTTAACCACGTGGTGACTTTTCACCTTGCTGCTTCGAATGAATAGCTATTTTGTAAATTCAATCATTCATCCCACATTTTTGTCGTTGCAGCCACGACTTCCAACAACCACTGTTTCCGGCCATCCTCTTCCTTTTATTGTAGATTAAATTTATATCATAAATTATATTTAGCTATT
>KZ308585.1:671490-698257 GCA_000376725.2 Ladona fulva
TTTTTTTTATTTTAATATTAATTAAATCGTGAAACAGCGCAATATTAGAAAACCTCGATAAGTCTTACTTCGGCTGCAAAAACTTTGATTGCTCGAAACTTAATGAAGGTGAAACCTCGACAACTCCATGATTTTTGGCCGTCCCTTGAGATTAGAATTATTGAATTTTGACTCTAAAATCCCATTATATGGCATTCCAACAAAAAAATAATCCTCACTTTCTTTAAGTTACTTAACTACTGAAGGACTTTCCATTACTAGCGTCACGAGCACCTGCCAATTTAGTTATATGCTTTTAGGTAAATATCCTCACTTACCAGGAGCTTCATGGTGATGGTGATGTTCCCTCTCTTGGATGGACGGAGGCAGGAGTTGCTTTGACTCTTCTTCCCATTCTCGTCTTTTATTATACCCCTAATTGGATTCGCTTCGCTTCCTCTCGAAGAATTTCAACTTACACCTCTTTGCGCTTTCCCTCGCATTCCGACATCCGTCGAGGTCTTCTTACGTAAGTCGAATATCTGATGAATGAATTACGTATTTTTTGAGATCTCAAAATGGTGATACGAGTAGCCGATTTCTCGGGTCGTAAAAGAGGAGGCTACTCGCCAGAATTTCATAATTTTGAAACATGATCTTCTTTGGGCGTAAATACTATCTCCTATTAAGTTCGCATTTTGAAGTATGTCAGGCGAAGTAAAATTTTTGGAGTAGATTTGTTTGATGTTTTACCAGTGGCATATGCGTTTTAAAAAACACCTGTTAAATTACGAAGCTTATGTTGGTGGCAGTATTATGTAATTTATAAGAATTTGATTAATTCCAACTTTTCTTCCATCTACACTCATTTTTTCTTTATTTATATTACACCCAAAAGGAAAGCGTTCCCAAAAAACATCATTCCCGAACGGTGTGAAGAGACGCAGCATGATAGTTCACTGGTTAGAATACCTGCCCGAAAAGTGGGAGACCTAGGTTCGAGTCCAAGTCATGTCGCTATTTCTCACACCTGTTTAACTCACACCTCGGAATATCAATTATTCTATACTCATACACCGAAAGAAATACTAATTAAACAACATGTCATTTCTAAATATTACTAATTGTACTACACAAATGACATAAGCTATCGATTTGCCCATTGATAAAAAGGGGAAATAAGAGATCATCTAAGTATTCTATATCATTTAGCTTTGCTCTCAAAATGTATCGATTATGATCGAAGATAGAGGCGCTAATTCAGTATGCTGAAGCTTTCCAAATATCTTATATTATCACACGTAAAAGAATTTTTGCTTAATTTTTTTTTGTTTTTGTACGTAAGATATCGATGGGGAATACCCTATTCTGTACAAAACTTCAAGAGCGCTTCTCTCATCCCATCGTGTTTATTTTCTCCATAGTGTCTTATATCCTTTGCCTATGAGGTTTATGCATCTCCTTCATCCACTTCCCAACTTTTACGTTGACTTTTGACTTTCTTGATTTAATCATTGTTTTTTAATTTTTATTTTTCACCTTTCTGTTTGATACTTTTCTTTCGATCTTCGGAATACAAATAATCTACTAATTTATAACTTGACATCTACATAATTATATTCTTCTCTGTTTCTATTTTACGTTTTAAATTTCTTTTGTATCCTTCTCATTAATCATTGATGAGGAATCTTATCATATATCTCTTCCGAATCAAGAGATGATTATAGTTCTACCTCAATAATAGTACTAAGTACCTGAACTACGTTACCAACTTATTTATTGTACTTAGCATGAAACCTGCGAAATTCAATATCTTCCTAATGAAACCTAGGAATTTTCCATAATGTTATACTCTAGTTAACAGTGATAATCTGTTTCATTATCTTGGGGTTCAAAATTTATTTCGGTATTTCTTTTCAAACTCTTCCTCGAACTTGTTCTTTTTAATTTGAAAATAAACTTCATCTTTTAACTTCTACTCCTAATTCAATCCACTTCATCATTAAATTTCTACTTCTAAGTAATACAGTAGAAACCAATAATATAATCAGGTTATGGAAGATTTAAAAAAATAGTATTCCATTCTATTTTTTTAAATTTCAACATGATCGTAATATTTAATTTTTATGAAATAATAATTATACAATCGCTATTACGTCAGCGACCATTCCTATTAAACAGTCTCCTCCTGAAAAGGATCATTTTGCTTTCATTATCAAGAACTGTTTCTAATGAGCCTAATTATAAACTATCTAAAGATGGATACTATTCCGGAGATAATTGCGGGAGTTTTATTTTATCGCCTTCTAAATCGTGAGCTTGCCGCTTTAACAATTCCCTAACCTTCTGGAAATACTTTCACACGTCCTTCATCTCGTATTCTTTGTTTTATCTATCCCAAAACATCAACGTAGTAGTTCAGCGGTGACGTCTCCCAGTCGTGACGAAATAAGAGGCGAACGAAAGAAAGAGAAAACCCAGTCCGGCGTGAATTCAAGGAAAGGGATGAATTGGGATACCATTCTTGTGATCAAAAAAATTAAATAAGAAATGTAAACCTTGGTTTTAATTGAAAGTACGCGTGGACCTTGATTTGAATCAAAGACAATTACCGTGATAGCCTTTCAGAAGAAAGTTCTTTTTAAGCTCACGCCATATGTTTTACAGGTGGCCATTCGACATGTGTCGATGAGTCCTCCTTAAGGGACAGAGAAAGGGAAAGGCAAAGAGGCATGAAATGAGCTATCTTGCCACACTGACTTTCTACCGTCCTTTCCTACCGGCGCCTGCTCACCTATGTCTATGTATATGTCTATGTGAGTACCCTGCAAGCCGCCTTTCGGCGTGTGGCAGGGGGTGCATGCACCAATGTCACAATGTTGAGCATCTTTGCATACCTTTAAGTATTTTTAAAGAACTGCTTTAAATACATAATTTTTTAACAAACTTATTTTCTACTTAAACCACAACCAGGTGAATTTTACTGTAAATGACCATCATCGTATAGTTTTTAATGATTAAGCCATCGTCGTATACTTTTTTCCAGGTATAATCAATTNTTAAATCGTGAAACAGCGCAATATTAGAAAACCTCGATAAGTCTTACTTCGGCTGCAAAAACTTTGATTGCTCGAAACTTAATGAAGGTGAAACCTCGACAACTCCATGATTTTTGGCCGTCCCTTGAGATTAGAATTATTGAATTTCGACTCTGAATCCCATTATATGGCATTCCAACAAAAAAATAATCCTCACTTTCTTTAAGTTACTTAACTACTGAAGGACTTTCCATTACTAGCGTCACGAGCACCTGCCAATTTAGTTATATGCTTTTAGGTAAATATCCTCACTTACCAGGAGCTTCATGGTGATGGTGATGTTCCCTCTCTTGGATGGACGGAGGCAGGAGTTGCTTTGACTCTTCTTCCCATTCTCGTCTTTTATTATACCCCTAATTGGATTCGCTTCGCTTCCTCTCGAAGAATTTCAACTTACACCTCTTTGCGCTTTCCCTCGCATTCCGACATCCGTCGAGGTCTTCTTACGTAAGTCGAATATCTGATGAATGAATTACGTATTTTTTGAGATCTCAAAATGGTGATACGAGTAGCCGATTTCTCGGGTCGTAAAAGAGGAGGCTACTCGCCAGAATTTCATAATTTTGAAACATGATCTTCTTTGGGCGTAAATACTATCTCCTATTAAGTTCGCATTTTGAAGTATGTCAGGCGAAGTAAAATTTTTGGAGTAGATTTGTTTGATGTTTTACCAGTGGCATATGCGTTTTAAAAAACACCTGTTAAATTACGAAGCTTATGTTGGTGGCAGTATTATGTAATTTATAAGAATTTGATTAATTCCAACTTTTCTTCCATCTACACTCATTTTTTCTTTATTTATATTACACCCAAAAGGAAAGCGTTCCCAAAAAACATCATTCCCGAACGGTGTGAAGAGACGCAGCATGATAGTTCACTGGTTAGAATACCTGCCCGAAAAGTGGGAGACCTAGGTTCGAGTCCAAGTCATGTCGCTATTTCTCACACCTGTTTAACTCACACCTCGGAATATCAATTATTCTATACTCATACACCGAAAGAAATACTAATTAAACAACATGTCATTTCTAAATATTACTAATTGTACTACACAAATGACATAAGCTATCGATTTGCCCATTGATAAAAAGGGGAAATAAGAGATCATCTAAGTATTCTATATCATTTAGCTTTGCTCTCAAAATGTATCGATTATGATCGAAGATAGAGGCGCTAATTCAGTATGCTGAAGCTTTCCAAATATCTTATATTATCACACGTAAAAGAATTTTTGCTTAATTTTTTTTTGTTTTTGTACGTAAGATATCGATGGGGAATACCCTATTCTGTACAAAACTTCAAGAGCGCTTCTCTCATCCCATCGTGTTTATTTTCTCCATAGTGTCTTATATCCTTTGCCTATGAGGTTTATGCATCTCCTTCATCCACTTCCCAACTTTTACGTTGACTTTTGACTTTCTTGATTTAATCATTGTTTTTTAATTTTTATTTTTCACCTTTCTGTTTGATACTTTTCTTTCGATCTTCGGAATACAAATAATCTACTAATTTATAACTTGACATCTACATAATTATATTCTTCTCTGTTTCTATTTTACGTTTTAAATTTCTTTTGTATCCTTCTCATTAATCATTGATGAGGAATCTTATCATATATCTCTTCCGAATCAAGAGATGATTATAGTTCTACCTCAATAATAGTACTAAGTACCTGAACTACGTTACCAACTTATTTATTGTACTTAGCATGAAACCTGCGAAATTCAATATCTTCCTAATGAAACCTAGGAATTTTCCATAATGTTATACTCTAGTTAACAGTGATAATCTGTTTCATTATCTTGGGGTTCAAAATTTATTTCGGTATTTCTTTTCAAACTCTTCCTCGAACTTGTTCTTTTTAATTTGAAAATAAACTTCATCTTTTAACTTCTACTCCTAATTCAATCCACTTCATCATTAAATTTCTACTTCTAAGTAATACAGTAGAAACCAATAATATAATCAGGTTATGGAAGATTTAAAAAAATAGTATTCCATTCTATTTTTTTAAATTTCAACATGATCGTAATATTTAATTTTTATGAAATAATAATTATACAATCGCTATTACGTCAGCGACCATTCCTATTAAACAGTCTCCTCCTGAAAAGGATCATTTTGCTTTCATTATCAAGAACTGTTTCTAATGAGCCTAATTATAAACTATCTAAAGATGGATACTATTCCGGAGATAATTGCGGGAGTTTTATTTTATCGCCTTCTAAATCGTGAGCTTGCCGCTTTAACAATTCCCTAACCTTCTGGAAATACTTTCACACGTCCTTCATCTCGTATTCTTTGTTTTATCTATCCCAAAACATCAACGTAGTAGTTCAGCGGTGACGTCTCCCAGTCGTGACGAAATAAGAGGCGAACGAAAGAAAGAGAAAACCCAGTCCGGCGTGAATTCAAGGAAAGGGATGAATTGGGATACCATTCTTGTGATCAAAAAAATTAAATAAGAAATGTAAACCTTGGTTTTAATTGAAAGTACGCGTGGACCTTGATTTGAATCAAAGACAATTACCGTGATAGCCTTTCAGAAGAAAGTTCTTTTTAAGCTCACGCCATATGTTTTACAGGTGGCCATTCGACATGTGTCGATGAGTCCTCCTTAAGGGACAGAGAAAGGGAAAGGCAAAGAGGCATGAAATGAGCTATCTTGCCACACTGACTTTCTACCGTCCTTTCCTACCGGCGCCTGCTCACCTATGTCTATGTATATGTCTATGTGAGTACCCTGCAAGCCGCCTTTCGGCGTGTGGCAGGGGGTGCATGCACCAATGTCACAATGTTGAGCATCTTTGCATACCTTTAAGTATTTTTAAAGAACTGCTTTAAATACATAATTTTTTAACAAACTTATTTTCTACTTAAACCACAACCTGGTGAATTTTACTGTAAATGACCATCATCGTATAGTTTTTAATGATTAAGCCATCGTCGTATACTTTTTTCCAGGTATAATCAATTCATGCCTAAGCTTCTACATTTCAAAATATTATCTCCATAACCGATGAGATCTAAAAACCAAATGATAAATTTAACTAAATCAGGCGTAGTATTGTGGAAACCCATAACGGAAAGACATTTTTTTTATTTAACAAAAACAATCGTGGAAAAATATTATTTTTTAGTGTCTTTCAAGTAATAAATGTATGTACGTTAGGGTCTTAAAATATATTTCTCCCGACATACAACCCAGAGAGCTTGAATTCCAAGAAAAACTTCCATACGGCGGTTGGTGTAATTTTCAATGGTCATTGCCTCAATTTTAATCCATCAAAAAAGTTGTTGTATACTTTTACGGCCTCTAAAAGGCCAATAGAAATCTATTAGAGATTGTGTGTTCTATTTTAAGCAAGTAATGCGTATCTTCACTGATAGTTTAAACGAATATTTAGAAATTTTTAAAATATTTTGTTTGTAGGTATCAAAGATCACTGTTCTATTTAAGCTATAATTCCAATGAGAATTATGAATGATTATTTGTAGACTAGTTATTAAAGATCGCTGTTCTATTTAAACTATAATTCAAATGAGAATTATGAATGACTATTTGAAGACTAGATTATTCCTCTTTTATACTAAATAACATACATTAATATGATTTATATTATTTATTAAATTATTGTGACGTATATATCAATATGATGTATAATATTTAACATAAAAGAAGAATATTGCATCTTAGTTAAAGCGGAAGTAAGAGATCCTACAATGTATTACTATTAAATTCATTGCAGCTTACGAAGACGATTTAACATATCCCATATTGTTCATCTTTCCAATTACTTGATTTTCTTTAAAGAAATTAATAACTTCAATTGGTATGTTTAGGCACACATTGATTCAGTGAACTTTAATGATAAGATTAAATCGTTTTCTATTAATATTATATTCCAGAATGACACAAATAAATTTCTCCGTTATTTAGAAAGAAAGGGTGTTGGTCTCACATATCGTCGGAGAAATTCATTCTCTTGATGGGTAGTCTTCTTTCTTTCCCATAAAAGATTTCTAATCTCATCATTGTGTTCTCGGGTGAAAAGTTTTCTCCAAGAAAATTAAAAAAGGATTTTTTCGCTTACTTCCTTTATTCGATGAAAATGGGAGAGCCGTTCCAACAATGATACAGGCGAAAACTTAATAAAAATTCAACAAACTAATGACTAAAAAACTAAGTCGGCGATGCATAACATCTTGACGCGCTTGTCGGGCGACTGCGGCGATGGGAAGATTAATGTTTACAACGGAATCAGTGATATCCACCGAATCCTCCTCCAAATCCTCCTCCGAATCCACCTCCGTATCCACCTCCGAATCCACCTCCGAATCCTCCCTCGTGACCGTGCTCGTGCTTGTGGATGAATACTGGCACCTTCTTGATGACAGGAACGGGATGTGGGACGGGAACTTTAACGGGGACATGCACTGGGTAGGGAACCTTCTTCTCCACGGGATAAGGAACTGGGTGATGGACTGGGACCTTTACCGGGATATGTACGGGATAGGGAACCTTCTTTTCGACGGGATAGGGCACGGGCTTTTCAACGGGAACAGGCACGGGTTTCTCGACGTGAACGGGGTAGTGCTTGACGACCGGGTAAGGGACAGGATGAGGTACGGGGACCTTCACGTGCTTTACAACGGGTACTGCCACGGGATGTGGGACTGGGACGGGAACCTCCTTGGTGATCGTAAGGGTCTTTTCCTCGTGAACGTGGCCATGTCCTCCGCCGTAGCCGCCCCCAAATCCTCCTCCAAATCCTCCTCCAAATCCTCCTCCAAATCCTCCTCCATATCCTCCTCCATATCCTCCTCCAAATCCTCCGCCCAATCCACCGCCGTGTCCACCATCAAATCCACCGTCGAATCCTCCATAACCTAAACCGAAGAGCCCCCTCTTGTCCTGCTGTTTGGTGTCCTGCTTCGCCTCTTCCGAGGAAGCGAAGGCGACCGCCAAAGCCAAGATGCAAGCTGACGTCTGGGAAGGAGAAATTCAAATTGAGTTGCCACAGCCTTTTTTACCGGAAAATTAATTCGGGCGATTTTTTTCACGCTTTCTCCTTCAGGAAGCGACTGGAACGCCGGCGTGGAAGAGAGTGATTTAATTGCGGGGCGTTTTCAAGAATTAGAGTATAAAAGACGGAAAGTTGATTATGATGTAGAATTTATGGCAGAAATGCGCGCGAGAGCTTTAATTGCCGGAGTAATTTAAACGTGGAGGAGTAAAAGGATGTGGAAATGAGCAATTGAAGTGAGACGGTTGATTGAGATATTTTTCTAATTTCAGTATGATTAAGTTTTCATTTCTTAAAAAAGAATGTACGCTATTCTGGCTCTTATTTTAGTAAAGTATAATATTACAGTGAAAAACCGTCAGAAGCACTTAAGGATGGCTGTTTTGATCCTAATTAATCTGACCGTAGTCCTTCGATAATTCACCTACTGAAACAGGTGAAAATAAACATTCCTTAACTCGAAGCAAATATTTTCGGTTGCCTGACGGAAACCCTCTTGCGGGTAATAGAACAGTTTACCTAAGGAATATTTATACAAATAAACGAGAAATTAAGCAGATATTTTGCTGGATGATTAAACTGTAATTTCATATCTGATTTAGAAACCATAAATAATACTGTATTAGAGAAAAAGAAAAATAATCCCGAAAGCATTTATGTTATAGTAAACGCAAGAGAACAATGATGAAAGGAATATATTCCAGCAATGCCCTAGGAAGAGTTTAATGAAAAATAATCTAAGTATTATAAAAGTAATTTGAAGTAAATATTTTTAAGGGGTTTGGTACATGCAGTTCCCTTTGCGTGATGGTTTTGTAAAAAGGGTTTGAAATATATTGAATCAGATATATCTACTTTCAGAACCACGTCAACTAGAGGATACGAATTCCAAACTAAAGAGATTCCAAACCCTTTCATCTGATACCCTCTCTATGCGTTGAAGCTTTGCGTTCAATTAGAACCGACTTGATTATTTAATGTTATAGTTGTCATGATGGAGTTTACTCTTTCATAATTAAAAGGTTCAATTCATAACTTAGCGTAGTCAGAAATTTAAGCAATTAGTATTGTCCTGATATATGTATATATCCTGAATAATTTCCACTTCTAGATAGAAAGGAAGATATATTTTCGAAAACAGAGTTCGGTAAGCTAAATCCTAAATCCTAAATGAGAGATGTAGGCTAAATTAGACATAGATGAAAAAAGAATAATATTACAAAACAATTTTGGGTGGAAAAACGTACGAACTCAGAAAATAATTGGCATCCGATGAGCGAATAGTTGAAAAATATGCGAAATGTTACTCTTAAATATTAGCAGAATAAACACCGTCAAGGCTTACTGATTTTTAAACGTAACTGTATAAACAAATTTGATGAATGAAAGTCCTACTATAAATCAATATTAAAAATGTATATATAAAATATATATGTATATATATTTTTTTAACTAATAACAATGGTATTTTAAAATATCTTTCTTCTCTATGGGAGTGGAAATTATAATGTATACAAATTCATTTTAAAAAATTAAGAAAAATATCAATGTTACTTTCAGTGGGTTCTAAAATCAGAAAATCGAAGGTTAGCGAAATGACCTTCAAAGGAATGATGAAATTTATCTATATGTCACGAAAACGAAGATGGACTCGTTTATTATGTCTTAAATCGAAAATATCAAATACGTCCCTTGGGAAAAAAATTGAACTTTAAATCTCGGAGTTAGAGAAATGAAGTGAACTACAAAACGCTCCGATCTATGTCCTATGCTAAGTATGCCACCGATAACTTTGGTTAAATTTACGGTAATTAGGTTCTCAGCCGCTTCTTACCAAGAGCTTCATGGTGTCCCTGGGTGTACTCCTTTCGAAGAATCCTTCGAAATCGAACGTTCGAATGAAGAACACATCATCGTGTCCCTCTTTATATACTTCTCATGAGATGTGCTCGGTTTCCTTCAAAAAAAAGAAAAAAATACGCATCCCTCCCTCTGGAGCATTTTCACTTTCGCCCCACGCTTCAATCGCCTCCCCCCGCTCGCTTAGAAGCAAACTTCCGTAGTAAATGATTTGAAAAGCGCAATAAAAAACCGTTCCCCCAGCACGTGTCCTCCGAAAAGAAAACAGAGGACGCATTTCCATTGCCTAATGAGTGCTTTCTAAGTGATGCCCCCCCCCGGAATCCGTTAGGGATAAGCGTGAACGAAAGCATTCAGATGAAAGTGAAATTCCCCCGATCACGACTCCTTAGATAAGAATTCTTTGCTGCAACATATGCGCCCTACGTAGATATCGATTTCAAAACAACTTCAAATCTAATTAACGGAAAGTTTAGATCAATAATTTGTGACCGACGCTTCGTGTCAAAAATTATGCCCATGATATCGAAAGGATAAATTAATTCACAACCGTTTCTATTTAGAATAGTTTTCGTTTACTGCGTTAAAAAGTGCAGTTTAAGAAAGGGAAAAGAAAGGAAAATTCAATCCAAAATTCAACTTAAAGTCTATTCAGTTTTAATGGGAAGGGCGTCTTTTCTCTGCATATTCAAAGTTGTATTCCAGGAGCATATACTCTTCATTGTAACCTGCTTGTACCCCTAGCATCATCATATAAACTGAAGGGTATTACCTATCGTAAATTGAATACGTCCAAACTTTCTCCGTCTCAAATCTCCTTAAAATCCGATATTATTTTTATTTTAACTTATCGAACTGGTTAAACACTTTCCAGGGATTCATATAATTCTCATGAAAACATTATTGGGATATGAAGATATTTTCAAGAAGAACTTATGGAAAAGTGCAATTTCCATTATAAACAGGAATTTCGGTTTATTTATTCCACATAAATTGATAAAAAGCTAAGCATACAGAAATAATTGAAGTCCCTTAAGGCATTTTGCTAGAATTTCTTCGTACATTACAGTACGAACTGTAATGTTATTGATACCTATTTTCCAGTGTACCACAACATTTATTAGAGAGATTATTCATTTTTCAAATCTTACTGTATTCACTATGATTACGTTTGTTTTTCAAATCTTACTGTATTCACTATGATTATGTTTGTGACTTATCTCCAAATGCCCTATGCATTATCGCGAATAGTAACAGCGGTAAGAAACGTGTAGAGTAAATCTCAAAATGACATCTATTTCTTGATAGGAAAAGAATTAAATCCGCTTGCATGAAATTTGGTTTCATTCCTACTTCTATTGTGAGCTTTCACAGCTTCGAGGCTTTGTCCACTGATTTTATTTCCGTAACGATCTCCTCCCGACGATGTCGGCCGACATTTTATTCAACTGACACTTAATCTTAGTGTTTCACCACAAAACAAAGTCGATTACGCAGTAAAAAGAAAGTTTCATTTAGGAAAGATATATGTAGGAGAAATTTGGGGGAATTGACTCTCATCGGGAACTGTATTGGAAAACGTCCTTGGTGTCGTAACAAGATAAGGTTAGAGTAGATTAAAAAGGGATAAGTTATGTACAAATGCATTTCTTCCCACACTTCCCCGGCTTCTTCTAGTAAATTTTATTCATATTGTTCCGTCATATATCTTTTCTATAGTGGTATTTATATTTATATTCAATCATACCTGAAAATATTATTAAAATTTCACAAATCTAGGTGACACCTGTTCGTTCATAAAAATAAATTTACATCGACCCATGAATTACATCTTTTGATACAAGTATCTGACGAAAAGCCTTCTTGTTATCTTCCATTACAGGTTTTAATTCCAAATTTTTGGCTTTATCTAACAATAAGAAGTGAATAAATTTCAATTATATTAATTTAGAATAAACTGCACTAGATCTATGTTTGAATACCCGTCAATTTCAGTTAACACCGTTATTCTGAACATTAGGGGGAAAAGGGGGATACTTTTATCAACACCTTCCGTAGTTGAGGAGGTTAAGGCTGGTATTGCTCGAACCTAACGGTAGAAAGGTAACGAGGCTAGCAATACAGTAGTATACAGTACAGTAGTGTAGTATATTACTATAGTACAGTAGTAATAGTATTGTTAAAAGTGCTTCGACAACTAAGGTCATTGCGCGCATCTGTACCACCACCGGGAATCGAACCCGGGACAACTTCCACCTTTTGGCTATCTGGGAGCCCACTAGCAATAAAGTTCTACCTTTTGCATGGGATAATTTTTTATACATTAAATATATAATGTTTAGGAGGGTACTATATATATATGTGTAAAAAAATTAATCCTAAGTAATAGGAAACTATCATTTATATTATCATATGAAGAATTTACTTCCTGTGAACGTAAAATATCCATTAAAGAGGAATGGAAGATAATGTTAGATAAAATACAGCTACGTTATATCGCGTCAAAGTCACGAATCGTTTGAGAAATCGCAGCAACGAGCGCTAAGCAAATACAGTTATCAGAAAATGTACTACGCATTAGATATTTAGGGTTAGCAGCCGGTGGAAATAATGAATAAGCTGAAAGTGAAATTTAATCGAAGAGAAATCCAAATCCTCTCTTTTTCGAAGCAATCATCACTCTTTTATTACTATAGCTATTTCACTCGTCGGTCGCTATCAACCTGGGTAAAAACTCGCGCAATCTATCGTTTGGAAAGTTCTTTCAATTTCGGAATGCATCAAGAAAGTGGATTTGGAATATTCTTTCCTTCCCATTTTCCCGGAGGAATCTTGTATAAGTTGTCATTCGTGTGGAAATTCACGCTTAATAATCGATTTTATTCAGATAAAGGGTGATGGAATTGGATTCAGGGGAGAGTAAGATGGAGAGAGAGGGCCAAAGTATAGAGTGTGGCACAAAGGGCTTGATTTCCTGAGTAACGAAGCACGTCCACGTCGCGCGTATAAAACGTTTCACTCCAAAACCTTCTTCATTCCATTGCAGGATGCGAAAGGGATAGATGTTTCCGTATATGGAACTTTTGGTGGGAAAGGGAGGAATTTTTGTGGAGGATTGAGAAATTTAGATTCGGAGATAGGTTACGACCAAAAATGTTATACACGTTGAAGGAAATTCGTCATGGACGCAGAGCAAACATTCTCCCGAGTCTCATTAAGACCTTAAACCTTCATAAAATTATTCACTGGGCGTATCGGAAAGCTTTCTAATGTACGGTCAATAATTTTCGCATTTTTTCCCTAATCTTCGCCAATTTCTTCAATCCTTTACGTTCTTTCTACAGCTTAGTATTTATTCTAGATGCAGATTTAAACCTCAAACTCTTAACCTCGCCATAAGCTACGAACACCTGATGAGAAAATGAGGCTCACTATCCTTCGAGATGAGGAGAGAAGAAGTTTGCCCTTGAGTTCATGAGTAAGCCAAATATCTTTAGTAGAAAGATTCTATGGATTGACAGAAAATTCTTATATCTCTGCTCAATAAATTTTTTTGCAATATCATCTTAATGAGGAAAATCATTTAATAAAGAAAATGTATTCAAATGATTTATTTAATCAAATAAATACCGTCACCGATAATATTATAAATCATAAAAACACCGCACTATCGTTTTCATTGTATAAGTATCCCGTGATTTTTTTTGGGGGGGGGGTTCAGTACATTGATTGATTTCCAGTTATTAATTATGCGGCAATTAAAAGTTTTTACCAAATGAATTCAATAAGGTGGTATATACATGATCTATTTTTTCAATTAGTAGAATAACTATAAACAGAACAACTATATTATTATTGGACATTCATAAGTTACTAATAATAATACAAGTTTAGTAGAGTATTATAGTATTGTCCAAAATTCAATCCCGATGGACTCATTCCTGTAAATATATGTAAGGTTTTATCAGTCGTCAATCAGTCAATCAATGCAATCAATTTACGAGTATCTTTGTAATTTTCAGGTTTGTATGTATGTATATGGATGTGGCCCTCAGCTAGCGCCTATTGGGTCTAATTATAAACCCATACATAAATCCTTCATAGAAGACCTCAATAAGACAGTGCTTACCAATTCTCAGTAATCTACTCTGTGGCTATTATATATGGTAACGGCACGTTCACGGGTACCTGTTTTTTACTCAAAGAAAGTATGTAGTGTTTACATTTTAAACAATCCTACATCAGATTCTATAGTATTGGTTAGGTAATTTGCCTCCACAGAATGTATAGTCTATCTTTTACTTATTAAAATCGATTGACATACTTGTAAATCTATAGTTTGTACGTATATTCTTTCTGGAGATTAATGGAAAGAAAAAGTTATCTTTGGTTCGAACTTCTCCGTATTTTGTAGAAAATGGTCATTTTCTACTTTGATAATCCCAATTTGTGCCTCGATCTGACCTTAGTGCTTCGGGCCTCTGCCCGCCCCTGCTCAACTACACTGCTACTTATAATGCTACTCCCGTTTCATTGCTAATAATATATTTTGTCCTTGTAAATTCATTAACGAACTTTTTTCATCATAATACTTATTCATATACCATAAAATATTTATCCATAATTACTTATAAAGACGGTAATTTGGGCTCCCAAATAGCCAAGTGGGCAACGCGCTCGACTTCGGTAGAAGCGGTCCGGTCCCGGTTTCGATTCCCGGTGGGAGACTACGTGCAAAATGACCTCTGCAGTCGAAGAACTTTAAACAATACTACTACGACAAGAATTTGGTCTCCTATATTTTTTCACCTAAATAATTTATTAAAACATGAAATAACCTAATTTTTTTCAAAATTAATATGAAGAGGCTGTACTTGGTGGAACGCCATGATAACACTAAGGAAAAGAAAAACTTTGTAAGTTCCACAACTTTCAACCTGATGATGACCAGCCTTGGTCGAAACCGGTCGGAATTAAAACAAAGTTGTGGAACTTACAAAGTTTTTCTTTTCCTTAATGTAATTTTTTTCAGGTTTTTAAATATTTTAAAAAGATATGTCGGAAATCTTTTATGCACGGCGCATGGCTGATTCTTTTTCGAGTAAATACACTCATCCCCTTTGAGTTAGCGTCACATTCTTTGGTAAAAGACTCTCATTATGGCCATATCTTAGTCGGAAGTTCATAATACCCTTATTAAGTCTCTGCACGACAATCCTATGCAAATTAGCGAAATGAGAAAATTACGTGAAATTTCAGCAATCAGATGCTGATGCTGCATAATTCATACTCCAACGTACACACACAGGAAGCTAAACCAGGCGTAGAAGCATACTCCTTTGCTTTCTCTTTGAAATTCATTATTTTGGCTCATGTATCTTAAGATATGCATAAAACTGCACAAAATACAATTTTATGAATATGTTAGCATTTAATCTTTAAGCAGAAATTCTATAATCTCAATTCATTTTGCTTATTTTCCATTTATAAATTTCTTTAGCTGTCCAGAAGGTGGAAAATACTGCTGCAGTTATACTTCATCAAAATTTTTCCAAAAAACCTCGATTATAAATACTTGCAAGATAGTGGAATAAAAATTTGTTTTGATACTTTAAATAGATTATGAATGAAATACAATCTTCTCAACAGAATTCCCATATTAACGAGTTTTAGGGATTAAATATTTCCATTTTGATAGTACCCTTCCACAAGGTATTATTAAAATGGAAATCAGTCACACTTTCTCCACGTTACGTACTCAGAAAATATGAAAAATTCCCGGAGAAAGGCGTTGCATTGTGGAAGTACATCTTGTGAAATGAAAAGGAGACGTTTTCCAGCGTCATGTTTTCTACAAACAAACAACCTGTTTCCACGGAAGATTGTCATCATCATACAACATATTTTACCCCAAGATTTCATTTAAACTACCATTCAAGAAGCGTTTTTGTAATATTTTCTCATGTCGTAAGGTTATTTTCCTATCCTTGACGTAATCTAAAATATTGCATCTCTAAATCAACCCTTCGAACTACCGTTATCGAAAACGGTACGTAAAACATTAAACATCACAGGCCATTATCACATTCAAGATTCTGTCGATATTCACAACTTAAAGAAAGCAGGAGGAGGTTAAAGTAAACAAAATGATAAAAAGCTAATTTAATTTTGCAATTATTACAGAATATTAAATTTTGGCTACATTAAACTTGCCATACATTATTTTTCAGAATGAAATTGTAACTGTCATACTCAAAACCAGACTTTATCTCAGAGTAAATTATTTTTCTTCATCTCCATTTTTATGCTTTTAGACCTGGCCATATTAACATTAACTACACATTATTTGCACTAAGTAATTGAAATTTTTTAAAATAAAGCTATTCAGATTTTCTTCCTTGATTTTATCTCCATAAACGTTCCAATATTTCCTTGTTTACTAGCTACGGTATACTAGGAATATTAATGAATTTTCCATCGTAACTTGCTGATCAACTTTCGAAGTCGCTTAAAATCTGATCTATTTAACTCATACATTGATGAGCGGTGGATGAAGGCGAGGAAACACTTATACTCTTACTTTTGTAATTGTGACACCACTGCCATCTCTGTGTCCCCTTATGCCTATATAAGAATTTGATTTTATTACAGTTGCTCATTCTTCACTCTCTTCATATCGATTATCTCCTGCCTTTTGCTGAGCCCTCACATAACATAATATCACGTGCGAAGGAAATCCATGTTATATTAGATATATAAATGAGTGTTTGAGAACCAGAAATTATGATTTGTTGGTAGGGAAGGATATACTTACTTGTGACGTGTTTAGAGGAAATTAAAGTTATCTCTGCCAGCTAAAATTTGTCCGTAAATGTTGCAAAGATATGAGAATCAGATATTAAAAAGTGTGTTCTTTAAATTCTTTATTCAGATAGATGGACTAGCTTAAGTAAATTGCTTAAATTAAGGTTTAACTATATGATATACACAATATTTTATGAAGTGTCAGTTTCGGCCAGCTGATGAAGACCGCTATGTTATGAAAATCATGTGTCGATAAAATTATCTTCTTACTTTCTAGGTTTATTCAATTAAGTTTTTTTGGGGCAATGACTAAATTAAGATGAATAGGGATAAAAAAAGAACTAAAATTAAGTAAATTAAACACTTTCAAGCGCAATAAAATGAATACGATTTTGATTTCGTAGTATCTCTCTACTATTGTTGAATTAAGTAACACTATTATTAACTATATTTATTACACTGTATATTGTCAATTTATGTTTTCAAGGACATTATGTTACTTACTCAAACGGTGTTTTTTCCAGATAGTCTAAAGCAATTAATTCATCTTTCCAAATGGACTCCGTTAAATTGAGGGAATTCTTATATTAACAGTTACTTTTTCTCCTTTCAAAGAAAGTTTACAACATTTTTATTAACTGATTTGATAATATACATATAAAAATTGCAAACACTTTAATGCAAAAATTTACAAAAATTATTTATTTATTATCAACAAAAGCACTAACAAAGTGGTAACAGTGGAAAAGTTGACAAGCAAACTTCCGATATATCAAATAAATAATGGTAGATGAGCTGCAATATCGATGTTGCAGTAGGTAGTCAATTAGGAATGTCCGCGATATATTGTGCCTTTACCTATCACTATACCTCCTCTCCCATAATTCCGTCCTCCTCTGTGACGTTTGCTTCCACTAGAATGGACGTATACGGGAAACTTCTTGTATATGATAATGGGTTGTGGCACCGGAACCTTCACTGGCACCCGCACCTTATAAGGAACGTGTTTGGGAACGTATACCTTCACTGGATGAGGGACGGACACTTTCTCAGGAACGTAAACAGGATACGGTACTTTTTTCTCGACCGTGTAGGGCACTAGTTTTTCGATCGTCACAGGGAAAGGCTTCTCCACCTCCACCGTGTAAGGCTTTTCGACAGGGTACGGTATAGGATGCGGGACTTTGACCGGAACTGGATTCAGGATCTCGACCGGATAAGGATGTGGTACTGGGACAGGTACTTGCTTGGATACCGTCAACACATTTGGGCCATGTCCATGATCACTATGGAAATACCCTATATCTTCGATACCACTACTTATTCCTCCAACACCGGTGTCTCCTACGTTGTCAATACCCCTCCAGGGACTGACGGTACCTCCTCCAGTGACTTGGGAACCACCTCCAATACTGCTTGCACTACCACTTTTGATTCCTTTCCAGCCATTGCCTCCAATGACAACTTCTGCATCATCGTTTGCGTTCTGTCCACCGCTTCCTCCTTGACCTATGCTTCCACTTGCATTTCCTCCGGCATTTTGTTTCCCTCCGCCTCCTTGGGTGCTTGTTTGCTGCGCAGGACCTTCGTCTACCTCTTCGGTAACTTGGTAACCACCGTCGTTAGGTTTGGCGATATTGTCACCAATGCCGCTTAACGGTTGTACATTAAAGTTGTCAAATGTGAGTCCAAACCCAAAACCTCCGAAGCCTAGGTCAAACAACCCTCTCTTCTCGAGTGTTTTAGTCTCTTGCTCCTCTTGTTCTTGCTGCTTGTCCTGGGATGAAACAAGCGGGATTGCGGCCGAGGAAAGAAGTATCAGAACCTGCTATTAGAAAATAATGGCTCAGCGTAATCAGTCAATTAAATTATGATATTCTTTGATAATGATCAGTAGTTTCAGGAAGTAATACGTAGTATGGTACGGTGCTTGTAAAAGTTGGAACATTTAGATTTCGTATTGTTAAATCACGTATAACAATTGCTTATTCAGTGACATTTTTATGTCTAACGTAATGAAAACAATATTTATAAGTTTTCCTTAGTATTTGTCACTCTTTGGCCTGTTTCAAAAGACTACTTGCATCTTCTCCAAAAAATTACGTAAAAAAAGAAAGATTCCATCATCAAGAGATCTCATTGCACCAAATGACTCATTCAACAATTGATGATGTAAATAATTGATGAGTAAATTCAATATTACATAAATTCTTAATATTGTTATGGCAAAGAGGCGGAAAAATACATAATTGTTGGTAAAGAACTATCTTTATGATGTGAGGAAATTATAAGAAAATTTCTCCCACATAAAAAGACAATTAACACTTAAGGCTATCACTTGCTAGTCCTCTTGGCGAAGTAACTTTTGCGTAATACCAAATGTCACTGCACTAATTCAAGCACCGAAAGTAATGTAGAATCCAAATACACGGATGTTCTCTTTCGTTTCCCACTCACCATTAGTTTCATGGTCGCAACGACGCGAAATCGCACTCTGGAGTGAGGATCCAAGTTTGAAGGGAAGCCTTTTATACACTCGCCTCGTGATCTCTCCCACTCATCCTATTCTTTCTTTAGAAAGCATTTCTCCCAAAGTCAATGCCCCAGAGTAGCCGAATCATGTCTCATTACCTCTTTTTTTTTCTCACGAAGAACGGAGCCAAACATCAGACGCCGTCGAAAAAAAGGTCAATTTTTCAAGGCTTTAACGGATGATCGCATTTTTTTCTTTTTCCTCGGCATTTTTCCTCACGCACTTTCTGAAAATCTCTCGTCTTCAAATTTTTTGGGCGTAGGCATTTGTTTTCACTTTTCACGGAACCGTAAGCTTGCTCGAGGGATGTTAAACGGATGCGATGGAAATTTATCGATTTAAGGAAATGAGTGTATATTTCCTTAAACGGATGAAGAGAGCATTCATTCACCTACATCCTCGAATCCTTTATTAATGATAATTAACCACAGTAATCTAACTATTTACAATGAATCGAATGAATAAGCAATTCAATTATTCTAACTGAATAAAAGAAAAATTGAATGTTTAGAAAATTAAAGCTACTTACAATTGATTAAAATTGAAAGCTACTTACAGTTATTCTGTTACAGATATTCTGGTATATACATACAGGTATTCTGTGAATCATATATATTGTATTCGAATTTTTATATTTCATAATCACTCCTGAGATAAGTTCTTTAGTTATTAAGCAGGTCTTAAAGATGAGAATTAAAAAAGTAACATACCATTTAGATTTTTCTTTAAGTAGAAATTTTCCAGTAACACCGAAATGTTGCAATAGTTGTTACACAGAATTAAAGATTTTATTGAAATTGCTGCAACAATCACCTAACTTACCCAATCAGTAAAATTATTTTGCATCGTAGCTATGAACCATAAGATGGCATGGACACGTCGAAACCAGTAGTGACAATAATTATATTGGGAATAAAGATTGTTGTTTAATCAATCTTATGTTTTTAGATGAATTTCCATGAAGTCAAGTCCGATATAATTAACTAAAAATGACTTAATTTGCAGAATACTGTTTCGGTGAACGAATTCCCGCATAACCTTTCTCCCCATCTCATCCATTTCATTTCTCATAACATTTGTTGACATATGATCCAGAAATTAATAAGATCCATCTTTTTATTGCTCATGTTATAGAATACCTATTTAAAAAGTCAAAGTGTTTAATGATTACATCCTAAGAAATTGAGTTGTCTTACTCATTATTTTAGAAATTTATAAGATAATACGTGGTAGATTACTATACACCGTGTATTATGCGCATTGCTACACAAAAATTTTAATAAAGAAATAATTAAAATATTGTGGCATTTTCCTTACTAACGTGATGTAAGTTAAATATAACATTAGAATGTTTTTATCTGGTCTACAAGATAAAATAACAAGAATATGGAGTATATGGCACATATCTATAGGCTAAGTTTTAACGATAGTTATGCTATTGTGGTCTTAAGTGTAATTATATTTCTTCTAATCGTTGATGCAAGTAATATGTTCCTACTTTGGGTTCCCAGATACCCAAGCGAAATGACCTCAGCTGTCGAAGCACTTTTAACAATACATACTACTATGTTCCTACTTCGTAAGTACATATTAAAATAACGTAAGAAGTTTAATAAGCAAAGTCCCTCACAATTTTATAATATTTTTGCAATTGAAAAAAAGAATTTCACGATAATTAACTAAATACAATGGTTTAATTTCATTGTCAGGGATAGAAAGCGTCTTCTAACGGATTCTGCTTATGTCGCGGTTAATTTGATTACTGTTAATTTCTGTGGGAATCTATTACCCGCAAACCCGTTCTTTCCTCTGAATTGGCTTGTATTCTTGGGACACTTATCTGCTCGTCCATAAATACAATTTCATTGTGACGGTGCATCTTATGGATGCGTTCTTACTTTCTCCGGCGTTTGTGAGAGTAATTTGCACCTCTTGCATCGATTCCACTTCAGCTCTAAGCAAACTCGACAGATCTTTGCTGTGATAACAAGTCACAGTCACAGTTACAGATAAGGGAGTTTGAACGTGTTCTCACAGATACGAAAGATACGGATTTTGTAGTTAGTCTGAATTAAATGAAACATTTAATTTATAGATAACGTGAAATTCATTTATAGTCATACTTTTCAGAGTTCATTTTTCCTTGAAAGAGGATTACAATAGCCCTAGGATTCTTTGAATAATTAAGTTCCATGATTCCATATCCTTCTGCAATTATACTTGGTCCAGTAGATCTAATGGAGAGAATTTCCTATGAAACTGCTTCTGCCTACTATTTGCGAAGAACATTCAACAAATATTTAGTTTATTTTTTAATATGACGTAGCATCATTAGAGTCCAGGACTAAAGACTACTACATCAAAATAAAGGTGTTACATTTGGGAATTAACTTTACAATTAGCTGTAAATAAATTTCAAAATCACCATTCCATAAATATAATTCTTAAATTAAATAATCTTAATAGCTGTAACTCCATTCATTTGGGTTGCAATTGACTCGACTTCTAAATATGGCGAAATAGTGCCTAATTATACAAAATATCTCATAAATAATTTCTCGGAAATCTTGAAGAGAAGTTTGTGATAAGTATGCTCTACTTCATCACATCTATAAATCATCTAACTTAACTTACATGTGGTAAATGGAATAAAATTCAAAGGGAAAATACTTTCTACTTCCATGCCAACATATAAATTTCCTCTTTTCACTAACTAGAGTGAATTTGATTTAATTATGCAAGATATTTTATATAATTTGATCGATACAAATAGCTGTTTCTGCAAAGGAAAAATAACCGAATTTGGGACGAATGATCGGCTGCTCCGATGCAGATAACCGAGCATTCGATATGCACCTCTGTTATTAATTGAAAGAAGAAAAGCGTAACTGAGTTCAGTATGAGAAAAATATGTGCACATTTACGTAGCCCCATGATTTTCTCCCCAATTATTTTCGAAATGCTTTGTTCTAGTTGCAAACTCCAAAGAGAAATCACTTTATCAGATGCATTCGGAAATTCTTACCGATTTTATTGAAATGTAATATAAATTAAGCTTCAGAAACCTACGGAAGTACTATATCACACAGTACACTGTATTGTAACGGTACTCATTATAATATGCTGTTTGATCTTTAGGGTGGGCATTTTCGACAGTAAAGTTAAATAGACTCAACACTACATATCTGGAACTGTTTTGTAAGTAGTAAGGCTTATATCTCCAATATTACGATACCAAACGTAAATATTTAATAATCAACAGAAAGTTCAAATAACAGTATCAAATAAATGCTCAAATTATAATAGGAACAGTATCGTGGAATATTAAAGTTGAAGATTCGGTCTGCCTGTAAAGTCCTTAACCTTATCTGGCCGAAAATTTGTTAGTCTATTTGATCCATTTTCCATTGGCTTTGAAGAGGAAATCAAGCTCACTATGCAAGGTGAAGAATGATTTGGTTTGCACGTCCTTACTAAGCCAAAATGCCACGAGTGAATCAAGTCCACGTAAGTGGGGTACAATAACCTCTCACTCATATCTCAGTAACTTCCATACTATCTCAGCGATGAAGAAAACTGAGGCAAAAGTAAATGAGAGAAACATTTTTCTATCTTCAACCAAAAGACAAGAGAAAAATACTCCACTGGTCAAGATATTAAAGCATGGATGGATACGTTGGTGCACTATCAAATTTTATGGAAATTACTAAATTGCTTCTCGTGTTATTTCAACTAATCATTGTAGGGTTCGACGAATATTTACAAAAGTGCCATATATGCTATCAGAATATAGATAAACTAAATGAAGTATGGTTACTGTAAAGCTAAACTAACAAGCTATCTTTTCAACGAGATCAACTGATTCTTTATGATTAACTTCTGAAAAGATGGAGTTTTTTCAAAATAATCAACCTTTTTATCCAAAAAAGTAGATTGGGGTCACTCAAGATCCTTTCTCGAACTTCACCCTTCGAAGTCATCATTGCCTCCAGCATTCCATGAAATGCTTTTCCATTCACTTTGATCTAGATTCTTGTGATATTTTCCTTACAGCTAACAATTACTGAACAAGTTACAAAGTAAAAATTTTAAATATCATAGTTAGTTCGTCCATCGGTTCATCACGAACGGTGGTTTCACTTTACTGCTTGTAGTCCGTAGAAACAAATTTTCCAGTATATAACAGATACCTATCGATATATGTTGCACCAATTCATGTTTTAAATCTTTCAATCTGACATTCAAACTGGTGAAAGTTAAAGTCTGCGATCGAAACTTGGAAACAAATCATCAAATGGGCCCTAGCAACAAGTAGTTACATTGCAAGACTGCAAGAGAAACAAATTAACCCCAAAATTCTAAACATAAATTAGACATTAGATAAAAACTGTTGGTATTACATATTTTTCTACATCTACATCTACATAAATACCCCACAAGCCGCCTTTCGGCGTGTGGCAGGGGGTCTAAATACCAAGAGTAGAATTACCTCTAACAACTTATTACTAACAATAAATTAATATTGTTATCGGGTATCGTTCGCGGAAAGAATGAGTCCCTAAAACGACTTGTGCTCGCATCTATTTCTCTTATTTTACGCTCACTGTCGGATCGGGCAAAGTAGCAGGGGGGTCGCATAATATCAATTACGTCATCCGAAAATGTACTTCCTCTGAATTTATCTAACAATCGCAGCCTAGCTTCTAATCTCCTTTCTTTCAAGGATTCCCAACCTGCGTCTGTGAGCATTTGCGTTACACTTGCTTCTCTATCGTAGCACTTTTTAACAAAACGTATTGCCTTACGCTGCACTTTCTCGAGCTCGCGAGCGTTCGTTTCATCCGCTGGGTCCCATATACTCGCCGCATATTCCGGATGGGGCCTAACTAACGTGAAATAGCATCGCTCTCTAACTTTGCCATCGCCTCTACCTACAGTGCGCTTTATAAAACCGAGCTTTTTAGTTGCTTTACCACATATTTTTCGAGTATGTGTACTCCAGTTTAAAAATCGATTTCTCAATATTAACATGTATAAATAACTTCGTTCATATAAATTCTAGTCAGATATAAATTCTAACTCATCTCCAACTTAATAATAAACTTGTCTATACCGAATTTATTATTGAAACTCGAAATTTAAACTTATTTTTAACATTAAATTAAGTACTCCCAATACAGAATTTCAGGCTAAATATTTTACTTTTGAATTTAATTTGATTTCTCGCAGCAGAGTCAATCTGGTATCTTATTGCGGTGCCAGGCTTTTACAGCTGAATTATAAATGCGGTTAAACATTTAAATATCCTATTCCGTTTCTTAGCTTTATTAAATTCTATGAATGTAGCAGTCCATATAAATTACAAATAGATCGAATAAAGTCGGCTCAATCAGTTAGAGGTAGTATACAATCTATTCTTACGAGAATGTAAGAGAGAAATTGACGTTTAATTTCCTCCAGTAAATGAACAGGCTCTTTAAGTATGAATTGAATAAGAATAGTCTTTTTTCATTGTTTTTAGTATTGATGCGCAAAATGTTCCCGTATTAGTGTATGCAGTAGAATTTATGCAATCTGTTATAATTTATCGGTGATCTTTGTTATTATGGAATAATTAAGTGAAATAGAGGTGCATTTATATAATAACAAAATTCATCATCGTCGAACTAATTGTTGAGATTCCGAATTTCTACATTTACTGCTTGCGTAGTCCCTTCAAGTTCTTAGTCTGTAATAGAAAATAATTTCGCGCTGTTTTAGTAAGAAAATTCCGAAAATGTTTTAATTAGACGAGCATAGGATGATGGCTAAATTCAGAATCGTCAGAGATATAAGTGACCTTGGCAGACATAAATGTACATATTTTACAAGGACCCATTAAAGACATTGTTTCTAAGTAAGACACATTGAGGTGGTAAAGGCTTTGACGGAAGTGGCAAATTTGAAGTAGAAGAACCCGACGTAGAGAGAGGCGTGGTCGATGAAGAAAAGGACAACAAGAAAGTTCCAAAACGATAAAGCGAAAGATTATGACAGGCAGTCTTATACAATACAAATTTAGTAGCCATTCATGCGACAGTGACACTAATGGAATTTAAAATAGAACTTTGTTCAAGCAAAAGGCATATCTCTTCGTTATCATTTAAGCTATCTGTGAAATCATTCATGTGAGAAAGACGAACTTCGAAATAAGTTGAAATTGCTTGTACGATGTTTGATAATAAGGTAATGAGTCAAGGCTATGCTTCAAGTTGTAAGCAAGGAAATGTTTCTTAACTCGAATTCGAGGAACTCGAATCAGAGGACATACCTATCCCATTACTCCCTGTCACACACTAATATCGGTTGGCCGGATGCACATTTAAAAGTAAACGAATTGAGAGCCGTTTCTGCGGAAAACAGACAAAGCTGGATAACGGAAATGACCAATGACTCACGTGAAACACAATCTTTATACAATGTCTTTCCATTAACTTTAACATTTACATGCACATCCTGCAAGCTTTCTACGATTTCTGGCATGGGAAAAAGAACTACAAAATGAATGTTAACACTCTTTCAATACTTCTATTATTTTGTTGCTACTATTCTATCTCTATTTCACTATTTCCGTAGTATATACCGTTTCTAGGTTAGATACTATATCCGATAAACATAACGTCAATCATTAAAACTTCATCTACAATCAAAATGACTTTACTCATGAATAAATTACATGCATAAAGTTGCATACAATTGGTACACCGACAAAAAATAGCGTGTGTCTAGTTCGCATTGGTCGAGGTACATTGAATGTAAATTCATTGAAATTTAAATGAGACCAAGGACTAACAAAAAACAGGAAGAAAAATATTTCATAAAAATTGCAGTTCTTTATTCACATTAACGCGAATTTAAAAAATTTAGGTTACAAAAATAGAAGACCTTTCGATGTCTTTAAAACTCATCTGACTACGCTGTCATCTTTTTTTCAAGCAGAAAATCTTAACTAATAACTAATAAACTAATGACTATTTTTCATTCCTTTTTTAATAGCTACAACGCGATTCTCGTTGAAATCTGTTTTATAGTATTTTCAGCCTTCTTCGGTTGAGCGGAGATCTTCTTGTAATTTCCATGTGTATGAGACGAAACCGGAGAGCAAAATTAAGAACCGAGTACATCCGGGGTAGTTAATTTACACTTTCTAACAACAATATCATAGATAATGCATACCATTTTCTCTTTTAAACAATATTAATTAACTCCAATTTAAATAATATAATCGTGTAAATTAAGTGTTTTTATCCAGTGAAAACATTTAGAGGTTACTTAAATTTAAAGTACTCAACTTTACTTAAATTTTTTACATCCCGCTTACTCATTAGCATTTCAAATACTGCCCAGAGCCAAAGCGACATTTCTGATTTACACGGTTCTTGGTTTTAACTTTTGAACATCAAAGCCACTGTAAACCATTATTTATT
>KZ308585.1:711595-741978 GCA_000376725.2 Ladona fulva
TCCAAGCTTTATAAGAAGGTATTAAGGTGCAATTGTTAATTTTATTCCTTTATCCAATCATGTAATAAGCAAAGTAAAATGAAAGATCAAACGAGATATAAATAATGTATTCGTTTTAATAATTAATAATAATTAATTTTCATTTCAGACAATATGGGCTTCGTTAAAGTTAATCCGTAATGACTAAACTTCACCTTACACATTTTCTCGTCTATTAATGGGTGCGGTATTATACTCATTGTTATAATTCAGGAAACGGAAAACGAAGAAATTGTACTTCCTTACTTTCACTTACACGTTCGACGTTCTCTTAATATTCATACATTTATGCTTATATATTCTGCCTCAAAAAAGTTACATCTCCGTTTAATACTCTGGTGTTTTTGTGGTTGAGAAAGTCAGGGCAGAAAATTGTACGATTGCGATGGGAAATAGAATGGAAGGAATATTTTGGACTTTGTTGGAAGAATTTTTCCAATAACATGCATTACATCTCAGAGCAAGAAAAAGTGCAGAATTTCTATTCGAAAGGAAGGAGTTATTACCATCAATTTTATTTTCACACCCAGTTTTTACAATGTCATTCAATTTAGAAAGTAAGAAAATCCAAAGGTAGGTAAATGCGGGTATTATTAAGGGGTTTAAGGATTAACTAGGGCAGCGGAAGAGATTGCTCTAATTATGAATTCTCTCGTTAATTGAAGGGCGCATTCTTATAATGACCACGTTGTGTCGATGGCCAAGAACTTCTTTGTTCACCACAGCGTGCAAATCTTCTACGTGCTGTTGCCAATCCTCTTTCCATCATAAATCGAGGCACCTCTTATATTGTTGATATCTCAATGTTAGAATAGAGGCGACACTGTTTTCGGGGCTCCCAATTTTATTATTTTTAACGAGTATTTTTCTGACTTATGACTACTTCTCCGCTCAAGATAAGAGCTTGTGCGACAGTCAAAGCTGCCTCGCTTATCTCCAGGGAGTTTTCAAGGCTTTCAAAAAGTAATTAACCGATTTAATGCTCTACCTAATCGGAATTTCGATAATTACCTCATACGTAAACACGAAAATCGATTGAATAGGGTAATAACATGTTTTGAAAATTTAAATTCTGAGACACGTAAAATTTATTGTTTGGAACGAACGATAAGGGACGAATATGTATAACTTATTAATAATGATGAATTTAAAAATAAAAGTTTTAAATAAACGATACAGAAACAACTTTGCGGTAATTATTAACACAAAAAAAGCTCAATGATAACAAACGTTTACTTGACCTCGAGAAAAAAATCTCCTCCTCCGCCAAATCCTCCACCTCCGCCAGATCCATACCAGAAAGCCCCTCTTTTGTTGTGTTTCTTCGGATTTTCTGCAGAGGCTAGAGCTACTACGCCCACTAACAATATTGCTAGCGCCTATAACGAGAAAACAGAAGTAAAGACATAAGCGATCGAAATTAGAAATGAATTACCTTCCGAAGCGATAAATAATTTCGGAGTTGAAAAGGAATATTCATTTTGAAATTATAAGGTAGGAATACACTGGGGAATACACTGAAGAACGAAAAAAAAATTGTTTTTAACATCCTACTTAATGTGCTATTTAGATAATTAGATTGATAATGAAGGCCAGAGAAAAATTTTATAACGATTCAAACGGGTTTCTTAACGGCTCAAAGCAATCAAACTATAATCAATATGAGTTGGCCTGACGTCGTGGAAGGCCATGACAAAGTTCAATAAATACACCGTTCTTCGTAACTTCCACCAAATATTTTTTATTGTACGACCGATTTTGGCCTAAGCCTAACTTAACCTGAGGATGGCCGAGCTTAGGCCGAAACCGGTAGTACAATAAAAAATATTTCGTGGAAGTTACGACGAACGGTGTACTTATTGAACTCAATCAAACTATTTTACTCGAAACAGGGAACGCGTTTAATGGTTATTTAAGTGGAATTTACGTTTTTATTTAATCACCTAACTTTCGCTATACTAGGTATAACTAAATATTTTTTCTTTAGCTGCAACATATGTAAGTTCCATTAGATGTTATTGTAAAGCTGTCAATTGACCTTTATGTTTAAGGTCAATTTACAGCCATCATAAACCTTTATGTTTAATGATTAATAATAGCGTTCTAGCTTTGGGTCGAATTATAAATTGAAATTCGGGTATGTATTATCCTATTAATTAATTTATGAATTATCATTATGCCCAATATCCAATTATAACAGCAAGATTTCTAATTCTACTGTATGAAATTCCATCCAAAAGGAAATCGTTTCAATGTGTTTATTCGCTTGATAATTCCGATAGCCGACAATCATTGTCAGATTAACGTTCACAAAAAGTTTACAGTTTAAAAAGAATAATGTATTACCAGATATGTTTCAGATTTGAAGGATGTTCCTTTATTCAAAATTTCCAATTCGTATTATGTTTTTCAGAAAAACGTGTGAAATTAAGATTCGAGGATGAATTTTAAAATATTCGCCAGTATAAAACAAGCATCTATCTTCATTAATATTACCTGATGAGATTCTAGCTATTTCTTCCTAAATCTCGAAACCCCTTAAATTGAGTCTAAATCCTCATACTTGAAGCTATATGAGATGCTGGTACAAATAAATTCCCATTCCTTCCACTTTCGTTTGAGAATTTATGGAATCTTCATTTTGTCATAAATGTAGCGGAAAAAGTAGTAATATTATCCGAGCTATGACAATACCACCTATATTTATCGCCATATGTTCTACAGAATACTATTTGATACGTTGCTATCACATCAAATAGCTTTTGTATTTCATACGAAAACAGAAACGATCCGTTTAAAAGAATTAGAATATTTTCTAATGAAATGCACTAGCTCTGCCTTGCCCATGATTTCAAATAGATACATCTCATTTCCTTATTTCATTGCTATGTTTAGAAACAAAAGGCCGAAACTTTATCGTAATTCAAGAAACTTAAGAAGTATCTCATACCTGTGCTCTCATAGTGCCGGATATGCTGTTGGTTGTCCGAGGAAGGATCTGCAGTTGTGACGATGGATATGAAGAGCGACCGTTTTATAATCAAGTGTGATTTGCTCCGCTTGGTTTGAAAGCACCATACACCACGCCGCACTGTCTCCGCGACATTCAAATTTCTCCTTTCTCTTTCAAATCCGTAACCAAATCAATTTTTTGGGAAAATTTTCCCATATCCTCAATACTAATCCTTTCCATTTTAGGGAAGCGTAACTCGTTGCGCAATTTTTCTAATTTCCTTTCTTTTATCCAGCATCCAGAGAAATGCGAAGAAAGTTGAATTTTAAAGTCACCGTCTTTTCCATCTCGTGCTCCAGTAGGAATTACGCCTGCGTAACGTTTGATGATAAAAACTGAAACTATGTTCCTAAATAATCCTTAATAACTATCTATAAGTATTCTTAAATTTACCTTCGAGATGTTTGAAGATGGCAGTTCAAAATTCTGTTACGCGCATAACCATACCAAAATTTTTACTGAAGGCAATACCATATTATCTACATTATATTCAATTGCATTAGCATATGATATTGAATACACTGACAATAAACTTAAATGTCTCCTCGGAAATAAGCTGAAAAGTACTTTATTCTGCCAGAATTATGGAAAATATCTTACTCAAAACGTTTCCACATTTAATTTAAAATGGGTCCCGTTTTTAGTAGCAGAATAGAGCATTATGAACGATTTAAGTCATTTTCAAAATTCTTATAGAAAAAGGATTGAGGAAATTTAATTATTAAGCACAGAAATGCCGCGCGGCTATATCCCAAAGAATAACAGGTGTGGAAAATAGCGACATGACTGAGACACATTCGATTCCATGTCTCTCACTTTCCGGGTAGGTATTCTGACCACTGAACTACCATTCCGCATCTCTTCCGCACTGTAAGGGAATGCTTAGAAACGAGGTATGGTAGTACAGTGGTTAGAATACCTGTCTGGAAAGTGGGAGACCTGGATTCGAGTCCAAGTCATACCGCTATCTTTCACACCTGTTATTCCTTCTTAAAGAAAGAGAAAGCAGTGATTTTCCTCACCATGCAACATCTTCTTTCATTACTTATATTATTAACTACTCCATTACATTCACCTTCCTCACTGCAGCAGCAGTAATGCACCCCTACAGGATTTACAATGAGTCCAACACAACAGTGATGACTTACATTGGTACTGAAATGGAACTAAGGGATGAAATACTACATATGCATGGTATCTTACTGTCATGCGATACTGAGTGACATAATTCCAAATATCGAACCATTTCATAAATTTTGAAGTAGGTATGATTATTCNACTTAACTCGTCTCTGAACTATTGTTTGCCCTAAGCTGCGTTTTTCCTCTATCCTTTGCAGAACCTTTTCATTCGTCACTCTCTCTGTCAATCCAATCCTTAGCATGCGCCTACACCAAATTTCAAACGAATTAATGAACTCTTTACGTCATGTCATATTAAAAAAAAAATTATATACATATATATATCTCTCTCTCTCTCTCTTACAAAACAAAAAAAACGTAAATATATTTAGTTAGTTTGGTACTTACGACTTCATTCAATGGGCGAGATAGAGACTCGCCAGTCTTTTATTCTATCTAACCATCCATATGAAGTATACCGAATTTCTTAAAGAATCATACTTAACTCTATACCATAGGTACATGTACCACATATGTACTATCGCAGAATAGTTTTTCGTGATTTCATTGCCAACACTTTAAATAAACCAAATTTATTTATTCTTTTTTCGTCTATTTTTTACAAATACTAACATTGTGATAGCTTAAATCTATTTGCATAATAGGGATTATTTTTGCAGCTATTTTACTCACCTCAAAGGAAAGTGATCTACATAATTGTATCAAATCAGAAACCAGAAAATTAGAGCCCTTGGCATACCTTGACCTTCAGTAGCCTCTGATCGTATCTAGGTGAATGCACCGGAAAGACTAAACTTGTGAATAACCGTACGGAACGATGGCCGCGCTTAATTTGAATTTGGTTCAGAATTGCAATGCATAAATAGTGCATTCCGTGATAGCATTAATATTGCGATATTAGTGGTCAAGGGTAGGTGAAACTTTGGCTTTTAGCACAAATTGCACGATAAAACATCTTTTACGGCGTATTTTTTTATTCCTTTCTACAAGTGAACTATTAAAAAAATGTTTCTGAACAAGTAATATCCATCCAGCCTGTCCTCCAGCCTATAATACTGTTATCTAACTAATAATTTCAGGGATAACAGTCGTAATCTATATATTTGTACAATATGCGTTGCATGGGAAATGTAATTATCTTATTTTTGGTTTCACCGTCATAATTACCTGTAGCTATATCCATTTGGAGCTGACGAAAAATGCTAAGGATTTACATCTGAGATTCAAATTCAATTAGTACACAATGAGTTCAATAATAAGTTAACGATTTGTAAAGAGAACTTTTGTTGATAAACATCTATTAAAAGAAGTGAAACCTTTCTAAAAGGATCACCGATGGGACCACCCAAAAGTGGTCACCCGAGACGGGTGTCACAATAGCAAGATTAGGTTAAAAGAGATTAGGAAAGATTTACTTATTTAAAGGAATTGTAAAATACCATAAAATTGCGAAAAATATGTAAGTTTAAAATATAAAAGCAAGAAAACAGAAAAATTTAATTTTGCATGAAGACAATAAGACTACCTGATAGATCAATTTTCACACAGAAGGAGATTTCATTTATTATGTTTTCATAAATCCATGTAATGTTATTTTTTCTTAGCATATTTTTACAAATCAAGTCAGCAATAATTAGTTAAGTTTAATTTTTTCCTTTTAAACTTGATCTGTAATACAAACTATTGGAAGTTATATTTTAATATATCAAAAGTCAGTTATTTTCTTTAACTATATATAACTATATATAATATATCTCGCTGATGGCTCTCCAGATAGGTGATCACCGATCACAGTAGATAGATGGTCACTATACGCAAAAAATATTGCCATTCATATTAGTTGCGACAAAAACTGGTCACTTTCAGCAGATGTTTACTATAGACATTGATTATATGGAGCATTGACAGTTTCTCCTGTTTATGGTATGATCATGGGGAGTGCTAATGAGCATTAATATAAGTTCTCTGAGAGTCTGAGTCAAACTTTTGCGTTAAACAAATAGATTAGGAGAGCAACAAAATGTGAAATAAATATGTGACAAGCACGGAGTTCTCAGAAAAGAGAAAGAAAACTTAGCTTCTAGATCCGTAATATCTTCAGCATTTTGCTTTATTTTCTGCAAGACCGTTGCTTATCTTCGATGTGCAGGTTTATTGAAAACTGAGCATTTAGTATTTTTTCTCCTCTTTCGTTCCTTTATGTAATCTCTTTTAACTTGCTTGGATTATCTTTAGACTGTTTACAACTTGCAACTTTCCGTTTCTCATCTCCCTGCAGGTGTTTTTAAGGCCACCGTTCTGCAACATTCGTTTCCTGGGGACTCTTTTTTACTTAACGTTTGTGATTGAATCCGTCCACTGATGCGTGCTTGAGTGTTACACAACATAGGATCGACATTAGTCATCGGAATGGACCAGGTACTCTTTTTTACAAAAATAAGAGAAATTTCTTTTGTACACAAAAAAAATGAGAATGCCTTTTCCGATGTTGGCTCATAAAAAATATGCCAAGTAATGCCGTAACGGTTTACTTTATACTATGGTGGAAAGTCCTATCACCTTGACATTATTATCTAAATGCACATTCATCGATTCATATTTACTGCACTTTTTCAAATTTCTCTTAAACTGTGTGAACTATAAAATATAGTGAGCGTTGTACAATTATGAAAATATATATAGGTATATGAATTATTCTTAAGGATTGTATTTATATATATCATTTGTTCATATTATTGTAATATCATATTATTGTATTATATATATCATGTATTCTGTCCCTAAAAGTTCAGGAAAAAAAGATTGGATAGAATAGATAATTCGCTACTTTTTGCACAAGGAAAAGGGTGATGGGTAATTTTTCTCTATTTGGAGTGCACCTAAGAATATTCCCAAAGGCAAACGGACATGAAAAACTTCTTATGGGACCGGTACTCGAATCCGTGAGTTCCATTTTCCTGGTCGTTACTCTACTTTTTGTTTTTCTAACCATCCCATGTTTACATGGAGCCATTCTGAAAGCCTTTTATATGAAAATGTCACCTTTCTGAATTCGCTTTTTTTGCAATGATAAATTAGATATCATAAACTTATGACACTAATATAATTGTCATTAGAGACATGATTCTTTTAAGACTCGTATCTTTGACATCTCCTACAGCTTCAATTTAGTAAAATATTGGTAAAATCAAACAAGGTTTTATTATAAATTGTCACTATTAATTAAGTTCTTGACGACTTGACAATCAACTTTCTCGCAAATCGTATATTATATAACTCGGAATATAACTCGGAGAACTTGAAACACAAAAAATCAACTGAGTTAAACGGTTGCCTTTTCGTCTACAAAATTTAACCCTCAGTTAATTCTTGAAATTATATACTTTTCTTTAGAAAATATCAGCAGAAACTTCACATAAGTTAAATGCCTCCTATCTTAGATTGCAGGAATAATTTTTATGAAAAACGTTTCCAGTTTTAATGGAAGAGGAATTTTACTAGATAATAAAACACAAGGAAAAAGGTTTTGGTGACTTGGGACAATAAGGCGTGCACCTAGGAAAAATTCCCAAGGAGAAACGGACATGAAGTAGACAGTAAAAATAGATAGCAAAAACTAACCTATTCTTCCATGAAGGTTTTATCATTAGGAATGTTATATTTGGATGTAGAACAATTCTTTTCTCAATAAATAATTGCTCATCCGTGCTCAAAAGTTGCCGTTGAGATGGATGTACCGTAAAAGTCAAAGCCAACACCGGAAAGAGCTGAGGAAAATTTTTTAGAAGCTCCAACATTTACATTTGATGCTTGAAAATTCCTTAATCACGCATTCAAAGAGCCGAAAAAAATGGAAACTCAACTGGCAGTGAAAATATCAGAGTACTTCATACTGTATATTATTAAGGAATATTGTATTTTTATGATAGAGATATTTTATTTGAGGACCGCTACACGTATCTTAGGCTGTTTACAACGCATGTTAGAGCTCTAGCCTAGCTAAGAAACTGAAAGTGACGCCATGTGTCAGAACTTTTTACGTTCCAGTGAAAGTTCCTTCTTATTGTTCTAACTGTAATTCTCCACGCTAGTTTGAATTTATGTGAAAAAGATAACGATCTGCTACGAGGAAGAAATTTCATCAAATTAAACAATAGGCACATCTACTCTCCAAAGTATGTTGTCACGAAAAAAGTATATTACATCACATGCTAATCTTCGTTACTTTTTACTCCTTTTAGTCATGGCAACTTTTTAAATTCAGCCTGACTTAAGTGTTTGAATATTTATATAAACTGCTAACATATAATCGATGTGTACTACTTTGAGTGGAAAGAATTAAAGACGAAATTTATTCATCCAATTTATCTTTCAGAAAGAAAGGCCAAAAATTAAACCAAGCCATCTGTTACGAGAGATCTTATATTTAGGAATTAGTTAATGATCAGTACAATATCCAATTGCATTTTGATAATCTGTTTGAAATTCAAACGAAAATTTCGCAGTAAATTTTACTGTGGCACAATGGGAAAATTCTTGAGAGAAAGCCAAGCAGGTTATTGGAAAGCCACGGTTTTTCATATTTTGCTCCATTTTGGAACACGTTGGACATTAAAGTAATATAGAATGGACCGGAATGGCTCTTAATTTTTTTCATCTAGGCCTTCAACAACTCTAATTTTCGACCAAGGTTCAAAAATTATTAGAGTGTAACAGATAGAAATGAACACCGTCACACTTCGTCGGATATATTTTTTCCTAAGATGAAGTTTATAAGGGAAAACAGATGTCACTTTGGATAAGTGAAAGGAGAAGAGATTTGACAGAGTATTCGAAGAGGAATTCGTGGAAAAATTAGCCTACCATTCTGCTTACTGTTGCGGAAACTACTCTAATGTCTGCGCTCATTACCACTGGAGCGTCTAATTAGAGGAACCATTTCGCAATGATAAAGTAACCACGCGATTTGGTAAGTCAGTTAAGCAAAATGAATAAATAAATATATTTCTGAAAATTATATTTTCATGCGTATTTTCCTATGGCTATGTTTTGTGTGGGGAAGGAAATGATACCGTAGTCCAAGTGGGTGGGATTGCCTAGGAGTGTTAAATTTGCATTCTGCATTAAAAATGCTGAATCTCATATAAAAAGAATGTATTTTTAATTGGTAGACTCATATTTATCTGAGAAAATCTTTAGAATTTCATTCATAGGCCTTTTTATCCGTAGGCAAAAGTCATAATTAGAAAAAGATATATTGATTTCTGAGACCTTTCTTTTTGTAATATATGAATTTTAACATATTTCAAATGTATACACTATGGTAAATTTACTTTTTATTTCAAACTTTTCATTCAGTATCGTAATAACCGTTACAATTTTCTAGCATTGTATATAGATATGCACCTTTTGGAATCGGTATTATGGTGTTTTCTTGCACACAAAGGTACGAAATTATAGAGAAAATAAATATAATAAGCAATTAAAGGAAAGGAAGGTGTCTTTGTAGATTGAAAACCTACGGAAAATCCCAAAGGAATAACAAGTGTGAAAAATAGCGACACGACTGGGACTCGAACCCAGGTCTCCCACTTTCCGGGCAGGTATTCTAACCACTGAACTACCGTTTTGCATGGATTGCATGAAATTGCATGGATATTTCCGGAGATTTTAACGATTTACAATTTTATTTACACTTCCCTTCATGATCCTTCATATTCCCTTTTTAACACGTTAATGCAAAGCCTCTAGAAAAATTAAACATTTTATTTATGTCTTATTTTAATTTCCATAATCAGGTTACTTACACATATTTAACAACAACTTTAATATACATTATAACAAGACTTTCATAAAGTAACTTTTGTTTAGTTTATCATGTTTCCATTCAATGCCTAGTCCAATGTCCTCGTTATGGAACTGAGCCGTTTATTAACATCCTGGTCGAATTAAACCGGTTTCCGCACGACCCAGCTACTTCAGGAACTGTAAAGGAAGCTAAATTGGTTTATGCGAACGAATAGAATAACATTTATCTTTAAAACTAATTCGATATAGCAATCATTAATTTCGTTAATATTTTTTTGAGGGTAGACACAATATATATTTAGACTTGTGACTTTATTATGACAAAAATCTCTCATAAATTATTGAAGGATGCTTAGATTGCTAATTTTATTTTCAGCTTTTGTATCACATTTACATTCTGATAGAAAAAAACATACGTTAACAGAGCCATGAAGCTATTGTGAGATAAGTTTTTACTGGCTTACTGCCATTTCAACTGATTGTAATATCACAAAAAAGCCATTTCAAGTCATATCATAGAAAAAGTAGGTAGAAAAGAATTATATCTCAGTTAATTTTAAATTAGATTTTATGAAGATCAAATTTTTCCCATAAGAAAGGCTTTCTTAACAAATTATGTTCAATACCTGAGTTACTATGGCAGTTCTTAACGCCTATAGTCATCAAATCCTCCAAAGTCGTAGTCATCGTGCTTGTGGTGATGCGATTTAACATAGATCGGTACTTTTTTGTAAATGGTCACTGGGTGAGGGACAGGTACTTTGACGGGGACGTGTATCTTCACTGGATAAGGCTTGTGGACGTATACTTTATATGGTTTTGGAACAAGTACTTTATGAGGGACATAAACGGGGTACGGAACCTTCTTCTTGACTATGTAAGGCACGGGTTTTTCCACTGGCACAGGATAGGGTTTTTTGACGATCACTTTGTAAGGTTTCTTGACGATGTAAGGGACCGGTTTCGGCACCTTATACGGCACCTTCTTGATGACTTCGACGTGATAAGGTTTAGGAACTGGATAGGGAACCTTCTTTGTGATGGTGATGGTTTTGATATGTTCATGCTTGTGGTGGTGATCATCTCCGCCGTGTCCCTCGTCTCCGCCTCCTTCTCCACCAAAATTACCCCCATCTTCACCCCCCTCCTCCCCTCCTCCTCCTCCAAAGCTTTCATCTCCTCCGCCACCGTAACCTCCATAGTCTCCATCTCCGCCCTCATCTCCACCACCGAATCCTCCTCCAAAGCCCCCTCCACCACCTTCAGAATCGCCTCCATCACTTCCTCCATAAGATCCAAATCCGCCTCCAAATCCTCCTCCGCCATCAGATCCCCCTCCACCGAAACCCCCTCCTTCACCAGAACCACCTCCTTCAAATCCCCCTTCTCCACCAGATCCTCCTCCTCCAAATCCTCCGCCTCCGCCAGATCCCCCTCCGCCAAATCCCCCTCCTCCACCAAATCCCCCTCCTCCGCCAAATCCCCCTCCTCCGCCAGGTCCTCCTCCTCCAAATCCCCCTCCTCCGCCAGATCCTCCTCCTCCGCCAGATCCTCCTCCTCCAAATCCTCCTCCTCCTCCAAATCCCCCTCCTCCGCCAGTTCCTCCTCCTCCGCCAAATCCTCCACCTCCGCCAGATCCATACCAGAAAGCCCCTCTTTTGTTGTGTTTCTTCGGATTTTCTGCAGAGGCTAGAGCTACTACGCCCACTAACAATATTGCTAGCGTCTATAACGAGAAAACAGAAGTAAAGACATAAGCGATCGAAATTAGAAATGAATTACCTTCCGAAGCGATAAATAATTTCGGAGTTGAAAAGGAATATTCATTTTGAAATTATAAGGTAGGAATACACTGGGGAATACACTGAAGAACGAAAAAAAAATTGTTTTTAACATCCTACTTAATGTGCTATTTAGATAATTAGATTGATAATGAAGGCCAGAGAAAAATTTTATAACGATTCAAACGGGTTTCTTAACGGCTCAAAGCAATCAAACTATAATCAATATGAGTTGGCCTGACGTCGTGGAAGGACAAAGTTCAATAAATACACCGTTCTTCGTAACTTCCACCAAATATTTTTTATTGTACGACCGATTTTGGCCTAAGCCTAACTTAACCTGAGGATGGCCGAGCTTAGGCCGAAACCGGTAGTACAATAAAAAATATTTCGTGGAAGTTACGACGAACGGTGTACTTATTGAACTCAATCAAACTATTTTACTTGCAACAGGGAACGCGTTTAATGGTTATTTAAGTGGAATTTACGTTTTTATTTAATCGCCTAACTTTCGCTATACTAGATATAACTAAATATTTTTTCTTTAGCTGCAACATATGTAAGTTCCATTAGATGTTATTGTAAAGCTGTCAATTGACCTTTATGTTTAAGGTCAATTTACAGCCATCATAAACCTTTATGTTTAATGATTAATAATAGCGTTCTAGCTTTGGGTCGAATTATAAATTGAAATTCGGGTATGTATTATCCTATTAATTAATTTATGAATTATCATTATGCCCAATATCCAATTATAACAGCAAGATTTCTAATTCTACTGTATGAAATTCCATCCAAAAGGAAATCGTTTCAATGTGTTTATTCGCTTGATAATTCCGATAGCCGACAATCATTGTCAGATTAACGTTCACAAAAAGTTTACAGTTTAAAAAGAATAATGTATTACCAGATATGTTTCAGATTTGAAGGATGTTCCTTTATTCAAAATTTCCAATTCGTATTATGTTTTTCAGAAAAACGTGTGAAATTAAGATTCGAGGATGAATTTTAAAATATTCGCCAGTATAAAACAAGCATCTATCTTCATTAATATTACCTGATGAGATTCTAGCTATTTCTTCCTAAATCTCGAAACCCCTTAAATTGAGTCTAAATCCTCATACTTGAAGCTATATGAGATGCTGGTACAAACAAATTCCCATTCCTTCCACTTTCGTTTGAGAATTTATGGAATCTTCATTTTGTCATAAATGTAGCGGAAAAAGTAGTAATATTATCCGAGCTATGACAATACCACCTATATTTATCGCCATATGTTCTACAGAATACTATTTGATACGTTGCTATCACATCAAATAGCTTTTGTATTTCATACGAAAACAGAAACGATCCGTTTAAAAGAATTAGAATATTTTCTAATGAAATGCACTATCTCTGCCTTGCCCATGATTTCAAATAGATACATCTCATTTCCTTATTTCATTGCTATGTTTAGAAACAAAAGGCCGAAACTTTATCGTAATTCAAGAAACTTAAGAAGTATCTCATACCTGTGCTCTCATAGTGCCGGATATGCTGTTGGTTGTCCGAGGAAGGATCTGCAGTTGTGACGATGGATATGAAGAGCGACCGTTTTATAATCAAGTGTGATTTGCTCCGCTTGGTTTGAAAGCACCATACACCACGCCGCACTGTCTCCGCGACATTCAAATTTCTCCTTTCTCTTTCAAATCCGTAACCAAATCAATTTTTTGGGAAAATTTTCCCATATCCTCAATACTAATCCTTTCCATTTTAGGGAAGCGTAACTCGTTGCGCAATTTTTCTAATTTCCTTTCTTTTATCCAGCATCCAGAGAAATGCGAAGAAAGTTGAATTTTAAAGTCACCGTCTTTTCCATCTCGTGCTCCAGTAGGAATTACGCCTGCGTAACGTTTGATGATAAAAACTGAAACTATGTTCCTAAATAATCCTTAATAACTATCTATAAGTATTCTTAAATTTACCTTCGAGATGTTTGAAGATGGCAGTTCAAAATTCTGTTACGCGCATAACCATACCAAAATTTTTACTGAAGGCAATACCATATTATCTACATTATATTCAATTGCATTAACATATGATATTGAATACACTGACAATAAACTTAAATGTCTCCTCGGAAATAAGCTGAAAAGTACTTTATTCTGCCAGAATTATGGAAAATATCTTACTCAAAACGTTTCCACATTTAATTTAAAATGGATCCCGTTTTTAGTAGCAGAATAGAGCATAATTAACAATTTAAACAATTTTCAAAATTTTTATAGAAAAAGGATTGAGGAAATTTAATTATTAAGCACGGAAATGCCGTGCGGCTATATCCCAAAGAATAACAGGTGTGGAAAATACCGATATGACTGGGACACATTCGATTCCATGTCTCTCACTTTCCGGGTAGGTATTCTGACCACTGAATTACCATGCCGCGTTTCTTCCGCACTGTAAGTGAATGCTTAGAAACGAGGTATGGTAGTACAGTGGTTAGAATACCTGTCTGGAAAGTGGAAGACCTGGATTCGAGTCCAAGTCATGCCGCTATCTTTCACACCTGTTATTCCTTCTTAAAGAAAGAGAAAGCAGTGATTTTCCTCATCATACATCATCTTCTTTCATTACTTATATTATTAACTACTCCATTACATTCACCTTCCTCACTGCAGCAGCAGTAATGCACCCCTACAGGATTTACAATGAGTCCAACAAAACAGTGATGACTTACATTGGTACTGAAATGGAACTAAGGGATGAAATACTACATATGCATGGTATCTTACTGTCATGCGATACTGAGTGACATCATTCCAAATATCGAACCATTTCATAAATTTTGAAGTAGGTATGATTATTCATTATCATCTATATCAAGAAAAGTTTCAACACGGTAAATTGTAACATTCATGCCAACTTCCATTCAAGATGATTTCAATACGAAAGGAATTTATTCCTCTTTTATTCCTTAACTTTTTTTTTCTGGTAAGATATAGGCTCAGAAACATAAAGTGAACCTTCATTAATCTCAGTAATGATGATTTTTTGGTATTAAGGCGTTTCCCGGGAAAAATCAGCAATTTCAAGCAATTGCAGCTTATGGGTGCCCCTGAAAAAAAAATATCCCAAGTTGAAGCAGAAAACCTACACTGAAATATGGTGTTGTTACATTGACAAATTACTTAATTAAATCTTGGAAAGTAAGCTACAAAATCTAAGCAATTAATGTTGCAAGATAACTCAGCTTTGAGTACAACGCAACAGTTATACTATATATACTATACTATACAGTAGTATATCATAATAATAGATTAATGCATCTGGTTCTTGTAGGGAATTCTCTCACAGCAATTTCATATATTACGGGTTGAGAAAGACGTAATTCACTTCTCCTAACAAGCACCACCATTATACCATCGAAATTATTCATGAGTAAGCGGTTTCCTTGAATTATTATCTCCATTTAAGAGATTCGTAACGGTCTTTTGCAATGCTTCCTCTTGTCATAAACTCTTGATGATGGATTTTCTCCTTTGGTTGTTCAAACATACACATATGAATAAAAATTACTAGGAAATACGTTTGTAGAGATGAATTTTGAATGAGTAATTTTCGTGGAGTTCTTAAGAAGGAAAAGGCAGGTTTCACCTCATTAACCAGGTAGAAATAACCTCAGCTTAATCGCTTTGTCATACTCATGCTTGAAGTCCAAAAAAGTATTATTAATTTTTCCTAAAAATTTCTGTTATTGTTTTACTTTGAAATGATGGACTGTAAACACCATACGATGGGATGATAATTCTTAATACTAACATTATAAACATGATAAATAATCCAATGGTGAAAATCCTTCTCAAAACAAAATAATGACACTTTTATGCAATGTCCAGACTCACGGATGATAACTTTAAAAGAAAATGTTGAATGTAGTATATTTCTGAAATTTAGGAATGAAGTATCACCGTCCGGAAGAATATAAAAATTTTTACTTTCTCGTTATTTAATTGATATTAATAATAAAATTATTTTCCTTTGTAGGTCTGTGTCAAAACAATCATATTAATAATATTAAGCAATCAGATTACTTTATTTAATGAATTCAAATTCATCTTAGATAAATTATTTCCTGTTCATAAAATATTGTGGATTTTTCTTACCTTCGAATTGTTTTCATTACATTTTATTTTCCTGTGACAGAGGATAACAAAGATAGTGTGAGATAGTCGTAAAATATTTCAATATGGCTCGTGACTGTCAGTACCACGTACATCTTTGTTTGCAATCCTGGAACATATCTTCCTCTTATTAGTTATATGGAGAATGTTAATTAGTATTATTTTTTTATTTATAGATATTAAGTTAGATTAGATATTAGATAGATACTTGAATGTCAATTTATATTTATTTTTCATTTGGAAACTTTAAACGCTAATATACTCAAGATGAAAATCTTTATACTATCTATTTCGAGAAATAACGTCTTTAAATTCGTAGACTGACCACCTTCTATTGCGAATTTTATAGAAGATTATTTCAAATGAATTAAGATCAATTTGGATTAAAATTGTATATTTCCAACATATAGTATATTATTCAGACATAACAATATTGCAGCTGGGAAAACAGAAACAATGAGTATACAGCTCAAACAATAGGTATCGCAAGAAGCGCGAGGCTTTTATCAGGCCGGATGTAATAAAGCCGGGCAACATTTGCGTGTGAATTTCTTCGTTTTCTGAATATTGAGCTTTTGATGATAATGAATGAGCAATTCTCAGATTCATTGCCCTTTTTTCCACGTGGAATGCCCGATTCGCTTCCGCACCACGATTCCCAGAATTTTGATTCTAGTGATGATGGTGATACGAGTGAGAAACATACACAGGCACTTTTTTGTAAACGGTGACAGGGCGAGGAACTGATACCTTCACGGGAACCGGTATGGGGACAAGATATGGTTTATGGACGTACACTTTGACCGGTTTAGCCACGGGTACTTTGTGAGGAACGAACACAGGATATGGAATCTTCTTCTCAACAGTGTAAGGTACAGGTTTCTTGACCGTTACTGGGTAGGGCTTCTCAACTACAACCTTGTAAGGCTTCTTAACAATGTAAGGCACTGGCTTGTCGACCTTGTAGGGTACGTGGTTCACAACTTCAACTGGGTACGGTTGTGCAACCGCATATGGAACCTTCTTCGTCACGATATATGCTTTTAGAGTTTCGTGATCTACATGGTACCCATTTTCATCTCCTCCCGATGAAAGGTCTTCATATCCTCCCCCATGTCCGACACTTATTAAGTTACCATACCCCTCTGCATGTCTTAAGCCATAGCTTTCCTCATGGCCGATGCTGATTGAGTCGCCATGGTAACCTCCATGACCGGAGCTGAGTGAACTCCCGCCACTGTGTAAGTCTTCATATCCTGTATATCCATCACCGTTGCCAACTTCGTGACCTCCCTCAACTCCGTGGTGTTCACCATATCCATACCCTTGTCCCAGACCTCCATAGGTTAGACCTGACACTCCCCTCTTCTCGGACTGCCCAGACACCTCCACTTTGTATGAAGATACTATGGTTACTGCTGCAGCTACGAGACAAGTTAGCGCCTGCGAAGATTAACGTCATAATTGTAAAATGTGATAAAAATTCCTATTTAAATACATTTAAATTTTAAAAAAATCTTGCTAAAATTTCTGCCTAATTTCAAGTAAATGCTAATTAAATGTGAGNTTTTAAATAAACGATACAGAAACAACTTTGCGGTAATTATTAACACAAAAAAAGCTCAATGATAACAAACGTTTACTTGACCTCGAGAAAAAAATTACACGACCATGGTTTCATAGCAAAGCTATACCCTCAGGTGTCAGATCTGGGAGCAAGCTTTTCGTTCCATTACTTGTGGTCTAGTTTACGTTTGTTATCATGGAAAATTTTTAAAGCTCGGTATAAATTTTTAAATGTTAGAAAACATACTTCCTAATTAATTTAAGAGAAACATATTTGTAACGCTGAAATCGAAGAAAAAACTCGGAATAATTTAGTGCTAATTACTCCCCAAACAAGTTTTCTGCGTCGATCAAAATTCAATGTATAGAAACCGGTCGTGCTCAATCGAAGCATTCATATTTACATTTTCTGTATATCCGTACTGTTCTCTGTTCGATAATTTTCTAAAGTTATAGTAGATAAGTAAAGTGAACAGTTATCGAGCATTGGGTTAATTGTAAAATGTGATAAAAATTCCTATTTAAATACATTTAAATTTTAAAAAAATCTTGCTAAAATTTCTGCCTAATTTCAAGTAAATGCTAATTAAATGTGAGAAATGCAGACCCTGTTTACTAAAGTAATAGAAATAGATGATCGTTTCTCAATAAATGGAAGATAAAAAGTGAAGGGACAAAAATAACTAATAATAGATAACACAGTCCCTTCGATAGATCTCACAGAATTATGTCTGTGCGTAGTACGAGGAGTTTTATGTCGCCGATTAAGTTAAATGCAATATTGCAGAAAAATGGAGGGATTAGAATCGTGGAAAAATTGTTCGTCTATACCACTTAAAATCATCAAGTTCACCCTGCCTAGCAACATCATTGGGCTATTCAGTGAAATACTAAAAGGAACGTTATATAAAGCAAAATTAACTAGATTAAAATAAAACAATAACAAACGCATCTCATCTTACCAAGGTCCGCATCCTTCACAATTATTGATTGGAGGTCTGCGAAATCCGGTGCAAGAATGATATAAAACCTCAGTAAGGGGCCTTTTATACAAAAACCAATGATTTGCTTCGTCTCTCTGGAAAACAATTCACCCAAAGAATCTGTTGTTTTGTAAAGGTTAATCTTTTCTTGTTATCTGAAGCGAAAAGAAATCATCTCCGAATCATATCTCCGTAGAATATCTCGCGTTCGTTATAACAGTTTCTGTTCAATGAATAGAATGAGAATGTCGAATTAGGTAGAGTAGGTCGATGTGCTGTTACCTAGATCCTATTTTCAGGTTAAATCTCCCGTAAAAATGTTTCGAATCTATCACTTTATTGGATTTAGTTTTGTCTACAAAGGGTACTTGCGAACTTATAAACGTCCTCTCATTAGAAAATACCTCATTTGACTGCTTCTTACTTGCCATAGCAAATCCGTGCCTATATCAAGTAGTCATATCAAGTAGCCTATATCACGAGCAATATTTATCAATTTTCGTAAATAGAAAAAAGGCTTCGTTCAAGCCAAAACAAAGTACTTGTATATTCACGGTTTCACAAAGTGAAAGCTACAGTTATAGAAATAAATACTTGAAGCATAATATATCAGAAGATAAACTGGCAAGTGTTGCATGAGTTAAACTTTATATTTCCTTTGTTTCAAATAGCTCTTGCGTAAAAAAAAAGATGCTCAAATTCTGACCTAAATATGATGTTGGCAGCGCCATAAAGATAAATGTATTTTGCTATTAAAAATAAAAATCATCACTCGATATACATTTTCTCGCGACAACTCTTTGTATCAAGCTTTATCCAAGCTTTATAAGAAGGTATTAAGGTGCAATTGTTAATTTTATTCCTTTATCCAATCATGTAATAAGCAAAGTAAAATGAAAGATCAAACGAGATATAAATAATGTATTCGTTTTAATAATTAATAATAATTAATTTTCATTTCAGACAATATGGGCTTCGTTAAAGTTAATCCGTAATGACTAAACTTCACCTTACACATTTTCTCGTCTATTAATGGGTGCGGTATTATACTCATTGTTATAATTCAGGAAACGGAAAACGAAGAAATTGTACTTCCTTACTTTCACTTACACGTTCGACGTTCTCTTAATATTCATACATTTATGCTTATATATTCTGCCTCAAAAAAGTTACATCTCCGTTTAATACTCTGGTGTTTTTGTGGTTGAGAAAGTCAGGGCAGAAAATTGTACGATTGCGATGGGAAATAGAATGGAAGGAATATTTTGGACTTTGTTGGAAGAATTTTTCCAATAACATGCATTACATCTCAGAGCAAGAAAAAGTGCAGAATTTCTATTCGAAAGGAAGGAGTTATTACCATCAATTTTATTTTCACACCCAGTTTTTACAATGTCATTCAATTTAGAAAGTAAGAAAATCCAAAGGTAGGTAAATGCGGGTATTATTAAGGGGTTTAAGGATTAACTAGGGCAGCGGAAGAGATTGCTCTAATTATGAATTCTCTCGTTAATTGAAGGGCGCATTCTTATAATGACCACGTTGTGTCGATGGCCAAGAACTTCTTTGTTCACCACAGCGTGCAAATCTTCTACGTGCTGTTGCCAATCCTCTTTCCATCATAAATCGAGGCACCTCTTATATTGTTGATATCTCAATGTTAGAATAGAGGCGACACTGTTTTCGGGGCTCCCAATTTTATTATTTTTAACGAGTATTTTTCTGACTTATGACTACTTCTCCGCTCAAGATAAGAGCTTGTGCGACAGTCAAAGCTGCCTCGCTTATCTCCAGGGAGTTTTCAAGGCTTTCAAAAAGTAATTAACCGATTTAATGCTCTACCTAATCGGAATTTCGATAATTACCCCATACGTAAACACGAAAATCGATTGAATAAGGTAATAACATGTTTTGAAAAGTTAAATTCTGAGACACGTAAAATTTATTGTTTGGAACGAACGATAAGGGACGAATATGTATAACTTATTAATAATGATGAATTTAAAAATAAAAGTTTTAAATAAACGATACAGAAACAACTTTGCGGTAATTATTAACACAAAAAAAGCTCAATGATAACAAACGTTTACTTGACCTCGAGAAAAAAATTACACGACCATGGTTTCATAGCAAAGCTATACCCTCAGGTGTCAGATCTGGGAGCAAGCTTTTCGTTCCATTACTTCTGGTCTAGTTTACGTTTGTTATCATGGAAAATTTTTAAAGCTCGGTATAAATTTTTAAATGTTAGAAAACATACTTCCTAATTAATTTAAGAGAAACATATTTGTAACGCTGAAATCGAAGAAAAAACTCGGAATAATTTAGTGCTAATTACTCCCCAAACAAGTTTTCTGCGTCGATCAAAATTCAATGTATAGAAACCGGTCGTGCTCAATCGAAGCATTCATATTTACATTTTCTGTATATCCGTACTGTTCTCTGTTCGATAATTTTCTAAAGTTATAGTAGATAAGTAAAGTGAACAGTTATCGAGCATTGGGTTTGATATTGGTTTAAAAGAAAGGATACAGAAAATATTCGGAAAATTAAATAGAGTCCAATTTTCGCGGTTGTTAGGTCTTTTATTCAGGAAAAGAATATCTTTTCCTAAAATGAGAGATAAGTGTAATTTAAACATTTCCGGCTGAATGTGAAAAAAAACACTCGTCTTGTTTTTTGCTACGACCAAGAATGCAATTTCGTTTTTTGCAACGTTTTAAATCATAAAATATAAGTCATCATAAGTTCTCCGTTTCATTAAACATTTTAACAATATTAAATTTTTCAGATAATAAATGTTTACTTTACGAAAATCTACTTTTCATTTATACTCATAATCTTGTTTATTACGTGGAATTTGTATATGATAAGATTTGTCAACGGTACTCAAGAAATAATTTGAATTTCCTCGGGATTCGTAAGAGAACTAGTTCTAGATTGAATACTGTGCTCAAATAAGGAAGCATCCAAATTACCCTAAACGGGATCAATGGATATTTCCTGCATTTGGAAAATTACTGCATTACGTATAACAATATATTGAGCTAATCCGAAATATTTATTCAGTCTATGATTGGACCGAAAACTGTTTACGTACTGCCCTTAATTTTTACTGTTAACGGTATTACATTTAACATACAATGTCTAAATATTAGTGCTATGTTTCCTTGTTCGTTATCTTACACTTTCTCGGGTAATAACTTCTTTTTTAAACGTAAGAAAACACAAAAACGTATTGGATATTAGGAGAAGTAGGGTGGCAACAACTCAGTTTTTCCACCTTTACTTAGACAAGACACCGAAAAATTGTAAAACTATCACTTAAGGAAATGAATTAAAACACACGAAACAAAGTTTTCCTATATACAAAGTTTTCCTCCTTTTAGCATACTAAACCTTTCTCTGACGTCTTTTGTAATTTTCATTCAAATCATATCGTCAAAAATCACTTTCTCGTTATCCTAAAGTTTCACAGAAATTCTGTGATTACTGCGACTCTCTGATAACTGATAAATTCCATTTCTGTGAAGCTTTAGCATATTTATTTTCACCATTAATGTTATGGGGTTTCACAAAGTCACGGCTGATTCAATCGATTTTATTTCAATTCTCTTTTGTTGAGGATTCGATAATCTAAAATATGTTGAAAACGTAGTAGAAAGAGCTGTAAATGGAAGTGAGTCCGTGCCAATCTCATTAAATGTCAGAGAAAGTTGGGTTCATCAGGATATAAATTTGAGAATATTGAATGCAGTTGGAATTGGTGGTATTTAGATTATGTGACGCGAAAACAGGAAAGAGCCATTAATAGCTAGATACTGAATGAATGTTGATTAAAATTAAAGCTACAATAGGAATATGAAATTACTGAATGACTAGAATGACTAACAAAGTGAACGAGGAAAATGTAAATGCTTATAAAAGGAGAGAAATATCGAGAAAATAGTGGTAAAACTACTAATAAGACGAGATGTGCTTAGCCTTGAGAATAAGAGGGAATTTGTGAAAAGTTGTATGACTATTGCGGTAGATGTATGCAGGAGTAGGAAAGTATGAAAGAGTATTGCAAATAGATAAGAACATACACGCAAAGAAAATAGCGTGAAGGATACGTACGCATGTGGTAAAAAGTATTACTAAGATTAACTTGAGCATGAGTGCCGCAAATATTTTGAAAATTATCTTCAGCTTCCTAAGAAAAATTTTCCCAAGGTAATCACTATATATTTTACAAGGAGATATTTTAACTGGAGTTTAATTGAGTAAATTTGATTAAAATTGAGGACTTTGACTTATTGAGGAACTTCATTTACTTACACGTATTTGTGATATTTGTTTTCTTTTTTAGCAACTTCTCATGCTCTATGAACAATTTTCTGTTGCTTCGAGCCTCTTCCACCTTCTTTTTACACGTTTGACTTATTTTAAATTCAAATAATTTACTTTCGGAATAACAAGTGTGAAAAAAAAGTTTTTTTTCCTTAGGTTTTCAACCTAATAAGACACCTTCCTTTCCTTTAATCCTAATTTACTTTTAGTTCATAAAAGACATAGTATTCATACTAATTTGTGCAATTGCTGAACTAACAATCCATTTATAAAAGCGAATTTAAGCTACTCTATTTTTTAAATACTTTTAGCAAACTTTCTTTGAATTTAGTGACCTTTTAGATACTTTCCATGCATATAGCAAAAAAATAAATTGACATTTATGATTATATCCCTTTTCCGTTAATTTCATATCTCCGAACTGCATGGGAAAATATAACACGTATTATTTCAGTCACTTCTTCCAAGCTTTTCGCCCAATTTACTAGTTAACGCAATCCTCATCCTTTAGACGGCCGCTTCAGCTTAATTTAATTTAGGCCTTATTTTCCTTGAGTAGTTCCTGGCTCTCGTAGTTTTTTACTCGTATCTCGTCTGCCTTTGCTCTATAACTTTTAAATCCGCCTAAGTGGTTTTCCTTAATTGATGTTGATGACCTCTACGGAAAAGGAAAACGTTAGATTTTTCTTCATTTTCTGTTAATTGGTAACATCATCATAAGTTTTCTACCTTTCGATAGGTTCATGTGCCCTAATATTCTCCACTAATCGTCATTTCTTTCACCTCTCGGTAACCCACCTCACCCTTTATGCCATCTAACAACTAAATATTTAAGTTGAAATTACGAACATTATTTATGAGATTTTGTTCGTTTAATCCGTAAGTCCCAAGTCATTATTCTGAGTTGTTGGAATTCAAATCTGAAAAAATTGATAAATTTGTTTGACAACGATGAACCTTAGCGGGGCTGATACCAGAAAGAGACAATATACGAAATAAAAACTAGCACTAAACGACTTTGTTATGTTTTGATTACTCTGCTTACGAATGTCCCCTCAGAATCTTAGAAACTTGAAAATAAAGACGAATAACTACATATTAAGGATTTAAATTTGGAAAACTTTACGCTAACTGCTGTAATGTGGAGGCACGGCTAATAAATAAATAGGAAAGACTCCTTTACCAGTTTCTATTATTCATTATTGTGAAAGTATGAGTTACCTATCTATTTATAATTTTGCACTTATAATATTTTCATCGCATTTCCTTCCGGTCATTTCTGAGTCAAGGCTGAAATATTGAAAAATTCCTGACCTCTTCGATTCGAAAGATTTCGATGGAAAGGAACGTTTTCTTGGAGCCAATAAAGTCATCCTTTCGGATATATTATTTCTAACCAATAAAGCATTTTATTCATAATTAACAAAAATATAAAAAAACAATCAAGTCAACAAAAAGGAATAATAACATTCGACCAACTTTCCCTTTCACTGCTAGGAAAAGTATATATGTACATCATCTGCGGCGTCGAAGAAACCAAAAAAACGTGGTTTCGGGCGATCGAAAAATGCCTTTCGAATAATTTCGTGCGCGTGAAACCGTTTCAGTCCCGTTCATCGTCGTGGTCTCCGTCCTTTCCCTTTTCATTTTCACCTTCGGAACCGCCTTCCTTTCGTCCCTGACCTCCGGAGAAATGTGCGAATGCGGGCACTTTCTCTGGGACGGACATCGGATGAGGCATCGGCACTCTGACCGGAACGTGGACGTAGAACGGGAACAACCTTGGAACATGGACAAGAAACGGGTGAGGGATCGGGACTCTTTGGGGGACGTATATCGGATACGGGACTCTCCTCTCGACTGGGTAGGGAACAGGTTTGGGGATGGTCACTGGATAAGGCCTGCTGATGTAGACGGGGTACGGTCTATGCACGAGATAAGGCAGGGGATGCGGAATCGGGATGGGGATGTGCTTGATCACTTCCACAGTATATGGGTGTGGTATGGGAATTGGAACTTTCTTGAAGACGTTGACCACATGATGGCCGTGGTTTTGTTGTAGTGGTGCTGCTTTTACGTTTTCCAAAGGGTGCTGGTGTTGACTGCTGCCGAAGATGGTACGCATCTGCGGCCTCTGGAAGTAAAGATAACCTCCATCTTCGTTACAGTCCTCTTCGCTCATGGATAGTCCACTGCTTTCCTCTGATTTCCCTCCCCATAAATGGAAGAGCCTATCGACTTCACCATGATTCGATCTAACTTTGCCCTTACTGGACTCATCCTCGTGTTTCGCCTCGATTCCTGAGGTTTCCTTAGACAGGTCGCCATTATCATCGTGTTCGTCTCCTTTTAATGTATCTGGAAACGCGGTTGCTAAGGCTATGCTTGAGACAAGGGCAAAAACCTGTTTAGGAGGAGAAAGTCGCCATATTATCAATTTTTTTAACGTAAAGGAACACGTTTTGGAACAGTTTCAATTTATTTCCTTAGGCATGACAAAACAACATTTGTAATTATGAGATAAGCATATCTTAACGCATGAGATACATAATGTATTTACTAAAGTAAAACTTACCCCAATATCAATTGCTAAATTAATAATGAATTACAATAGTTGCAGAGTAATGCTCATTAGAAACACAAAACGGAGAGATGCTAATGAATAAAAAATATTTTGCATTTAGAAACCTGCGATACTCTTCCAGTGTTAGATAGAAAGCATATAATTTAATGTAATATATAAATCTTTTTAGCTGAGAAATGCACCAAATTGTATTATTCACGAAATTATAATTACATTCCGGATAATCGTGACAATGATACAAGGTTATCGAAGAAACTATTGCTTGATAAGTATTCAGAGGGAAATTCGTTCTTATGTGTGTTATTGTGTAAGTTTACCGGTCGCGCAAAGGTATTATGCTGGCAGACGCGAAAGATATCATTGATCCTTTGCTATTATTTACAATTGATTTAACCTGAATTTTGTCGAAATCGTTCAAAAAAGAATTTAATGATTCTTACTCATTTTCATCATTATATTCTAAATGAAGAAGCTAACATAAAATCAATAAATTCTCAATTATGTATATGGCTTCGAAGCCACTTAGACCCGCCTGAGGCTTTACGTAGCCTCTCCAACTCACCCATCGGCATGCTTCACTTTATGTATATTAATGAATTGCAATCTAATTTTCACATATACACGTATAGTTTACCTATATTCACCCATTCATTGAAAGATATGTGATGTGTGATCGTTACAGATTGTGTGTATATTAATGAATTGCAATCTAATTTTCACATACATACGTATAGCTTACCTAGTTGGATTATCATTGCCTTTTATCTTTTACTCACCGAAAGGTTCATTTCCGAATGTTACTCCTAGGAGGTCCTGTGAGCTCTGGAGATTGAATGGCAAAGTGAGGGTGTCCATCTAGTTTTATATCTCAGTGGTGAATCGGCCGAATTCTTTGGAAAGCATCTCTAAACATTGTCTTCCACAACTTTCGCCTCTCGTACCACCCTTCTATTTCTACGGCCGAAACATTGTCCGAGAGCAAAAACCTCGAAACCTCATCAACAAGTTTGGAAGAGCGAGACAATTGTCCGTCATGAGTTTGGCGTCAGATAATTGTCGTTCTACACATTTCGAATCTTTCATCGCATGAGTACCTATATTTTCATTGCCAGGAACCTCTTAAGGCAATTTTTCTGTTCGTCAATTCCGTTAGAAATTCTTTAGTGATGGTGATAAATTTCCCGATCCGTCTTTATCATCTCCATATTCGATATCCAGCGCTTTACAGTGACATGTTTTCATTAGGTTGATAGGTTAAAGAAATAAGACTAAGTTTTCACGGTGGAAGAAAGGATAGGGGAAAAGTAGGACTAAAGGTTCTCGTTTTTTGTGCCCAATGATGACGCTATGCGTCGAAACCTAGGAAGTATGTATTAAATCCTGTGGTAAAGTGTATAAGTTGTAATTATTTCTCTTTCATCATAAAGAGTTAAGTATAATTTCCATTATATCGGCCTCAACCACAATGTTGAGGCCGATGTTCTTTTACAAAACTTGTTTATAATTAATTACAATTACCAAAATATCTTACATTTTCATCAATCATTTCCTTTCAATTTGTGGATTTGCGAAAACGTTACCCAATACAAATTAACTTCCTCTTTTTCAGTATTTTTCAATAGTGATTTTGGATTCCCATAACATTAATTCCCAATGACCTATTGACGTCAATCTGGTTTGGCTAGCATTCTAACTCAAACTATAACTAATGTTTTTCATAGCCGGTGTCACCGTCTTGTATTTAAAAAAAAAATAGCTGAGCTTGTGTTTGCTTCAGTAGGTGTTCGTAATCCAACTTTCTGAAATGCATTTACTAGTAAACGCCCAGTGAAGCATGACGGGACTTAATTTAGTTTAAAAATATATCTATTATCGTATATATCTGGTCCACATTCGAGTCACATTTGAGGAGTATCGCGATAAGAACTGAAAAATAAATTATTGTATTGCTACGAAAAATAAATTGATAGAAATGCCGTATTAATTTTCACGCATTTACTAGTAACCTCGGAGAAATGTCAGCATTTTACTATCAACTGTTTTCTTACACGACTTTGTGGTGTTACTCTACAATGGAAAAAAGAAAAAACAAACCTTAACTTTTATCAGTATATACATTTATTCCACGACCATGGTTTCGACACTTGGCCTTTTGATGTGTTCACGTGCGACGAAAGTGAAAATGTTGAAATGAATATTTTCGAATGGAAAATGCAGTTGCAATGCAGTGAAGATATGATGGAGATTTTATAAGGACGACTGCAATTGGGAGCCACTGCTCTAAAGAAGTGAAACTTCGGCCCGTTAGGGACTTGATAGCGGCTCATTCTTAAAATCCTTTCAAATTGGCAGGAAGCAGAGAAAGTGTCTGAACTTTAATAATACTGAATAATAAAACTGAAACAAACTGAAAATCATGTGTCTTAATCTGGCTTTTGAAGACTCACATGCCTTTGCTCGAGAAATCAAAAACGCAGCGAGGTACAAATTGTTAAATCAATTCGAGTAACATGAAATTAATTGAGGATACAAAAAAATTGTTTTGCGAGACATACAGCAGCTCTGAAAGGGCGACCCCTCCCCTCCTCGACAGTCCTATAAATTCTTTTCTCCTATTCTTCATCTTATGTTACACGCTTTGATTTCACTTTATTTGTTCCAAACTATACGAAGAATATCTCTTCAACTTAAACGTTATATGGTCTGTACAATATGGAATTAATATATAATAAATAGAATAAACAAACGAAAATTTCGAGTGATAAATCATCCTTTTATCTGATTTTATCCAAAATTACAGTAGGATTCCGTTACTTTTTCCTCAAAAAATTCATATCAGTCTCAATGCTTTATTTAAATACATTTTTGAGAACTTAAGAAAAGAAGATTCTCTCGCATTCCATGCAAATGAAAGAGAATCGTGCTCTAGATTACAGATGAATTATTGTCGAAAGTGAACTTTTATTTTATGGTTTAGTTNATGAAAAAATCCTTTCTAAATTGTTAAATGCATGTATTGTGAATGTGAATTAAATAAATGAAATGCATATAAATAGTCATATGTCTAAATTTCATTTTAAAAATGAAAGTCGGCCCCAAACTTTTATTACTTCCTATCATCTAAAAACGTTTTTAGAAAATAATCTATTGCATGCGTTACAATAATATCAACCAGGCCTGCACAACATACTGGTCATAAACGGCCCACTACGGTTCAGCAGGCGGTCCGCATGGGTTTTGGAAATTATACTTATGTACAAATACTGGTAATTGTTAAATTTTGAAAATGAAAACCAGTAAAAAATAAGGCTCTACAATTGTATATTTTTTCTAATCAATAAGTTTTAATATGTAGAATGGTATTCTATGACAATGATTACTTATAAACATCGCGGACGCGCCTCAGCCCAAAAATGTTTATAGATGGAATCAAAGGGCTGGAGTGATCGCTGCTTCAATACGCTTCGACGCACTCATAAGAGCATTCCGGTCAATAAGTTGAGAAAAGTTTCGAAGGAAATGCTGCACAAGTGGGGACTTTCTTTTGAACATCTGCGTGCTAATAGAAAAACTTGCAAGAAGCTATCCCCGTATAGCTACCCGCATAAAGCGCTGGACTGAGGCGCGTCCGCGATGTTTATAAGTAATCATTGTCATAGAATACCATTCTACATATTAAAACTTATTGATTAGAAAAAATATACAGTTTACCTATATTCACCCATTCATTGAAAGATATGTGATGTGTGATCGTTACAGATTGTGTGTATATTAATGAATTGCAATCTAATTTTCACATACATACGTATAGCTTACCTAGTTGGATTATCATTGCCTTTTATCTTTTACTCACCGAAAGGTTCATTTCCGAATGTTACTCCTAGGAGGTCCTGTGAGCTCTGGAGATTGAATGGCAAAGTGAGGGTGTCCATCTAGTTTTATATCTCAGTGGTGAATCGGCCGAATTCTTTGGAAAGCATCTCTAAACATTGTCTTCCACAACTTTCGCCTCTCGTACCACCCTTCTATTTCTACGGCCGAAACATTGTCCGAGAGCAAAAACCTCGAAACCTCATCAACAAGTTTGGAAGAGCGAGACAATTGTCCGTCATGAGTTTGGCGTCAGATAATTGTCGTTCTACACATTTCGAATCTTTCATCGCATGAGTACCTATATTTTCATTGCCAGGAACCTCTTAAGGCAATTTTTCTGTTCGTCAATTCCGTTAGAAATTCTTTAGTGATGGTGATAAATTTCCCGATCCGTCTTTATCATCTCCATATTCGATATCCAGCGCTTTACAGTGACATGTTTTCATTAGGTTGATAGGTTAAAGAAATAAGACTAAGTTTTCACGGTGGAAGAAAGGATAGGGGAAAAGTAGGACTAAAGGTTCTCGTTTTTTGTGCCCAATGATGACGCTATGCGTCGAAACCTAGGAAGTATGTATTAAATCCTGTGGTAAAGTGTATAAGTTGTAATTATTTCTCTTTCATCATAAAGAGTTAAGTATAATTTCCATTATATCGGCCTCAACCACAATGTTGAGGCCGATGTTCTTTTACAAAACTTGTTTATAATTAATTACAATTACCAAAATATCTTACATTTTCATCAATCATTTCCTTTCAATTTGTGGATTTGCGAAAACGTTACCCAATACAAATTAACTTCCTCTTTTTCAGTATTTTTCAATAGTGATTTTGGATTCCCATAACATTCATTCCCAATGACCTATTGACGTCAATCTGGTTTGGCTAGCATTCTAACTCAAACTATAACTAATGTTTTTCATAGCCGGTGTCACCGTCTTGTATTTAAAAAAAAAATAGCTGAGCTTGTGTTTGCTTCAGTAGGTGTTCGTAATCCAACTTTCTGAAATGCATTTACTAGTAAACGCCCAGTGAAGCATGACGGGACTTAATTTAGTTTAAAAATATATCTATTATCGTATATATCTGGTCCCCT
>KZ308585.1:742162-761611 GCA_000376725.2 Ladona fulva
GTCGGATTGAAAATGGCTGATGATGATGATGATGATGATGATATATATATATATAATTATTGAGAACTTTTCGAATTATATTATACATTTTTATTTTAACGTGCGATTTCCCTCTATCCAATCATTTTCGCGTATCTTTGCTCATTTTTCTCTCTAATATTTTGGATTCCAAATATCATTCTAATCAAATTGATGATTTACCTTTATCAATCATAAAGTTTATCTAATACTGAATTTCATATCAGAAAAGTTATTTTATTTTTTGCAGCTTAGTAAATAATTATTTCCATACATATATTTCTCTAATCTGATCCCAATTTCTTGGAATATGCCCATTTGTCCATATTTCCGGAATGTCTATTATGTTTCCATTGCTCATATGGTGAAAACGTAAACTTAAATGAAAACATCACTATCAGTGAACATCTGTAAAAAATAGTGATGTTTTCCATGCCCAGCATGCACAAATTGTGTGTCACGAGCTTGGGAGACCCATCTACTAAACAATAAAGTTCTTCTCAATATTTTCCTTCACCTTTCGATGGAAAGGTTAATTTATCTTTCCTTTAACTCTTCGTTTTCAATGTCATGTTTGTTTTCATCGCACACGGAAGTGTTTCTCAATTAGGAATGTTGAAATGTCCCCTCAGGGGCAAACATTTTGATTGCCTGAGTCACTTTCATTTTCCTGCTACAAGTGCTACATCTCTAAGCATTGTGCTTAGCTGAACAAATATTTGAACACTTCTGTCACATAGACTGTCATATGAAGTGATGGGGGCTTTTTTTTATGAAAGGAAATGAAGATACTTCTGACATTAGAAAGCTCCTTTCGGGTAGATATTCCTGTTCATGCGTGAAGCATTCGTTGGAATTTTCTCTCTTTAACGATCATGGTAATCATGAAATTCCTATCTTCTTTAACTTTTTCAAACTTCTTCATCAAGTATGAACTGTTGATAAAAGATGGGCAACGCATGAAAAAATCCTTTCTAAATTGTTAAATGCATGTATTGTGAATGTGAATTAAATAAATGAAATGCATATAAATAGTCATATGTCTAAATTTCATTTTAAAAATGAAAGTCGGCCCCAAACTTTTATTACTTCCTATCATCTAAAAACGTTTTTAGAAAATAATCTATTGCATGCGTTACAATAATATCAACCAGGCCTGCACAACATACTGGTCATAAACGGCCCACTACGGTTCAGCAGGCGGTCCGCATGGGTTTTGGAAATTATACTTATGTACAAATACTGGTAACTGTTAAATTTTGAAAATGAAAACCAGTAAAAAATAAGGCTCTTGAAGAGACGTTTAAACGATAACGTCCTCTCAATTAAGTCCAAAATGCAAAATCCTCGTTACTGTACTAGGTTTTCATTCCTATCCCCATGTGGAAATAAATATTCTTCTTAAATCGCAACACATTCTTCGTTTTCTCTGTATTCTTTATAAGTTGTGCAGACTAAACATCCATGTTTTCCGGAAACTATTATTTGAATGAACCTTTGAATAATTTTACATAAATCTCCCAGAACTCTAACATCTTTCTCAATTTACTCATGAGGGATTCAGAATAAATTCTAAAAATTTACTTTTCAAACATTGATATTTTTCTCTCTTCTTCCAGATAAATAAATATGAGTAGTTGTCGATATCCGGTAAACTCTTCGCAAGTCGTGATACACAAGAATTCTCGAACAGGTAATTCTCTTTACATAAGATACGAGCATAGCCGTCAATCTATTATCACCCTTGAATATAAAGTATCTTCTTCACGACTGACGACGAGATTAGCGGTTATTTTCGTTTATAAATGTAGGTTTAAAGCGCGCATTTTTAATGGAATGCATTTGCGTCACTTTAAAAGAGAGTGGATACGCGTCAAACAAGAATTACGGTCACTATTTTATATTAATGGTTTAACTACCTTTTATAAAACGCTTCATTTGTATAATGGAATTTTGCGAATGCTTTTTTGCTTTCTCGACGAAGTAAAACCTTGTTTTCCGTAGTTACTAGTTTTAGTTCCCAGGACAAAGTGCTTGTCTTGTAAAAAAAGAACAATACTAAACAATAATAACAAAACGTCATACTTCCAGGAAAACGTAGAAAATGTGAAGAAAAACCCCTCTCGATCAAGTACAGATTTCACGCTACTAATTTTTAGGTTTTGCAATAAATATTTGAAGCTGTTTGCAACATTTTCAACATTATGTGTAAAGATGCATTCTTCTGGTAAGAATAATCTGGAAATATTTATCACAAGAGATCATTTTTGAAATAATTACATATATTGTTGATATAAATGGATCCAATCTTGAAATTATGATTTATTTAGTGCAACATTGAAAATCTTTTAGGAATGCTAAAAGGTTAGCAGTGATTAGGTATAACTAAATTAAAGTTTCGTTATTCTCCAAAGACTACTTTCTCCTCCTGCAAAGTCACGTTTTACTTACAAAGGAAATGTTGAAATTAAACTGATCGAGGAAAATTTTAATTTTTAAAACATTTGCACTCTTCAACTAAAGATCGAAATTTCAGGAAATTTTTACCTATGAGACTTAGTGTGTGTAAGAACTTTCTTTGGTCACGACCCTTTAATATATATATTGAAACATTTCAACTATGCAGAGGAATTTCATATAGCGATATATAACGCAATTTGAGGGCCTGTCTTAGCAACCACATTACACAATGGTTTCTTCATGTTCCTCGAAAAACTACAGCATTGACTGCCCTTATAGATAAGGATTTAACCCTTGGTCTACTCATTCCTCAATTGTGAATTTTCACATCTCCATTTCCGTATATACTTAAAGCAAATAGGGGATTCGTAACCTCATACATAAACTCAATTATAAATTAGATTATTGTCTTTCAAAGAAAGGTTAGATATCGACCAACTTCTAAAACAGAGAGACCCTTCGAAATCATGATTTCAAATAGCGTCAATTTTGTTTAAGTAGAACGATCCTTGAAATTTATGAAAAGAAGGAAGTGTGTTCATACATATATCATTTATTGCCAAACACGCACAGAGACATTACTATAAGTACAGAGAGCATACTCATACGATTGAAACATTCCAAACGTAAACGTTTTAACGAGTAACTTCAACAGAAATGGTCGATGAATTTATACGAATTTACAGACTATTTTACAAAATCAACAGGAAAAAAACAATACGACAGTCTTAGTAATGATGCCCATAATGACCGTGCTCATGCTTGTGGATATAGACGGGCACCTTCTTGATTACGGGGAAGGGATGTGGGACGGGAACCTTCACGGGGACATGGACGGGATACGGGATCTTCTTCACCACTGGGTAAGGGACTGGATGGGGCACTGGGACCTTCACGGGAACATGGACTGGATAAGGAACCTTTTTCACCACGGGGTAGGGCACTAGTTTCTCCACTGGGACCGGCACTGGCTTCTCGACATGGACTGGGTATGGTTTCACCACGGGATACGGGACAGGGTGTGGGACGGGATACCCGACCTTCTTCACCACGGGGACTGCCACGGGATGTGGTACAGGAACGGGCACTTCCTTGGTGATGGTGACGGTCTTCTCGTGTCCATACCCATGTCCTCCGTAACCGAATCCGCCTTCGTATCCGCCGTATGCTCCGTATCCGCCGTGTCCTCCAAATCCGCCGTATCCTCCGTAACCTCCGTGTCCTCCGTACCCTCCGTAACCACCATAGCCGTGGCCAAGACCTCCTCCGTAACCGATTCCGTGGATCCCCCTCTTCTGCTGCTTCGATTCCTCTGCATCGTCAGTGGAGGCAAAGGCTGCAGTCACAGCCAAGAGGCAGATAAACACCTAAATAGAGAGTACAACAAATTTAATTCTCTACTTCTATCTAGGATATTTAAAACATGTATCTAAATAGATTGTGAATCCTTTCCCCATAAGTAATACGCAACCGTCAATGAATAATGTGCTAATTTTTCTGTGCAAATATGCTTCGGCTAATGAGCAACCGGACTACCGCTAATTTTGTGTATTCGGCTCACAAATTTTGAAGATTTTCGCACACTTACACAAAGAGAGATTCAGAAATTACCAACTAAGTCTTACGAAAGATTCTGTTAAGTTTACCGTTCTCAAGTTACCAAATTTACTAAATATTTAACAATCTTATTCCGTCCGCAAGATTTCAGATTATTTTCTTCATCATGTCATTGTACGATACCAAAATTAAGATTCTTCTACCATAACAATCTGAAGAGAAACTGAAGTATTTTTTTTCTTTCCTAGCATATATGTGCTTCCTGTTTTACTTATCATTGAAACAATGACGTCAAACGCATCGCAAAGAACAATGACGATATATTTACTTCAATGGACCCTGTCGATTCAATTGTATCTCAGGCTTGAAGTTGTAGACGCTGTAGTATATGATACATACATCTCGGTTTAAGATTTATAAATAAGAATTTGAGTTTGCATTCTCAAAGAGAATGCAAACTCTGAAAATCGGATGCAGTAAATTTTCACGTTTTTTATTCTACCCCAAAATAGATATTACAACTTATCCGTGCTTATCATCCTACAGGCAACTCCTAAACATTTTTACCAATGTTTTTACTAGCATTAACTAGAGATAATAAGAAACCGTTTTTATCGTCCTAGAGCTAGTTTTTATATGTGGTTTCCTAATCCCAATCAAGCGCGGTACTTCCACTTTCGAGTAAATTAAATTTTAAAATCTTGGTATATTATCACCACGTAACGAGGAAACGGAGGAAGGTATTTGATAAAGTACGTATGTATAAAATTACAATTGAATATTCAACCCAGGCAGGGACTCTATGCAATTTATCAGAGAGGAATCGTAATGCATTTGAAATTATCTTCTTATGGTGCTTCGAAAAAGTATTACGTATTAAGTATATTATCTAATCCAATGATTGGCACTAGCCCCTACATTGACTGCCCAATGCTCGAGAGAAAAGTTTATTTTGAAAATAACCCTATTATCATTAAAACGTTTTGATACGTGCATTATATAAATGCACATCGGAGATATTTTTATTAAATTCAAGGGAGACATTTTTTATGAGCAACTTAATGATTACGAAATAAAGGTTAAAAATGTATAATTCTTCTAAACTATGAGACAATCACTTATTTCTAAAAAAATCATAAAACTATGTAGTTAAGGAAAAATAATACATTTGATGGAAAACCTGAAACCCTCGAATTGGTTTGGTCTCGATCAGAGAATGTATTTAATTCAACAAAATATTCAAATGAAACTGCTGCAATAATTAAAAGTGGAAAGGAATTTTAGCTAATAATTATAGGATGGTATGATAATGCGATGTTAACATAGTCTAGTATCGATATTTCAAGCTTCATGAAGTCCGCAAATTTTGCACTTTTGATATAGCTGATGACTACCTCGTGAGTGATAGATTGGGTAATAAAAAGGACAACTATCCCTGGAATTGTCTTCAATTGGCAAAACCATCCTTATTCTAAGTGAGATATCTTACGTGACCTTAAAGTAGAAAATACATTTAAATGGTCCAAAAATTACCACTCTATTACATGTAAGAAATATTGGCCAAGATCCAGTATATTTTAATATTTGATTTTCGGATTCTTATATACATGCTAATCAGCAAAAATAATCGATGGTGGATTCCATAATCGTTATCCATGTCCAGAATATTCGAAGAGATTTATTTTGTAAGACAAAAACTTTTTTTAGTATGGTTGTTAGTCAGACCAGAGGTACGGAACTTATGGAGGTGTTCGATAGGGCGGTTTACTCACTTCCTGACACAAATGCCCATATTAAAATATTAAAATAACTTTAATTCTGTATTAATGACACCAAACAAAGATAAAACGAAAAATCGAGTTCAATTATCGAGTTAATACGTTTTCTTGTGCACAATTTTAATGTTAAGCTATTTAGATGTAGGCAACACGAAGCTCAATAGTGACCGGTTGGTTTCAAATACGACCTTTCTTTTGCAGAAGGATGGTAAATCCGGCCTTCCGGTGCCAGAAGAATCTCCATCCCTGGCCTAAAAATTACTGTATTACCGAAGTACTTCTACAAGTTCGCTAATCCTTGATAAGTAAATGCGCTTACAAATGTGAAACAATTCATTCCAAGTGCAAAATTTTCGGCTATATAGTGAAGCGGAACAAACCAAGAAGTAATATTTAGAAGTATAATTTTCAAGATTTTTTCCGCGGAAAAACTTGAAAATTACAACTCATTTGGAACATCGCACTATGGAAAACTAACCGTACATGCTAGTTCAGTAAAATTTTGGGCTGTATCGCAAATTAGACAACACAAAGTTTTGCTCCAGGGAATTCGTTTGGAATTTGGCACTATACAAGACTATTTCCCGGAAAAACTCGTCAAGTGCGAGTTCTAAAAATACAGAATGGTGTAGAGTCTCACCGGAATCTTCATGACGGAGGCGTTCTGGAACGACTTGAGAGACAGGAGCGAGTGGAAGAAGAGTCTGGCGTGTGTTGAAGTACCTGAGACGCATTTATATACATGAGAGACGTTTTGCTTCGCTTCCTCTCCAGGGATAACTTGCGCACCAATTACTTTCAACTTCCGCATCTTATACTCAAATCCCCTTTCTTTCTTTCCCCGCAATAAACAGAGCCCATTAGATGATCTCTTTCAAGTGTTTTCTAGGAGAAGCCTTAGAAAGTCAAGAGGTGATTTTTATCGCGTGCGTGTCGACCAACCGCTTATTAATTGAAGCGATAGGGCAACGTACGCGAAAAAATGCGTTGGCGCTCGTCCTGGGAGAAATGAATGGGATTTTCTAAGTGACGAGTCTTAGAAAATGTGAGTGCATTTCAGATGTAATGGTTTGATAAAAACCACTCATGTCATTTCTGAATAGGATAGGACTTTCGACGAGTGAATATTTTCCTTTATCGAACTTCCGTTGCAAATATGGATTCATGAATATTTAATCTTGCCCAAGGGTTTTGGGAAGTGGCTTTGAAGTTATAATGCAAGTAGGTTACAAATCGTGGGAAAACTTGCTAACCTATGCCATTTTAAGCTAATGCGAATCAAACCTCTAGGTATTCGATATTACACCGGAAATCACGTCTTTGTGATCCATGCTTTAACATTGTAAAGCAGTGCGTTTCGAAAGTAATTACAATCGTTTTCTAAATACCTTAAAATGAACCTCAAAGGCAGTTTACCGCAATATGCTGGTGTTTTGAAAGGTAGCTCCGTAGGAATTCAGCCCAATTTCATTCATAGTCATCCAAATACACATCACTCATTAAACAAACTGTTTGCAGATTATTTCATTTTCGCTAGAACCGACCTAAACAATGAGAAAAATCCTTCGAATCTTAAAATGTTATTCTTTAATTATGTAAATTCAGACTGAAATTAAGAATTCCGCGACTCACTGAAAAGCGAGGTCCTAGTTCATATTGAAGAATACCGTGAAAAAGAAGAGAGACAATCCAACGAAATTGCATATCCGAAGCAATTCGATTTCCTTCGAGGGATTCACGAATCAAAATTAGGGTGAATAGCTGTAAAATAGCTTGAATCTTCTCCTATATACCTTATTACCTATCCAAAATCATAACTTATGGGGTATTTTCAACGTATTGTACCCTTATTAAAGACCTACGTGCAAAATGTTTCATTTTTTAATTCTTACTGCTTAACTTTACATCATGATACCATAAAGTGCATAACTCAGTCAAATATTTTATTTAGTACTAAATGAGTTTTGGGACTGTAGATTTTACGTCTTTCCAATGAAATGGTTCTCTATAGCGCGTTTCAGTTTCTCTAGTCAGTAACGAGGTCTTTCGTATGAATCGAAATTCATTTATAACTTTCATCGAAAATATCCTCATACCAGGTCGCCTTTATGTGGAATTCAAAGATCGAATAGGAATAAAATTACGAATCATTGTTTAATTTGATGATTTCAACCGCGGTTTTCATATGACGTACTGACCATAAAATCTTGAACACAGTAAAGACAAGATTGATTACGATTTAAATAGTACAAGTGCACCGTTGATGGAGAAAGTCCCGCGAATTATAATAATTCCTGTTACAATGAAGCGAATTAAAATGTTTTCAAGATTAAATACGTGGATGAAAGCTTTTATTTATACAGCAGAAGGTGTTAATGTTTTAATTTCTCAAGAAAGTATAGCACATTTTATGCGAGGGCTGCAAGAATTTTAATTGTGAACTCAGAACTGTTTTTTTACGAACGCGTGATAAATACGTAAAGCACAAGTACGCATTTAATTGCAGGAGAAATTCTAATGGCGGATTTCACGGAGCAGAAGCAGGTTTTACGATAGCGCAGAAAAAACTCGGAAGTTCACTCAGTTCTCCCTTAATTAACGTGCCTCTGCAAATGCTCGTAGATACATCGGAAGTAAATGCGGCATTCAATTTGCTCCGTTTTCTCCAATTTAGAGACTGATACCCTAATTACTAAAAGCTAATTTTCTCGGGTGACTTCATTTTATAAGTAAATCTCAAAAATATTCTCAAACTAGTTTGGAAGAGGAAAAATTAAGAAAGTTTAATTAAATAAAAATTTATTAAGAGCTAAAAATTTAGATAAATATGTTTGACGTCGTAAAAAAAATTTTTGGGGGTAATTTTATTTTCTATTTCTTAACGTATGTGTTGTCCATGTTTATACATTACACGGGACACTTCCAATGTTACAATTGAAATATAAGGTAGGGATTCACGAAGAGGTCTGTATATACCTCTAAGTCTCAATCACCATATGCAGTGTCTACAATAGTTTAGGAGTGAAATGTTTGTTTAATGGACCTATAAAGCTGGACTGCGAAACTCGAGACTGGCTTTTCTGAGGCAATAAATTTTTGGTCACAAGCAGAGGCGGTTCTAAGTACTTAGCTCTTCTCACTCTTAGTGTATATACACTGTATAAACTAAGACTATGTATGTACTACACCATTATGCAGAGTCGTTCGAAGGTGTCCCTTTCTCCATCTTTCTGCATAAATGATCCATCTTCTGTTGAAATAGTATGTACATTGAAAGATACTCAGGGTAACCCCAACTCTTCCTAACCTTGCCTAAATCTGGTCACAAGTCCTAAGATATGCTCTCTGATAAACACAGTAGAGCAAAAATTATTTCTTTTTAAGTCCTTTCCCGAATAGAAGCATAAAACGGGTATCACAGGTGCATGCTTGTTATCATGTGAAAATGTATCTTCAAAATCTAGATAATAGGTAGATTCCGGAGGGTGTTGTCTCCTTTTGATACATAGTAGTCTTGTTAGTATGTACATAGTACATAGTCTACATAGTAGTCTAGTATTGTTAAAAGTGCTTCGACAGCTGAGATCATTTCGCAGGTAGACCCACACCGAGAATCGAACCCGGGACCGTTTTCGTCCAAGTCGAACGCGTTGCCCACTTGGCTAACTGGAAGCCATTCTGATACATTCGACATAAGATGATAAGCAAAAGTGTTCATCTATAGCAGTTTTAACTTTCAATTTTCTATCTTTCTTGAATTCTTTACACTAGTAGTAGTATTACACTACTAGTTAATATTGTTAACATTGCTTCGATATCTAAAGTAATTTCAAACATATCGGCCCCTAATGGGAATCGAACCCGGGAATACTTCCACTAAAAGCGAACTCGCAGTCCAATGGGCTATTCGGAACCACTTCTTTAAACTCCTATTTCAGATTCAATGAATTTACTCTTTTAAGGTCAATGCAAGCAGATTCCATCGTCTCCAATACCAGGAAATGATCGCAAAAATATCTTGAACGTTTCCTTGAGATAATCAATAATAATAATTTTTCTCTTATATTATAATTATTCAAAAAATTTACCGAAATTCGATACTGTTCGAATGCTTTGATACTGTTTGTCCTACTATTCAACCCCTTCATTACTTTTCATCGTTTGGTGGTATTCACTCTTTAAACTTTCTACCATCGCTAATTCTTTTTTATTCAACTAGTACCTTAGTTGTTTCCTCTTGGGCTTATTTTTCGTTAGCGATTTGAGCTCGGCACCATAAACATTTGATTCTCCTGATCAGACACAATTTTCGGAAATGAAGAAATTACCAACATATCTCCCTACTTCATTCCCTCTTGAGAACATTACGGCGACAAATTTTCATTCCGATCAGGCTTTTCAATTTCATTTTAAACCTTCCCCAATCTTATCGTTAGCTTAGAGTTCTTTTGAAAATTGTGTTCTTCTATAAGAATTCTATAAGAATAATACCTAGTCAGTATTATTCTTATCCAAACCTCTTTACCTACTATTAATCTTTCCAAAGTTTCATGCAAATTTGAAATGTGCTCTTTTTCCAATCTCTCTCATTAAAAGGTACATTCCTTCGCTCGAGAATATTTAATTGGATGTAGATTTAAAAGTTTCTCTCCCTCTTTCTTGCTCCGTTTCCGGTCGAACTGCTTGTAAGGCTATTCAAAATATTCGCAATTCCATCTTCGTGTACGTTTAAAAATACTGAAACACATTCACGTCTCCAAAATCATTCTTTTTTAAAACATATCTTACAGCCATGACTTGTTGTCCCGATAGATAAATAATAAGCCAATATAGAATTTTTCCAATAATAGAAATGGTTAAAGGATTTTAGATTAGTGCTAATAAGCAGAAATAAAAATAGATCTTCTTTATTGGGTGGAGATAGAGATTGATGACTTTCATCTTATATATACCCATTCGGTTAAGAAAGAAATATCTGTTGAGCAAGTGCATAGAGTAAACTATTTTATGTATTTAAAAACATGAGTTTTTACTTGGAGAAAATTCTCCATAGCAGGAAATCCCATAAGTAGTGGGGTATAAAATCTGCCTAAACAACTGATTGCTTAACCAAAATATTAGGAGAGAGCATTTAAAGGTATTCCTAAATTCAAACAAAGACAATACAGACACACGTTCAGGTGGAAGATGTTTACAATTACAACTGAAATGTTCTTATTCTAAAAGGTATATAAATTAGACATTCTCAATCAAAAACTAAAACCAAGTAATTTCGTATATACAATACCTTGATTATGTCAAGCACTCAAGATCTGATTATTCTGAGGCATACAATTTTGGATAGGTAAAAAATATACAGATAAAAAAGAAGTTATCTGATCATATATTTGAAAAAAGTATCTTGTTAAAATATTGGACAAAAAATGTTCGATGTGAAGTTTTTCATACAAGTATGCAAAACTTATTATACAGTAACTAGAATTTGTAGTTTGCTGAATATTATTTTATCATAGCAAACAAAAGTATTCTTTTTTCAAGTAATGAATACTCCGTATCACTCTGTGCAATCAATACTGCAGTTAAGCTTTAGTAAAAAAAATCTTGCACCTTAAATTTCTTCCCTACATCGTAATCATTTTATCCATCATCATGGCTTATGGATAAAATGATTACGATGTAGGGAATATTATTATATTTCCTACCGAGAATATCAGGTTCGAGGTTAGGTGCAAGAGAGACCCATATGGGCCTAACCTCGCCAATAAAGAGTCTATCTATCTATCTATCAGGGGATTTCTGAACTCACCGTCTGCCTGATGAACTGATTTACATTTAAATTTCACGCAGTCTTCATTTTAAAGGATGTGTACTAACATATTTAATTAAAAGAGAAACAAAAAGTAAACAAGTTAAAATTCATTCATTCATTTATTGCTGCAATTGAGGTCTCAACAAGTAACAAAGACAACAAGCATAACAGGAATGTAAAACAGAAAATAACATTCTTCTCCAGCCATTCCAAGCCAGGCAAAATTTAAAATGGTAATCGAATTTTCAAAAATTTCTTAGCGTCATTTCCGTTTAGTAATGATGCCCATAATGATCGTGCTCATGCTTGTGGATATAGACGGGCACCTTCTTGATTACGGGGAAGGGATGTGGGACGGGAACCTTCACGGGGACATGGACGGGGTACGGGATCTTCTTCACCACTGGGTAAGGGACTGGATGGGGCACTGGGACCTTCACGGGAACATGGACTGGATAAGGGACCTTTTTCACCACGGGGTAGGGCACTGGTTTCTCCACTGGGACCGGTACTGGCTTCTCGACATGGACTGGGTATGGTTTCACCACGGGATACGGGACAGGGTGTGGGACGGGATACCCGACCTTCTTCACCACGGGGACTGCCACGGGATGTGGTACAGGAACGGGCACTTCCTTGGTGATGGTGATGGTCTTCTCGTGTCCATACCCATGTCCTCCGTAACCGAATCCGCCTTCGTATCCGCCGTATGCTCCGTATGCTCCGTGTCCTCCTAATCCGCCGTGTCCTCCAAATCCGCCGTATCCTCCGTACCCTTCGTAACCACCATAGCCGTGACCAAGACCTCCTCCGTAGCCAATTCCGTGGATCCCCCTCTTCTGCTGCTTCGATTCCTCTGCTTCCTCGCTGGAGGCGAAGGCTAAGGTAACAGCCAAGAGGCAGAAGAACGTCTGAAAGTAATAAAACCATTAATAAATAGGTCATGTCCGCAAGAAGCCCGCCGAAAAACTAATATTCCAGCCGAGGAAGGAGGGCATTAGAAGAAGCAATTTCCTATACGAGTATGAATTTCCTCGTAGTGATGATTTACATTTGGCTTTAAAGCTCTGATATTGCTATTGTAGCTGTGAATGCCCTGTGGTTGGAAGCATGAGGTTAGATAACTGGTAATTCATATGTATCTATCTGTCTTATTTCCGTCTTAAAGTATTTTGATTCGCTTGGATCCTCTGAAATTTCTTTTATTTTTCTAAGGTTATTTGACATTGTTTGACTTCCAATGGGTACGGATGCCCAGAAAAGCGAGGGCCTCACCAAATCAGTTCTCCTTAATTTTCCCATCTGTAGACGGAAGGAACTTTTGGCGCTTATTTACAGATCTGAATATACATAAATACCCAGCAAAATACCTTTTTGGCGAGTAGCAAGGAGTTGTGAAAAGTAATTGGTATTGGTGTCTGCGGTATGGTTCATCTGCGCTACTATTGCCAAAGGAGAGTTTTAAGTTGTAAATTTCTGTATTTTTATCTTTTAAATCACGAAATGAACCACTAAGTCCTACTATAACATTCAGAAGTTGCAAAATCATCAATGCTTTCCTGAACACTCAGGCTAAAGGCTTAATTTTTTTCGGTGAATAATGGGAGCTATACTTGTTAGTTGTGCAGCACTTAAAAAGGTACTGTGAGGCTGCCCTGGGCGCATAACTTATCGGGAACCCTGCTTACCAATAATGGATTGGTAGGCAGAGTAATTATGAATGAAAAGGATGTGAGGTTCATGACAAATGGCCGTAGGAGATGGATTAAACTTAACAAGGTTCTGGCGGCGATGGTGTAAGTGAGAGGCTTTCGATGGTCTGAATCTTATTATGCCTGATTTACTCTTACAAACAATCCCGAAAATTAGAAGGAATCCAACCATTTTTTTATGCTTGAAGAGAAAATGGAGCTCTATTGTAGTCGCAAAATCCCACTCGAGTCAAAATAGTTAGCACTCATCTCACTCAAAAAATTTAGCATGGGATTTATGCACTTATGCCAGCGCAACCGGCAGAAGATATTCGTATATAGATTTCGGAAACAAATATAGAGGGGAGAATAGGAATTCCCTTCTCGACTCTACAGATTTGCAAGTTAAATCTTTAATATTTCGCATTTTTATTTACTCTACCGTGTATCGAATGCAAGCTTAAGTTATTTCAGTCTTAAAATTCTCATATATAGAAGCTCTATCTTCTGATATTTCAACCTTTCTATTTCATTATAAACTATTTCCCATTTGATTAAAAAATTAACATGTTGTTTTAAACCATTGGTTGAAAGTTCCTTAACTTGTATTCTTAAGTATAAATTTGAAGTAAGGTCTTTAAGTTAATAAAGAAAATAATTAAGAAAATAATTTAAGAAAATAAATCCGTGATTCCTAATAACTGTAATAGTGCTACTTACCAGGAGCTTCATGGTCTCGAAGATTTGATGGTATAACCGTGGGATCTGGAGGTGAACTGACTAACTCCATGTAAGAATGCGTCTTTTATACTCCAAAAGGATTTGCTCCATCTCCCCCGGAGGGATTTCACCCATACCAATTACTTTTCACTTTCGCCTCACATACCCTTACTTCCTTTCTGTGAGCATTCCTCAATAACTGGAATACATCACCCTTCATAAAATCGGTTGGAAGCGCTTGAAAAATAATTACAGCGTTTATTAACCTTCTGCTCGCTCACGGATCCAGTTTACCTCCTCATCCAAATTCAGCACGTTCTCGTTAATGCTCCATAGACCATCTTTCCATGACCGTACAAATGGTGAAAGAGGTTGTGAGAATAATTGAATGGGAATTTTTTCTGACATTTCTCTGAGTCTCCACATGAATATATTATAACGAAAATGAATTCCGTCTGAGGTGATTCTATTTGCTCTTATTTTAGTTACAGTTCGTTTCATTAGGCTGGAGGAAAGGAATGTCATCTTGCAATGTCAAGCAATTTCCGTTTTCTTTTGAATTTCTTTAAAAAGGGATGAATTTCAATGAGTTCTTGAAATACAAATTGTATATAATGGATGAGAAAATATTTGTTAATTGATTGTTTAATATTTCTGAAGAAAAATAAATATTAGACCTTTACCAAAAAATGTGTTTATTACATGGCTTTGATCCCTTATTTCGAAACCATGTTCTTGTAATGAACACTTTCTGTGATAAAGGCATAAGTCTAACTTTTGTTATTCTTCAAGATAGAAACATGTCGCAAAAATAACAGAATTAAAGGATGGAGGAGTTGAACTGGCAATACAATCAGTTTTTGGGCAAAACAATAAAATTTCCAAAAAAAAACATAATTGTATAATGCCTAGTATATAAATAGCATAGAATAAACGAGTCAATCTCCTGGCCAAAGAATCTATCTTCGCTTGCAACGTGATCTCACCTGGGCCGTAACGTCTCACAGGACCAGTCGAAAAATATTTTGATTTGATTAAGTGATCTTTCATCGGTGATCGAGATAATTTAGTTAAACTAGTATATACCGAATTGCATTCATGATATTTAGTGCATTCGTGTATATACTATATGGATATTTGAGTGATGCAGAAAAAATAAAATTAGAAAAATTCTCACATGTTTTCTACCCTAAAAATTTAACGTAATAGACTGGAGTCTGCTGTGACGACATTTAATGCTGCCGACGCGTCGGTCTGTTTATTACTGGTTCTAGATTATCAAGCGAAATTTGACTTTGTTAAGAACATGTAAAATTGGCACATGCCTATAAACATTTTACTTAATTTTTGAGATTCAATATTCTTCCTAATTCTCTACGATATGAGATATTATCCTTTAACCACCTCGATTTACTACTTCTCGGGCCCAAGCATCATCTTTCAACTTGTAGCTCACCCTCTCCTAAATTACCGATAGAAATTTTTCAATGTTCCTTAAAGTGATAGACATGGGTATGTTAGTTCTTGCTGAGGAGTTATATGCGATGTATTTTTGAGATTAAAAAATATGACAAATGAGAGTAGGAATATTAAAAGTTTCGAGATGTCAACGATGGCATGGTTAGTGAAGTTAAAAATAGATTGGAAATACTTGAAAAAGGTTGAGGAGTTTCAAGTGAAAAGATCAAAATACGCTTTCGTTTTACTTTAATTTTGTTTCACTTATCGGAGATATAAATAAAACCAGAAAATCAGGTTTCAACGTCTGAATCGTCACGCCTCTTATGAAGTTTTGCATCGTGCGAAGAACCATCAACGCATGCCTCTTCTTATATTTTACGCTCAGGAATGGCACATTTTCATGTTTATTTATGACGTATTTTTTCATCCCTCTAATAAATAGTCTCAATATTCAATTAACGGATATATTTGAACAAAATTCTGTAAATTAATCTGGGGAAGTAAAGTTACTCGTTCCAAACTTTAGCTTCTTCGAGTAGATTCCATGAATTCTTTCTCTTTGCATAACTTCAATTTTACAGTCCTAAAGTAGTAACTGCGGTGTAAGTATTATAAATATCAATAAATTATATTATGTATTATATTGTTAAATTTATACTAGTAGTAGTGTTGTTAATAGTCCTTCGACAGCTTAGATAATTTCGCACAAGGCTCCCACCGGGAATCGAACCCGGGATCGCTTTCGCCGAAGTCGAACGCGTTGCCCACTTGGCTATCCGGGAGCCCTGTTAAATGTACTGATTAGTACCATTAGTGGAACCAANACTAAATAAGAAAATAAAAATTAAAGGAAAAAATATACGAATTGTAGGCAAAATGTTAAAAAACTTTACAAAAAATTCATAATCATCACTCGCAGCATAGAATTTCTATTCTCAGAGCTAGTAAACTAAATAGTTTTGCAGCTTTCAATAAAGAAAAATTTTACACATCTGTGCGGAAGTAATTATCACATTCGATTTACAAGTTAGATTTCTTTTTTAATCGATGAAATTGTTTTATTTAATCATACATATTTATGTGTACAGAGTACAGTACAGACTTATATACGATAGAAAACTAATATGGGAAAAATGTTACTTGCTACAATGAAAAAACACCGACGAGTGATCAAAATCCAATATCTAAATTTTTCCAAAGGCATTTATTTACTTTCTATAAAACCGGTGCTAAGAAAACAAAGAGCGATCAACTTTCTTTTTAAATGGAATTAAAAAACAAATTTACGAAAAATCTATTGTTTATCGGTCGAGGACCGTTCGTTGTCAAGAAAAGAATAAGGTTGGAGACCATATAATAGGATTAGCAATATCTCTCCCATTGCTGCAATTATTGTTTATCATATTTTAGATAACTGCCTCTCAAAAAATTATTGAAAATTTAGAGTGACACTCCATGATAATTTTAGATTTCTGTTCGGGTTGCTTAAAAACTAGTTATTCTATTTTCCCTAAACGTATTTTATAGATTATATCCGGTTCTAAGATATCAATGGATTCAATGACCTAAATTAACCTGGGACGGCATATTTAATCCTAAAATCCATATTTAAGATAGGCCCTTACTATATGTCATACATATAACAATGAAAAATCATTTACAGGCTTATAATCCGCAGAAATATCTAAAATAATTGTCGATCAATGAAAAATTTGTCTGCAAAAAATTCGCAAATGATTTAATGTACAACTTATATGAGTAATTTGACTTGATTAATGGAGAAGTATATTCGAATATAACGAAATTAAGGTACTAATGAAGCTTCAGAAATGTCTGCTTAATGCACATTTTCTTCCCATGCTCAATTGCTGTTTCTTATTCTATTATAGAGCGATTTCAATTAAAATCCTCTTTCCCAAGAAAAAACGGAAATTAAAAAATCTGAAGACAGAACTGGGACTTGAACTCCGATCAGCTCCCGGTAGTCGGCAGATTTCTCTATCCATTAAGTTAGAACATTTTCCTTAGTTCTTTTGGAAGGATTTGTAGCAAGCGCGCGTTGGTTTATGGATGGAGCAACCGACCGACAATGGGGAGATCCAGGTTCTATTCCTGATTCTGCCAATCTTATTTTCTTGTCCATTTTTCCTTGAGAATTTTCTATTTGCGTACTTATACGTGTAAATTCACCTTAACCCTTTACCTTGTGACAATCTCTTTTTTTAATTCTTAACACAACATATGCAATAATACGCACTCAAATTTCAGTAAGATTGCAAAATTTGTCAGATACATTGAAAGTACAACGATGCACCTCCTGAATTATTCTGCACTTGCTTGTTTTTGTTGTTGATAGTAGAGAAATAACCTTTTTTACGAAGAAGAATCCTCATTAGTGAGTAAAACATCCTTCGATACTACGGAAATCAGTCTTCTCTTTTTACAAATTTCAATTTAAATGAAGTTTTTTATTACAGACTCAAATGTTATCGACCAGGGAACTGGAAATTCGGGATTTTAAGGGAAGGTGTAATCCATTTTAACTACCATTTTTATCATCTCTTCGAGTGTTGTTTTCAATTACCGTAATCTCCACAAAGAAAAACAGTGAGCGGAAGGAATTGAAGCTTGCGTATAATTAATTATGCCGCTCATCTCATTGGGCAGAAGGAATTGTGATTGTGCCGTTGAGTAGCGTTGAAAATAACTAATCTGTGAACTTCTTAAGAAATGTGCCCTAAATTTCGCAGAAAATAGTACGTCGGGCTCCCAGATAGCCAAAGGAGCAACGTATCCGAACTTCGGTGAAAGCGGTGCCGGTTCGAATCCCGGTGGGGGCCTACCTGCGAAATAACCCGAGCAGTCGAAGCACTTTTGATAATACTACTACTAGTACGTCCTTAGTGACTGAATATAAAAAATAGATGAACGAGAAATAAACTGAATTAGGGGTTTTCTACTGCTTTACCATTCAATACTGACCCTTGGGTTTGTCATGAGAAGCAAATGAGTCTTCAATTTAGTGGAACTGTCTTCAGATAAGATTTAACTGGACGTCCTCAATCGTTCTCGGGCCCAAGCATCATCTTTCAACTTGTAGCTTCTCTCAATTTTTATATAATCAAATATTCCTATCTTTTTTCTTCTCTTGCCTCGCTGTTCTTCAATTTTTCCGTTTATGATTCTTATTTTCAGGCATAATATATTGCCCAGCCAAGATATATTTCTCCTCTCTATTTCTTTCATTTTTCTCTCCTCTTTGATATTCGTCAAAACATCCTCATTTCCTATTCTATCAGTCCACTTCATTTTAACCATTTTCGTTTACAGCCAAATTTCAAAACTTTCAAAGTACTTCTCATATTAATTTTTAACTGTCCAAGTTTCACTACCATAAAACACCAGTATCCAACAAAGCACTCAGAAAATCTCTTACTCCTCTCTTTCCTCAGTAATTCTTTTTACTTTTAAAAATCCTTTTATCTTATCATAAGCTTTCTTGCCCATAGAGATCCTCTATCGTATTTCCTCAGTGCAGTTTCCAAGCTACTAAGCTTCCCAAATACTGGAATGATTTCTCTCGATCAAAAGTTTTCCTTCTATTATTATATGATATTAATTATTATATCCCGATTCTGACAGAACTGCTTAATTATCTGTATATTTTACAGTATTTATTCTTTCTCCTACCGCTAAAACGCCTCTTGCATTTTCTAAAGCCATAATGATTAACTCAACAGCATAAATATTTAAAATAGTTGATGGCAGCCAACATCCTTGTCTAATACCTCTTTCAAAGCGTTTCTTTTCTGTCTCCTTATTTCATACTCCTTCCGCCACTCCTGGATTCGTATAAAGTTCTTTTATTAGTATTCTATCCTTTCTGTCTTTTCCATGAATTATTAAAATTCACAACAGTATACTCCAGTTTACTCTCTGAATATATATATATATA
>KZ308585.1:808390-828390 GCA_000376725.2 Ladona fulva
TTTTTTTCCTGGAGGTTTTCTTTGGAGGTCCTTGAATTTTTCCTGAATTGACCATCTTTTTTCGTTTTTTTGACTTGCTACAAGATGTGGAAGTTACTTTTTCTTGAGGCAGAATATCAGCAGCAGTGGTAGGCATACAAATTTTATGTCATTCTCCTCACATAACTTGACTACATTCAAGCTTAGATGCGAAGACAAATTATCTCTGATCACAATCGTTTTTCCACTTTGCTGCTTTATATTATCGAGTCATTTTCAGTTAGCGTTCTAAAATTTAATGAAATTGAATAATAAATTAGTCTATTTAAATAAATACAGTTAACAAGAAGCAATGATTTCAATTATTTTTTGTGTAATTTTAAATACTATTAAAAAGAAATGTGGTTAGGGGCTACTTGGACCCACTTCTGCGCTGGGTCCAAGTAGCCCCATTTCCTGGTTTTTAGCACACTGCTTATAAATAATATATTTTACTATGGTATGTAGATATCAGTCGATTGTAAACTATCGTAACTTTCTTAAGCAATATATATTCAACGTGAAACGCTCTTTACCTTGCGTGTAACTGCTGATTTCAGTAAGATCTAGATAGAAGTTTGCAGGACACTAAAACTGACGTTTTTACTGCGCAACAATATACCCTCAACAAAGCCAACGCAGGAATAACAGAAACGTGGTACTACTCCACAGTAAACACCTAGTACTGATATCTGTTAGAGAAACGACGAATCACGTCGATACGCTCAGCACTGTAGATTCAGGACTCGAGTGAAACATTTTTTTGCTTTGGGTCCAAGTAACCCCCCAGGGCTCAAGTAGCCCCGGTATACGGTAACCTTTTTATAGCATTATTTCCATTATGAGTTTAATCCTCATAAAGGAATTTAAAGAGAGTTCCATACGGAGCAATAACGAATGAGATTTTTGGAGGCGATATGTAAGGTAGCTACCGATTGAATAGATTTGATAAACGACTGTTAGCATGGAAAAATAAAATTATAAAGTGATGAAATAAAAATATAATTCTAATTGAGGAAAATATTTATCAGTTGTAGATTTTCTAATATATTAAGGTATAGAAGATGGGGTAGCTCGATCTTCGGTGCTTTTTTATGGGAAAAAAGTTCTTGGGCGACCAAACTTCATACTTTTGCGAGCAGCATTCTTTTAAAATCTTAATGCACAGAAAAAGCATCGTGTATGATGATGAAACTTTGAAAGTGTATGTTTAAAACATTAAATACATCGATGTAACGCATTAAATACATCTATATATCAAAGTTTCATCATCATTCACGATGATTTTTGAATGAAGTTAACATACCGAATGAAGTTGACAGATTTCAAATCAACGAAGGGAGTTGACGTAGCAAAATAAAGTATGAAACTTGTTGGAGAGAATGAAGAAAATCTAGAACTTGTTTAAATGGTGTAGAAAAAATTGTTTGAAGCTAATGCGAGAAATCACGAAGAAAAAAATAAGATACAGTTATAGAAATTTCTTTTAAAAGTGGTTAAAAGTGTTCATGACTAGGTAATTTGTTAGGCTTGCATTCGTAATCTATTCTGCTAGGATGCCTTGCGGTTTTATTACAAATCTAAAATGTCGTCACAAGTTGTGGAGTATTCATTTATTGTTAATATTAACGGGAATATTAACGGGAAGATTTTTCCCAATGAAATTTCTATATGAATTAAATCAAAAATTGGATTTATTGAAAATATCCATTCACAAAAAGTTCAACATATCCCTTCGATGCGTTCTTTGCCTTTTTCGAACCGATTTGGAATGGCTCGAAACATTAGCGGCAGGAATGATAACATTAACGGTTGAATTCAATGGCTTTTGAAAAAAGCCACATTATAGATGTTATTCAATGAGTTAGTGGTGTCCGCTGTATCCGCCACCGAATCCGTGACCCCCGCTAATTTCATGTCCGCTGAATCCTCCGAATCCTCCGCTGATTCCATGCCCCCCACTGATACCGTGTCCACCGAATCCGCCAAATCCTCCGCTAATTCCGTGTCCGCCGCTTATTCCGTGTCCGCCGCTGAGTCCTCCGAAACCGGCACCGTAACCCCCTTCATGGCCGTGGAACTTGATGAAGACAGGAACAGGCTTGTAGACCGGGTATGGCTTAGCAATTGGAACCTTGACAGGGACGCTGACGGGGACGGCAACTGGCTTGGGAACGTGGACTGGAACTGGGTGGGGTACTGGGACCTTGACTGGGATATGGACTGGGTAAGGGATCTTCTTTACCACTGGGTAAGGCACGGGCTTTTCCACTGGTACAGGATAAGGCTTCTCAACTGGGACTGGATAAGGTTTTACTACTGGATAAGGAACTGGATGGGGAACGGGTACACCCACTTTCTTCACCACTGGTACAGGATAAGGATGAGGGACGGGCACCTTTACTTCCTTGGTGATGGTCACCGATTTGATGTTCTCATGACCATAATTTCCCCCTCCATAACCATATCCTCCTCCGAAACCTCCTCCTGAGGAGAATCCCTCGTGTCCTCCACCGTATCCTCCGGCGAATCCTCCACCATGACCAAGACCTCCTCCATAGCCGAGGTCCAAGCCTCTTTTCTCTTGCTTTTTGGAATCCTGCTTCGCCTCTTCTGAAGAAACGAAGGCGACTGCCACAGCAAGGACTAGTGCTAAAGACTGAATAACGACATTTATATGAAAGTTCGATAAAATAAGAGAAACAAATTATATTCAACGGAATTCTTTTTAAGCTTAATTTTACTTCACTCACCAGGAGCTTCATGGTCTCGATGTTTGATGGAAGGCCGGTGGCTGCTGAAGATTAAGTGATTTAAAATCTGCTTCTCTCCCCTTATATACTTCTCAGAACGTTGTGCATCGCCTACTTTTCCTCCTTCCTTGCCATTTTAATTACTCTGTGCTTTTCCCGTTCACCCTGTTAGTCACTTCGTCCAAGCATAATATCGAGTTCAAAATTCGTTCCACTTAAATCTTTTTGATGAGCCTCAGCTATCTTTTCTGGTACATCACTTATTCTTTTATATCTTGGGATATTCTTATTTAAGTTCAATTGCCTTTGTTCTTAATGAGTGGGTCGCTAAGATTCTTATACGTTCAAAGACGCCAAACGTTTATCTGCATCCTAAACATGCTAGAATATCGATTACAGGTTATATTTATGCGAATAAGAAGCAGAATCAGTTTTTCAGAAACAATGTTAAGTAAATTTCCATGCAGGATGTACCATGAAACCAGTGTTTTTGGTGATAGAATGCATTAGAGATTTTTAAACAGTCCGTAAGCCGACATATGGCTTCCAATTTTCCAACTTCTTTTTTCTCAGATAAAATGCATATTTACGAAAATTGACAATCGACCGGAGGGGTAATAAGTAATTAATAAACAATGGAAATGAAATAACAGGACGCAAAATAGTTTCAAGAGCTGTCTTAAGCTAAAAGAGTAATTCTTTAACCACAATTTTGAATAACGATTGAATTTTTAAACAAGTGCAAGTATTTAAAAGGCACCGCTTATGAAAACCGCTTCTTTATCTCAAACAACAGAAACTTTTTACTAAAACAGAATTTAGATTGTATCAAATTTTTATTCAAAAATGTATGGTAATAACAATATAATTTGTAAATTGAAAAAGAAGTTCGTTTGCTGACCGAAGACGAAGCTAATTAAAACGCAATTTTGTCCTAGACCTGTGTCCCACCTCTTTTCGTAAGTACTGTAAGCCAGATTCAGGAAAAGCTATGTAAATCAGGAAATCGATTGAAAGAAACGACCGTCACCATAAGTTCCTCGTAAAGGTTTTTTGATAGCATAATGTTTTCAGACTTTTGCTCTTGTATTATATCTACAGAACTGTTAATTGATCAGAAAACTTCCGTCCCTAGTTGCGCTTACATTTGGCAAAATGAGTACAAGGGGACGTGATGCTTTTCGTAGACATAATTCTGGAAATTCATTCCTTTGATCACAATAATTGCCCCAAGATGTATTCTGTAGGTAGATATAAAATCATTTAAAAACATTTCTGTAGGTAGATACAAAACATTTAAAATATATGGTAACTAATTATGCATAGAATAAGGTGGTTTAAACAACTCGTGACGTTGATATTCATGTTAATTAATATTTCTATTGAGATATTTCTTAATTCATGATGAGACGTATTTACGGATCGTCTTCAACATTTTATGTCGTATGATTATGGTCTTAAAAATCTTCATAATCATATAAATCTCAAATTCGTCACACTTTAACAGAATACGTTACAACATTTTTCGTATTTATTAATTTATATTTCATATTCGTCATTTGTGTTTAATGTTAACCCAATGGTAATTCACTAACGTACTACTGTCCGTTAGTAAATTAACATAGGATAACTTATCTTTTATACCAATTAAGAATATGATTTAGATGGGAGAAATGACTTTGGTTTTATTTAAAAAACTTTAATTATTAAAAAAACTTTAATGAATCTTTATATTTGTCAGAGAACTCACAATTAAGACCATAGGAGGGAACAATCCACGTAGTTTCTCTTAATCACCCAATTAGAAATTGATTTTCAGCTGAGTTTAAATTACCGAATCGTAATTTCATTTCAATAATTAAGCATCCCTCTGTTGAAATCGTTCACAGCAATCGAGCAAATGGGTTGCATTTGATTAGAAAGTGAGGTAAAATTGGTAGGATTCCTCCCAAGCACTAAGCGCAATTATCTTGAGAGCTAGCTACACATTGATAAGCAGCAAGTAACCTTATTTGTCACGCCAAACAATTAGTTCTAGTGTCTTACGTCCTTTCGGGTTTTCAAATATGCGAAAAGGGAAAATATTATGTATGACAACTTGTCGGTTTCAGAACTTTTGTGAAACTCGTAAAAAGTGCAAGCTCATTGTATTCCACATCTATAAAATTGTGGACATAAGAAATAAACCCTTTTATGTCCGCAATACTATTACTCACCTACTAGTATCCGCAAGTGCAATTTTTGTCACTAACGTAAAATGTCTAACCGATGAAAGTTGGAGCATATAGATTCGATTTGACAGAGACAAACTGTCGGCAAAGAGACGGACGAGAGATGAGGTTAGTTTATACTTATTATGACATCAAAACTTAACTTTCGGAATTATCGGTGATTGATTGATGACGCATTGCACATCCATCGCCAGTTATAGTTTATTCTGGATGTGATTTTTTTATCTTATGGGTAGAAACCAGAATTTAAACAACGTCCTTTATGTGAATGCGAATTAAAACCAAAAACATGATTGATATATTTGAGATTCTTATCGTATTTACAAGAGTTTCAATAATTAGTAACTAATTGATGTATGTATTTGAAGGAGGAGGGTCTGATAATGCTTTCTCGACTGCATTCAGAAAAAATGGGAGAAAATTTTTTATTTTCATCTTTGCGAATCAATCATATTGTAGAGTTACTACCGGAACCAAACTTCTTATCCATCTCTAGTACGACACAATAAATCTTTTAAGGGAAAGGATAGGGCATGACAGATCTTTCATAAAGATGACAGAAGATTTATTATATACACTATTAATGTTTATTGTTTAGAATTCGTACGCTGCAAAATTGCTCTTATAGTTTTACAGGAACCAAATAAGAAAAATACATAAAATGTGCAAAGAGGTTTTCGCATTAATTCCATCAAACCTTATGGAGGTAAATTACCTGCTAAATAAGTGCTAATCATTCATGTTCGATGTTCGATGCATTACTAATTTAGATAAGTAATTATAGATTAAAGACAGAAGGGAAAGGAGTGTTTTATCAGAGTAAGGAAATGGTCAGAAAAATTGCGCCAGAATATTTTCGTTTACAACAGCTTTCTTCCGTTGAGGTGGTTCCGTTGTTAAATCAAAATCGCTGAAAAATTCTGCGAGGACATGGGTGATTTAACTCAAATCGAAAGTTTTAATCATGTGTCAATGGATGAATGACTTCAGAAGTCAAAAGGAATGGGTAAGAAGGTAAAATTACGACGAAAATGAAATAATCTTCAATATTTATTAATAAAACGGTGTAAAGTGTTACTCAGCAACATATCAACAAATAAAATTTTTCGACCAGCCCTGCTAGAAATTTCTTTTGGATGGAACGTTGTTATAACAAATACCGAATTCCCCTCATAACTAATTGAGAAAAAGAGGCAATCAGCCGTGGTGGCCTCCGTATCCTCCGCCAAAGCTGCCGCCACCAAATCCTCCATGGCCTCCGCTAAGAGCAATACCGTGACCTCCATCCAGTCCACCGCCGAATCCTGCTCCTTCATAGCCGTGGGACTTAATGACGACGGGCACTGGCTTGTACACTGGGTATGGCTGAGGGATGGGTACCTTCACGGGGACGCTGACAGGGACTGCGACTGGCTTGGGGACATGATATGGCACTGGATGAGGAACTGGAACTTTAACGGGGACATGCACTGGGTAAGGGACCCTTTTCTCCACGGGGTAAGGTACTGGCTTGTCTACTGGAACGGGGTAAGGCTTGATCACTGGAACGGGATAGGGCTTATCCACGGGATATGGGACGGGATGTGGGACTGGTACGCCTACGTTCTTCACAACTGGAACTGGAAAGGGGTGGGGTACGGGAACTGGGACTTCCTTTGTGATGGTAACCGACTTAATGGTTTCGTGTCCACCTCCACCAAGAAGAGCAACTCCTCCATAGGAGCCAGCGAAGCCCCCGCCGATTCCTCCACCATGTCCAAATCCTCCACCATGTCCAAATCCTCCACCATGTCCAAATCCTCCACCGTGTCCAAAGCCTCCACCGTGTCCAAATCCTCCACCTTGTCCAAAGCCTCCACCGTGTCCAAGACCTCCTCCGTAGCCGAGACCAAACAAGCCTCTCTTATCTTGCTTTTTGGAGTCCTTCTTCGTATCCTCAGAGGTCGCGAAGGCGACTACCAACGCCAAGATGCAAGCTATGGACTGTGAAAAACAAAAACAGAAAATATTAGTTATGTCCTTAATAACTTAACTCTATGGTGCAAAAGTGAGACAGGTGTAACTTACAAGGAGCTTCATGGTAACGATGTTTCGGTGTGAGATCAATGGAGTCGCTAGGTGGAGTGATTTACTTCATCCGGGGCGGTCCTTTTATAGCGCACATAGGTTTTGCTCCGCTTCCCATTGCAATCTCTTCTATCGAAACGCTGTTTTTTTTACTTTCACCTCCTCAACTTTTTTCGACCGTCTTCACCACCAAATGTTAAATGCACCATGAATCAATCTCCTTTTCCGGGATATCTCTTTTTCTGACTTCTTTCATTCAGTGCGCCCGAATTGAGGAAATCTATTCATCTAATACCATTCACAAAAGTAATAACCTTCACTGTTAAAGGCAATTATGAACGGTATTATGAGGTAACTTTTCCTCTTGTTGCTGGCGAAACGCTTCGTCTTTTTTGTCGCTTTCTTAGTGATAGTGATTGTGGCACGCATGAAACGGATTATGGAATTGAATTTAAAGTTAATTACTAGGAAGGGTAATATCTCATTTTTCATGGATGTGGCATACATTTAGTCGTATGCTACAATTTTCTGCTTGGAGGCTTTTGTGTCAACGGATATAATTAGGAAAAGCTTTTTCTGAGTTATGTTTAACTGACATCATGTTTTGACCAAAAAGATTCTCCATTGAAAGATAAAAAAGCATTATTTGAAATTTCAAGTCAAGATATGATAAACTATGGGTATTTCCTTGACGCTATCTTTTCAAATGATTTCGTTTGATTTTTTGGATAAATGCAAATTTTATACTAAATTTGAGAATTGAATCATTATCCCAGTAAGAAATAATTTCTATCGCTGAATTATCTCTAGATTTAATAATTACGATTATAAAAGTTTAACCAACCTGTACCTTATTAATCTTAAAAATATTCTTGTAATTTTTACCTTACGAATTACAAAATCAATGTCTTAAAATTCGGGAATCTTTCGCAAACCATCGCTAAATCTTTAATAATGTCCATAATTTTAATTTCCTTAATGAACTTATTTTTTCGTAAAAAATTCCAAATTTTTCTCTAAAGATCTACTTAAAGTTAAACCATCGCAGAGACAAATAATGAAATAGTTAACCTCCCATATTTCTGCTCTATACAATACAAATCATGAGCCTTTTTTAATAAAATTAAATGAAGTTAATGTTATCTTCAGATAACGCGTTCATCTGCGATTGAATGACATAGAAAATACTTTCAACTCAAGTTCCACTTAAAAATGATTTATTCCTAATTTATCAAAAAACAGCTAATAAAAATTAATGATACTCTTCATCACACGGAAAAGATCGAACCTCGAATCGTCACCTTAGATTCTCAGTTGACATTGTATTAAAAGTCTAATTAACGCCTGAAAATGATTTATTTTTTAAGAAATTAGCACGGTTTTTTGTACATTCCATTAGTAAAAAAAGAGCTGTGATTAAAGAATAGGTGAAGAAATCAGAAAGAGTAACGAACAATAATATCCTAGAAACCTTTTGAACGCGACTCCAACTATTAAAAACGTGTGCGCTGATTTTAGCTATACAAGATATTTTTCATAAAATATGACAGGCCTTCGAAATCGAATGTAGCTTTCAATCTGTGCATTTAATAATAATCGTCGCCTAAAACGAAACTAAGCGTACTAAATTATTTCATAATGCGATAGAAAATGCATGGAAGGAATCTAACCCAAGGGTTCAGAAAAAAAAATCCATGAATAAATTACATGAATATAATTTCGTTCGACAATTCGTTCAATGGCTTAACAGATAAAGTAAGTAAAGTTCATGGCTTTATTAACACTGAATACGTTTGCCTCTTGCCGCTTTCTATATTATAAGAAAGGATATTTTGCTTTTGAAAGTAATCGTGTGCATATTCCATAACTTCCACTCGAAAAGACTAGATTTCAATGCAATAGATTTCCTCATTCACAAGCACAGCTCGCGTGAGTCGTGACCCGGCCCCTGAGATTAGGAGATAGTGCATTATTTTGAAACTAGTATTCCCGGAAAGCTGGTTACCCCATGGCTTTTCGCAAGTTCAAACGACATAATTACCGCACTGGGCGCTTTTTTAAAGAGTTATAAGCATTATCGACGAAGTGTAGCCGGTAGTAGTTTCTCGACTTCGGAAAACACATTTAAGTTTTCTTAAAAAAAAAACAATCCAACGCTGTATATTCCGGATGTTCTCCATTCATGTGGTGCTATTATCTTTGTTTATAGCCTTTAGCTACTATATATATTTTGCAAATAGACGCTTCTCCGGTTGTATAAACACTGAGGTACCAAAAGTTAAGGAATAGCGGTAAGAAGAAAAGCGTCCAACAGGTCGAGCAGCGTAAAGCAGTTTCAGTGGTGTCAGTTGGACTACTGTGAGTGCAATGAAACGTCATGTAACGCGATGACGGCGACCCTGAGGAAATCATCAGCGTATGAGCGATAGATGAATTTTGGTGCTAGACAAATGGGACATTCGATTTTGGAATTTATCCGGACATTAAACTTTTCTCACTCTACAGTATCAAGGGTGGACCGGGAGTTTCGTAAGTGGATTAGGGCTTTAATGACTGGCAACTTGTAGCGTGGTCAGTTGAGTCACGTTTATGATGGGTGTGCGGCAAATATGAAGTCATGGACCGAAGTTGTCAGCAAGGCCCTCTCCAAGCTGTTGGTGGCTCCGTAATTATTTAGGTCGTGTTTACAAAGCATGATGTTGGTTCTTTAATCCGCTTGAACCGGACGATGACCTCTCTTCGTTATGTTCAGCTACTTAATGACCATCTCTAGCATTTTATGGACTTCATGTACCCTGCCCACAGTAGCATTTTCCGGGATAAAAACGAAACCTGTCACTGGGCCGCAATTGCGCGCGACTGGCTGGAAGAACATTCTGGTCACTTGCATCATAAGATTTGGCCCCCTAGATCTCCGGTTACGAAACCTATGGAGCTCAACAGGTATATCAGTGGACCGGCTGTTCGTACCCAGGATCCACCGGCAGCAATCAGCAAAGTGTGGACTGTGTGGGGCTGCGTGAATCTGCGTGGCTGCACATTCCTCCAGTGGATCTGCAAACCCGCAATTTATCCGACCCGAGCTGTGGATACTCGCAAGAAAAGTTGCGGGTTGGGTCGGATAAATTGTTCTTGCGGGTCGGATAATCTACAATTTTTTTGCGGATACGGATAAGCAGCTTGCGGATACGGCTAGAGTGCGGGTATCCATGGATAAATATGTATTTTTAGTATGAGTGGAAGGACTGCATATCTTATACGTATCTGAAAAAACATTTGGCGAGTATGGCATCTTCGCAAGCAACAGTTTACGAATCAACAATTCATATTCATTTTGAAAACTTTTAACGCCATGATTTGTACGAGTTTCATAAGATTTTATTCTCCGTCTGTTCATGCTCATAATTCTCGTACATAAGAAATGCGTCGCCTGGGATCATATTGATCCCACGCGACTATTTAAGGGTTGATTCCCATTATCTGACTGACTTTTTACTGACTGGCATTGAATCAGCAAATACTTCATCTTTGCTCTTTTGGACTTGGACTTACTTTTTTATTTATGTAATTCATTAAATTTAGGTAGGATTTTTCAAAGTAACCTCCTTGGCTGTATTCTATTGTTGAGGTAAATTAGAGAAATTATGTAGAAAATAATACAAATCATATTTATTTCTACGTGATGGACTTCCACAAGACGTCGCCTGAGACTGAATTTTATAGAGAAAATATAGATATGAAAAGGTCTCCTTCGCTGTTTCCGGCCTACTGGAAGTCGCGATGATGGTGAGATGGCATCTTTGATGTCCCGCATGTGCGAAGGGGTGGTGCCATCTTTGATGGACCCTCCGTAGCACACAGTGTCCCATCATAGCCCAAGAAGTTGAAAGAGAAAATATTGTCGTGGTAGCTTAGATATCAGTGGAATCCACCCGGATTGTGGGAGACCCGGGTTCTACTCCCGGCTACGCCGAATTTTTCATTTCTGACTCTACATTCAACCAAGCGTTTCTCATTGATTATATGAAAAGGTATTTTTGAATCTTTGAAACTTGGATATGTGATTTTATCGGTTGGTTTTGGGTGGATAAATGTTTCTTTAAGCTTATGAATCATTTTCTCAAACAAACGATCTTTAATCGAAGTATAGTAAATTCATCCATAGTAATAATAAATTAAATACATTACATTTTAAAATTTAAATTATAATAAGAGAAATATCACACCTGGACAAATTTACGCCAAAATCTGCTAATTCAACTCGTTCATCCTCCTTGGCGAATCGCTGGGACCTCACATGTGCATGTATTGCGGCATAAGTAGGGCTGCCAGATTTTCGCGCACTTTTCCCTTTACAAATGTTCACACTTCTTAATTGTCCCATTACATAGCCTCTATGTTAGTAGTAGTTGTATTGTTAAAAGTGCTTCGACTGCTTTGGTAATTTCGCACGTGGGCCCCCACCGGGAATCGAACCCGGGACCGCTCTCACCGAAGTCAAACGCGTTGCCCACTTGGCTATCGGGGATCCTGCCTATACGTTTTCTCCTTCAGTACTCGGAGGAAAAGTCTTACGAAGATCTCATAGTAAATACCCCCGACAAAAAGCAGAATTTTATGTTTTAAAATGCTCATATCTTTTGGATCATCTTCGACAGAGCCTATGGGTGCAAGGGGTGCTTCGCACCCAGGCGGCGGCATCTTGGGGGTGGCAACAGAAACGTAGCCAACCGTAACTATTATTACAACAGCACTATTTGTTGTTTTCTGTGTAATACACACGATTTCTAGGAAAAATTATGAAGTAAAATTAAAGATTGGTAGACATATAGAGTAAAGAATTACGGACAACTCAAAACGAAAAGGGAATATTAGTTCAGTGGATTCTATAAAAGTAATTTATGTTGCGATACAATTTTTATTAGAAACCATATTTAGTTTCGAAAATTATATTCCTGCAAGTCATGAAATATATGGTTTTAGAATTTAATTTTAAGGGATGGCAAATTACTCGTATGTCTGTACCCGGGCGGCATATAGGCCGAGAGCGGCTCTGATGATCGGCATCTGTTAAATGCCAAATGATAGGAAAATGAATTTGTTATTTGCGATAAAAAATATTTAGAGTATCATAAATATATCTCAAACCATACAGCCAAGTTACTAAATTATATATTTTATATATTTTTGTTAGGTTAAAGGTATCATAGTTTTGTATGTAAGGATAAGCGAAAGAATGATGAAAAGGAATATGTACTCGAGAGCACAGAATGATCTTAACATTATAACTGAAGAAAAGTAAGAGTAGATGTTGCATCTTATTTACGATATTTTGCAAGGTATGAAGTGAAGAAAAGTGAACACACATCAGTAACAAATTCCAAACTATTTGATAGTTCTAGATGTCTTGAGTTTCGAAATTGAACATTTTACTGACCATAGTGAGATCACGATCCTAAAATCGGTGAAAATATTTAGATATTCCTTTTGGAAGCTGCATAAGCCTGTCCTTATATAGAGTCTCCGCTCTTCGGAATAGCGCCATTCGTATTTTTGATTTATCGAAAGACTCAGAGCCGACTTGGAGAGATTTTGCGCCTATAAGACGTGGTATTGAACGAATCTCAAACTCAGCGTGAAGTGTGCAAGGCAGACATAAGTAGATTCGATTCCGAATTCTTTTGATTCGATTTATTTTGATGGTAGAATAATAATAACAATCCGATAAGTAAATTATCAGACAAGTGAAATGAGTATAAAGTCAGAAGTTGGTAAGCGCATGACAATCTTGCACTCCGGAAGCACACATAATTTCTTAAAACATGAAACGAATACAGTGAAAACTGTGCTTAACGGAACCCATGCATATGTACAACATGTTGCAACACTATCTCATTTGCTGGGGATATCCACCGTTCCTTGTTATAATTGCTCTCCAGTTTATACCCTAATTTAATATTAAATAATAAAAAGCACGTGGTACAGACAACACCTCAAGGAAAACTGATATCCTCTCTCACTAACTACCTCCCCTTCCTCATGCTAATCTGTTTTGAGTGCCTCTATCTTCCATACTTCCCTTCACCCGAGAAAATAGCTAAGGTAATCGTAATTCCCAAATCCGGTACGATTCCAAATAACCTCCACCATATATCCCTTCCATCAAACATCGAAAAAGTATTCGAATAACATCCAAAAAGATCTACAAAATTTACTATTTGAAACAGTCTGCACTATTCCACAAAGAATGTATTTTTTTTGGGTACAAATTAATGTGGCCGATTAACATTGGTGGTCCTGCTGCATACATTCCGAATAATGAGAAAATCCATCTTTAAAAACGTTGATTATTCCGTTTTAAGCGGCCATCTGATATTGTAAAAATTGTTAAGAATAAAATCTATATCTGATGTATGTGAAAATAAATCATTATCCGAGAACAAAAAATTTCATTTAACGTTCAATTCATGGCAATGATTCGCGGCTTACGCATATTTCTCATTCCACTTTGGAAACGTAGTTATACCTATACCTGTGGACGAAACTAGTCGCAAATAAAAAAATATTTTCTGTGGAAATTACCAAGGTTTTGAATACAACCTTGGTGTTGGTTCAGTCATGAACAAGAAAATACTCAAAAATTGTGGGTATCCCGCGTATCCCAAATCTTATGTTACCCGCAAATTTTGTGTTTTTTCTTGCTCATGACTGATTAATGCAAAAAGGTCCCAATTTAACCGAGCCATGAATGTAAAGAGTGGTTGCTAACACTTGCGTCAGCATATACTTGCGTCAGATCGACGTTCAATCAAAGATGAGTTACTGTATTATAACCATCTTTGTTTGGTCTCGCTCCTGGCGCTCTAAAAATTGTTATATATATATTTCTTCGCCCCCTCGGCCGCCAAGATAAATGTAATGGGCTCTAGCTACGTGTAACAAGAGAACGAGTTTTTTTAAGTGATATAGGTGACTTATCAGTGATGGATAGATGGGGTATTTTTATCAGTTGGAAACAACACTCCCCTAACGAAGGAAAGCGCTGTGTACGTACCATGTCTCGATAACCCGCAATTTTTGAGTTTTTTCTTGCTCATGACTGATTAATGCAAAAAGATCCCAATTTAACCGAGCCATGAATGTAAAGAGTGGTTGCTAACACTTGCGTCAACATATACTTGCGTCAGATTGACGTTCGAGATGTGAGAGAGTGGGGTTTACCTCGTGTTTTTCAATTTTCTCGGAGATTCCTTCAATTGATTCCAGTATATTCTTTCCCTAATCTTGACTGACATAAACACCGCGTCGTCCCAGAGAAAACTTATGGATTTCCATACTTGAATTATTTTATTTACGTTTCCAAAGTGGAATGATAAATATGCTTAAGCCGCGAATCATTGCCATGAATTGAACGTCAAATGAAATTTTTTGTTCTCGGATAATGATTTATTTTCACATACATCAGATATAGATTTTATTCTTAACAATTTTTACAATATCAGATGGCCGCTTAAAACGGAATAATCAACGTTTTTAAAGATGGATTTTCTCATTATTCGGAATGTATGCAGCAGGACCACCAATGTTAATCGGCCACATTAATTTGTACCCAAAAAAATACATTCTTTGTGGAATAATGCAGACTGTTTCAAATAGTAAATTTTGTAGATCTTTTTGGATGTTATTCGAATACTTTTTCGATGTTTGATGGAAGGGATATATGGTGGAGGTTATTTGGAATCGTACCGGATTTGGGAATTACGATTACCTTAGCTATTTTCTCGGGTGAAGGGAAGTATGGAAGATAGAGGCACTCAAAACAGATTAGCATGAGGAAGGAGAGGTAGTTAGTGAGAGAGGATATCAGTTTTCCTTGAGGTGTTGTCTGTACCAGGTGCTTTTTATTATTTAATATTAAATTAGGGTATAAACTGGAGAGCAATTATAACAAGGAACGGTGGATATCCCCAGCAAATGAGATAGTGTTGCAACATGTTGTACATATGTATGGGTTCCGTTAAGCACAGTTTTCACTGTATTCGTTTCATGTTTTAAGAAATTATGTGTGCTTCCGGAGTGCAAGATTGTCATGCGCTTACCAACTTCTGACTTTATACTCATTTCACTTGTCTGATAATTTACTTATCGGATTGTTATTATTATTCTACCATCAAAATAAATCGAATCAAAAGAATTCGGAATCGAATCTACTTATGTCTGCCTTGCACACTTCACGCTGAGTTTGAGATTCGTTCAATACCACGTCTTATAGGCGCAAAATCTCTCCAAGTCGGCTCTGAGTCTTTCGATAAATCAAAACTACGAATGGCGCTATTCCGAAGAGCGGAGACTCTATATAAGGACAGGCTTATGCAGCTTCCAAAAGGAATATCTAAATATTTTCACCGATTTTAGGATCGTGATCTCACTATGGTCAGTAAAATGTTCAATTTCGAAACTCAAGACATCTAGAACTACCAAATAGTTTGGAATTTGTTACTGATGTGTGTTCACTTTTCTTCACTTCATACCTTGCAAAATATCGTAAATAAGATGCAACATCTACTCTTACTTTTCTTCAGTTATAATGTTAAGATCATTCTGTGCTCTCGAGTACATATTCCTTTTCATCATTCTTTCGCTTATTCTTACATACAAAACTATGATACCTTTAACCAANCCACCTACGTTCAATGAAGCCCCGATTCCTCAAGCCGTATCCCTATTATTCCTTGAAATTACATTAGAACCTGAAACCACCATGAAAAAATTCCCATAAAGCATTTTCCATCAAATACCTCCTTATTCTTCTCACTTCTCCTGAAAGTCCCCTCCCCTCCATTCCCACGAAAACTCTGGTAATATCTCTCAAATAAATTCTGCTTTCCTCCTGTACTAAAATGTGGATGCGGAGTGACCTACAAAACCATTAAAACGATAAAAATCTTAGAATATAACATTTTAAAGTTAACAACGATCCAAAAACGCTTAAAAAGATTCAGCGGCATAAGAAATGCTCTTACTGTTCTAAATGTGGAATCATTTACAAAAGAAAATAAATAATTTCGAAGTAAAATTACTATGCACGTTATCATCCAATAATTAAATATCTGTAAACTAAGAAATACGACGATACAAAACAACGATGCAAGATAAAGGAATAGATCTCTGGCCGAAAACGGATTACCTAGCCACTGACAAGTTCAGACATCCATATTTTTAACCGGCTAAAAATTTTGAAAATTATGAGAATAAAAAAGATAAAATATAAGCACTATTCCTAAATATAAAAATAAAACTGGAAAGAGAAAATATTAAAAACAATAGAAAAGATGTTTTTTTTAAATACGCAAAATATGAAAGATATTAATTGAAATTGCCAAATAAAACATTCTTATGGGAAAAAAATAATAAAATAAAAGGAATCCAGAGTCATACTGCAAATTTTAACCACCTCGGTAAAAAGCTTTGAAACCCTCCAAATGTTGTATGAAATAGCTACTTAAACAGCACATAATTTATAGAAAAGGATGGTCGAGTGAACATCCTGTAATTGCCATTAACTTGGCAGTTAATTGATGATAGATAGATGGCTCACGAGAGTTTAGTTTCCGCTCCATATCCGCCAACGGGTCTACTCATTTCTCCCGACGCAGTATACCACAAGCATATTTAAGATTTCATTTCCATTGGAATTCGAAAATAACATTCTCAGAAATATTGCCGAAATGTTTATAGACCTTTTTGTATCTAAAATCACCACCTGTAATAGTAATGGGATTTCTACGAATTTAGAATGATAGCAGTTAAAATAACTCTAAAGCCTATTTAATATACCAACAAATAATGTACCTACACAAGGAAAAACAGACATGAAAATAGTCTGATTGTACCGAAACAAGAACCCGGAATCTTCCCCTTTTCTAGCGGCTGCCATAATTTTTGAGTCAACTTGCAAGAAAATTCAAATTTACCTCTTTGGAACTCATTTTGTACAAGGCCGAGTTCTCATTTGTAGGAAAGTGTCCCGCTTCTCGGGCTTTTTAACGTCCGTTTTTTCCATGGGATTTTTCCTTGGTGCATACGAGTCCTTACTTTGAAAGGGTAAAGTCATATGTATCCTTTTCAATATTTATACTATAATTAGTAAAGTCCCCCGTCAAGCATGATGGAACTTAATTTAATTTCAATAAATATCTGTTATCGTATGTATCTGGGCCTCCTAAGCAAGAAAGTGTCCATCGTAAGACCATAATAACTCAATATATTTGTTACCGTTCGATGGTTTATTCGATCCTGGATAAATTTCGAATAATTAACTGATTGTAAGAAATATTTTGTTAATTTGATTGTAGGGGAAATTTGCCGCCACAATTGTAAGCCCGAGCACCACTTCGGAAAATAATTTTCAGTTTATTTCATCAAAATTCTCGCAATCTCGAATCGATTAGTGTTCGTGGGGCTTATAAAGTGGCAGAAATATAACAGTTTGTTTCATATTTCTACATGTGGGCATTTCTGAGATTGAGAGGGGGGACGGACAGACATTTTGCTTTTTATAGACATAATTAACAATATTATAGTAAGGAATGTTAGTTAGCAAAAATATGGAATCCACGACTTGCGTGCCACATTCCGCTATCTAATTACTTCTGTGAAGTTCTCGCTTAACACGTATTTCCTTCTTGTTTCTCCCGCTTGATGGTCTGAATGGGAAGGAATTATTTTGATTGAAATTTAATGATCATGAAATAGAAGATACATTCCGTAAATTGAGATACTTCATACTACATGCATATGCGTGTGGTATGTTGAGCTACACAGAAGAAAGTTCGGGGAGTTACTTAATTTAAATTACTGGAAACGAGTGCAGTCTGGGAGAACTTTTCGAATATCGATGAGACCCTCTCGAATTTACAACTTGGAAATAATGCCATCATCTACCTCGGGGACTCGTATCACATGTTCACAAACGTGTCCAGGGGTTACAGTGAAAACTACGAGAGTAAGAAGATACTGCTATAAAGTCTTTCAGAGGTAGTTATTTCAGAAACATTTAAAGGAAAATCTGGTTTGAAACATACTTGGATTTTCAGCCGCAGGCCTGAAAATCGTTATTTCCCTATTCGTGTCGTGTCTGCCCGTGCTTCGTTATTTCCCTTTATCCAAGTTGACAATTTTTAAATATTTAAATGGAATTAAATTTGTCCCTAATTTTTTTAAACTCTTATTATTATAGTGATGTTAGTGGATAGTCTTATTAAAAGCTAAAGGGAGTTGGAAACCAAAAATGTTAGGAACCTCTGGTCCCCTATGCAAACAGTATTATACGAGTACATATGCAAACAGTACATTAGAACAGGAATTTTTATAACTCGAACGATTTTGCCACGAAGTTTCCTTGAAAGTATGAGAAGTATGAAGGGCGTTCCCTAAAACCAGATGATTGTAGACCAATTGCACTTACTTCGATATTTTGTAAAATTATGGAGCATATTATAGCGAGCTCTATAATGCGTTTTCTTACTGAAGAGGATGCAATTAGTCCGAGCCCGAGGGTTCCGCAAGGAAAGGTCATGTAGGACACAGTTCTTTCATGAATGACGCAGCTAAGGCAGCAGATAAGGGTGTTAGAACAAACGCAGTATTTTTAGATTTCAGGAAAGCATTTGACAGAATGTCCCACATTAAACTAATTCAAAAGCTGATCTTCGAGAGGCGACGAGCAAGCGTTGCAAGGAAAGAATCGCTAAAACAGATGGTTACTTCTGGTCGTTCTTTCCGCATAGCATCGGAGAATGTAATAGGGCAGATTAGGTAAGCTGTTCAAACACCCCCTGCCATACGCCACTGGCGGCTTGCGGGTCTATTTAAATCTAAAATCTAAAAGAAGTAATTCATGAATCCGATATTCTTTGTTTCTAATTCATCAAACTCATAGTACCTTAAAGATTTACAATCACAGACATTGAAGCTTATATATTACCCTTACTCAGGTTATCTTTATGATTTTTTGTTTCTGACGTTTTATAGAATATTAACCTCTTTTGTTCAGAGGTAGTTTAATCTGCTTTGAAGGAGATTAGATATACGCAGTCATTAAACAGTGCTATAAGATAACGAAAAAGCAGACCTTGCGAAATTAAAAGGTTTGTTGAAGATACGTACCCCAGGGCTTCTGAAAACAAGCTTATCGCAAACTGAACTGAAACTGGTTGATAATACTGCCATGAATCCGAAAATGGACTTCTAATTAATGTTAATTATCCTTGCCATAGTTCAGATAATTTAGGAAAATATTCCTCGTAAATAAATGATAGCGAACAACGCCTGGAAAAGTATTTTCATGACCAAGTGATAACCTTATTAGGCAACTTAAATATTCTTAAATGAGATATATCGTAGGAAAAATAAGGTCTTTAAAAACTATATAGCGCTTTGAGAACTCGAATACTTTAAAATTAGGCTCCATTGCTATTATTAAGGACAATATTTTGTAGAATGAAATTCTTACTTCATAATTTAGCGAATGTAAACACATTAACAACAATCAGGCACAATTACAAATGTCAAAATCAAGAAGATTATTAAAAACGATATTATATAAAAAAAACTTATTAAATGACTTAAAATAGAAAATGAAAAAAAGTTTTGGTTAAGGTTATTCCCCTTCATAAATAATATAAAGTCAACTCACGCGTAACAATCAACCTATTTTGTTCAATGCATTATTTCTAAAGCACTCTGATTTTTCGTTTAGCTATGTATTTAAATCTAAATTTGCATTCAGATTAAGTAAAACGTATTTTTGATGAGCATAATAAAATTTTGTAATACATCTGATTAGAATCTAAACTGACTACACCTAAAAACTAAACTTTCGATCACGCCTTCAAATGTAGTAATATTTACGTCAAATAATGTTGAATTA
>KZ308586.1:0-13528 GCA_000376725.2 Ladona fulva
CCTATTTCCTCTTTTGTGGAAATCCATATCAAATTCTCTAGCTCTCCGAAAATGTTCAGAAAATTAAACTCTCTACTACATACTGTCAAGAAAAAATTGACTTCGAGCTCTCTGTTTCCAGGGGTCATTTTTAAAACTTGATTGCTCAGGTGCAATTTACATCCGTAGCTAGCACCTAGGATATAATTTTAATTCAATTTGTTCGCATTAAAATTGGCCTAATGGATATATTAGTCCTATTTCCTCTTTTGTGGAAATCCATATCAAATTCTCTAGCTCTCCGAAAATGTTCAGAAAATTAAACTCTCTACTACATACTGTCAAGAAAAACTTTACCCTATAGAACAGTCAACGCCAAAATTGAAGCGATTAGTGACGTTATTCATGTACTTCGATATTATTATTATTATACTCGTGGTTCGGCGAGGTTAGGCCCATGCGGGCTTCTTTTACACCTACACTCTGACTTCAAATATGGTACAGCACATACGATTACATTGTTTACAATTTAAGTACGAAAATACATTGAATAATTGAACAAAAAAAGGAAAACATAAAAAGAAGAAACAGAGATTGGGGTATAGGGAAACACTTGCCTAAGCCTAAGGACAATATATGTCAAATTAGCGATTTTTTCGATAGATTTAGTGACTTTTTCCTTCTTTTGGTGACCTTATTTTTGTCTTACACTATGGAATATGTTCTATGTCGTCCATCCTTCTCTACCTGCTCTTAACGTAACATCTTTGTTTTACCTTGATATCAAAATAGCATTACATTTAGTCGATAAAAGACAATATTCACATCCTACATTTAATTTGTGCAATTTCTAAACTGATATTCCATTCATCCTTTGAAAAATGTTGTCTCTATCAATGTTCATACGTTATATCACATACTAAATATTGGAAATGGGATACCTGTTCGATTACTTGATCTTCCATGACAACTATTGTTCTTATTGGATAACATTCCTAAGAATGCCATAGTTTTGGCTTTAGCCATTGAAATATTGAGGTTACTGTACGCCTTTTACCCGAGTTTCTTCATATTAAGAGTAGCGAAAGTTTGATAACGCGAGCAAATTTTATAAATCTTCGGATAATTGCGCTCATTCTCGATCCGAACGAAAACTATCGATTGGTAACGCTGATCGGAATCGATTCCCGTAATCGAAACGCCGGAACACCGTTGAAACTGAACGTAAACGGTGCAAAAGCGTGCATCTATGGATGGATACACTGTTATTTCCACCACGCTGCATGTTTGACAAAGCAGGAAGGTAAGTTCTGGGTGCGACTCCAATGGGTAAGCGGACGGGATGGAATGTGCCCGTGGATGTCAGGGAGAGAATAGAGGCATCCGATGACTCGCTCTCCGCGCGGATTACGAAAGCGACTGGCGAAAATGAAAAAAGGAAGGGTTTGCGCGATTTTTTTCCCACGTTTTTCACAATGCGCCCGCTTTACGGATGCGGATCGTCGTCTCCAGCGGTTCCATCTCGCGGACTTAATGGGAATGATACAAATGAGTAGGCTTTCGGGGAAATGTTTCATTTTCTTTCGCCGAGGAGAGATAAGGATGGGTTTTGTGACACAGCGAGCGTAATTAGGAGTTTGAGGAAGAGTAGGAATAGGAAAGGGATGTTCAAGAGGCGGAGATATTGACGTAATTTCCGTTCAGTAGTTGTGGAATGCGTAATATCGCGTTCGAGGATTCCTTATCAGGGAAAATGCTATTTCCAGCTGGTGGATGTCGAATATTAAGCTTCGTCCTCGGATGAACAAATCGTTATAATCTATTTTTAATTTGAGGAGGAAAATTGAGAGTTTATATGATTGGGAAAGATGCGAGATTAAAGCGTACGAGATGCGTAATGTTGCGAAATCTGCGATTAATGTCTCTTCCTTAAACGATACTCGCAGAAGAAAATCGTAGGGAAACGAAAAATAGAATAGTACATAGCACGGGCGCAGGGAGGACATATCTATGGGAGGGTTGAAAATATGCCTTCATTACAGGGACCGTTGTAATCATGCACGTTACAAGAGGTGTTAAGAAAATTCCCTTAAAAATTAATGGATAGAAAATGAGGAGGTTTATAGGTTTAAGTGACGAGGTAATTTATCTTTCTGAGAGTGGGGATATAGATTGTGATATCTTTCCTACAGAATTGAACCCTTTGAGGGGGGGGGAGGGGTAACCCTGAAATCCCCCCTTCGCAGCGCCACTGGTATATATTATAAAATAATACAATATATGCCGTAGGAAACGCAGTAACAACGTATTATTGTGTAATTCCGCCGCAGGATAACACTAGGTCAGGTGGTGAGGTCACATTATTCACATTCCTTCAACTAACATTTAAGTTCTACATATAAAAAAATGTACATTTACGAATAGTCCACTACAATATTTTACGAAACTTCCTAATTGAAAATTTAAACTATTACTATTTACATAATACAAGTGCAAATAACTTCACGTTTACAACTGAAAAAGCTATGAATTACATATTACAATTACACATGATTACAAATTCACAATTTAAGCAGCTATAATTTACAACTATATCATTCTACAAAATTGTCATCACATCCACAACAGCACATACACTTAACAATCCACTTATATACCCACTACACCACAATGCAACACTTCCTCAAATTCCTTTCATATACTATTACAGCATATCAATATGCAACAACCTTTCTCATCAACCACAATAACTTACAAACAGTAATTTTAAATAGATATAATTTCTCATACAAATTTGTAATTTCCTTGAAAAAGCGTAGATACCACTTGTCAAGTATTCATTTTCATCTACATATGTACCCTTCTCTGAACTTCTTTAGGAAATTTATCCTTTGTTTAAGTAATCTATCTTCCAGAGATTCCCATCCTGCGTACTGAAGCATTTAAGTAACACTTACTGATTTGTCTTAACAATTTCTTACGAAACGTATCGCCTTTCGCAATACCTTTTTTAATTCTCGAATACAACACTTTTCTGCAGGATCCCACGGTGTTACTTACCATGAAAGATTTATGTAAACATAACTGTATGAAAAGAAAATTCAGTGACCATACCGCAAAAATGTCGCTCGCGTGGCTTCATTTTAGTTGATAAATCTGGAATTCAATTTAATGATTGACATTCTTTACTTGATCGAAAACGTAGGTCTCTCTATTATATCCCGTTAGCGCAAACATTCGATATTTTGGGTCTATGGGACCATTTTTCTGGATCAAAAAGAGCACAGCAACGTTCAAATCCATCCTATACACGAGCAGTGACGTAATCCTTTGTCGCAATACTTTTCCATGTTGATATTGCCACTTAATGCATGAATAAAATTTGAAGTAACACGCGTAACCAAGCTCTTTTCTCATTCCTCTTAACGCACATTTGCGTCGCGAGATTCTCGTTTCGTCACGAGGCGCGCTCGTATTTTTCGAAACCGTGGAATGAGGATAAACGAATTCATACGCTATCCTTTCCGAACGCAACTGGCTCGGTGTAATGAAGTGGAATTGTACGGAGGGTATCGTTGCGTAATCACAGTCCTTCTGGATTCTGTGTCGAAGGAGAAGAACGTTAGGGGGAAGGGGTTACTTGGATGCTGAGGGAGGAGGGGTTTCATCTTCTTGGCCCTAGTACTACTTGGCCGCGAGTCAAAAACCTCGGCGGACACTCAGTGATCCTAGCTGCTGCCGTCCGCCACAACTTGGACGGTTGTTATTTCCACAGTTTAAAGCACCAAGGGGAGGGGTTTAAGTAGGGAAACGTGAATAAGGATATCGGTCTGTGGACGTCCTGTTGTCGGTTTTTTGCTGGGCGGAACTCTCCGTTGCGGCTATCCTACCCGGTTCTCAGAGGACTGGTGAAACATTGCTTGATTTATTTGCAAAGCCCCTGAGCATTACAAAACACGGAGCTGGATTGATTTTAGTATGGGTTGTGTGTTATTTCTTACGGTTTAAATGGAAGGGGAGACTTTTTAGTATCAATTTCGCCCTAAATAAAGGCGTTATTTATTTTATTCATTTGGTTTTCATTTGTTTATTGATGAATTTTAATCATTTCATTTTATTGTATAATTTATTTTCATTATTTGATTTATTTTAATCGTTTAAATTGTTTAATAATTTTATTTATTTTGTTATTATTATTTATTTCATTTATTTTATTTGGTTCATTTATGTTATTTATTTTATTTAATAATTTTCGAAAAATTAATACCTAACCCAAGTTAGTTTTCTTAAAAACTAGGATAAATACCACAATATGTTTGTTCAGTCATTAGTCAGGAAGGTGGTTGGATCCTTAATTCATCCACCTTTTGCTCACAAAAGCCTTGGAGAAGGGATGAGGCATATTAGGAAAAATGAGTAGTGAGGTAGTTTACCTCTGCTTGTCCGATTGAGACAAAGTGGTATGAGTGGAAAACATTACAAAAGTTCAGCACAATGACCCTGTAAATAGCAGTTTTCGTAGCATTCGCTATCTTTCGAAGATGAATACCATCACTCAGCATAGCCCATACCTCAGTAATTTTCACATTGTCACAGCCGCGAGCAAGACTGGAGAAAAAGCAAATGAATTACTCATAATTTAACGAATTTCATTTTACATATTTACTAACTCGAGAAAATTAATTTTTGTTTTCACGAGACGGAGGTTACCCAACAAAGAAGGCCTAGAAAAATACTACGGTTTGTACAGCCTCCAGAATTGCCACAAATTCCTTTATTCATTATTTATTTTTCGAAATTCTTTCGAGGATTAATCTACATAGGGCAATGAAAGGCAGTGTACGAAAAGGGCGTGTTGTAAGCAAAATAAATACGTAATGGCTAGTTATGTAGGAGAGAATTGGACTGAAGATTGGCTTCCAGTTGAAACATCGATATTGTTTGTACGAAAGTTTTATTAAAAGATTTAATTCATAGTGGATATATTAGTGAAATAGGCTCTTGCGGAATGTGCTATGTAAGTGTCCCGCGAATACCTTCACTCTATACATCCGTTTTCCTGCATTTTACATTTTAGCGAAGAGTTGTGTGTGGTTTCTCCTTCCTTTAGAATCCCGCGTAGCCATAAAACTTGAGGGACTTGAGGAAAATAGGACCCGCAATGCACATTTTTCCTCGGAATTTTCGGATGTGGAGAGAGGATCGGGAAACTGAGGTTCGTTGAATCCAGTGCTTCAGCCATTTTTCATGGAACAGCTGACTTGGCTACCGCTTTTACTCTTATCGATCCGTTATCTCAACTCCGCACTTCATATTTATGGGTAGCATTTTTGGACATAAACTCGAAACCGAATCGGTGTCGCGTGGGATGCCTAAGATAAAGGATACTAAATTATAGCACATATTGCGACATTGTCTGGATTCTATCATTCGCACGGTTATGCCGTGAATTTCGAAAATATGTGAAGTTATTATCAAGCGTCTGCTCCCATCTTTTAAATATACGCGAGATTGAAACCTGGTCATTATTCTGCTTCCATCCTTTAAATATTGCATGTACGCGAGATTTAAACCTGGGCATGATTGGCTATACATAGGGGTTAGACTTTTTGTGGACTTCATTAATGCAGGGAAGGAAACTTATATTACCCAAATGCTATACATGAAAGGATACGCTGAAAAATAATTCAGAACCCCAACAACTGCTCTAATACTTAAGTAATAGAAATCTTTAAAACGTAAGATTGTCTTTATTTCGGTGGTGTGCCTCGGTGCAGGGTTCAACGTGTTAGCCTAGCAACGGCAGGGCCCCGGGTTCGAATCCTGGTTAGGGCATAGGTGTTTGTGCTCTTGACTTAAGAAAGGTTAATTGTAAGAGTGGTCTCTAAAGATGAAAATTCGTTATTAATATCATTATTGTTGTAACTTTTTTCTCGCTTTTCGTGGTATTAGTTCTGAACTTGTTAAGGGTCTTAACTTAGTCGCATTTCCCTATACATTTTCCTCTAATGAGTTTTGTATATTATTCCCATTAATTGATGAATCAGAAAATTTCTTGTGATGGAGCAGTGACAGATTTTTGGATTATTTTTTTTTGTTTCAAAATAACGTGGAGAGAGAATAATTTCCGATTTTATTCTTTTATGAAAAATTTTATTTCCGATAAATACTTTATTATGATATGAAAGTGCAGCATTATTATAAATTGATTTTTCATAAATGATTCAACGTATAAGGCGAACAAATTCCTTTCTTCTATAATCATAACGCACTCGAAAATGTAAAGCGATAATAGAAAGTTGGTGCGTAATGCAATTATTTTCGGGATATCTTCAAAATAAATTCCCTCTCAAGAACTATATTCGTCAAGTCTTTCTGGGATGTGCAGCAAAATTTTTTCCGCTGTTCAGGTCACTTCATGCTCTGTATTCCTCTAACATTATTCCGCGCTATTGCTTTATCCGAAAAGTCCAGCCCTCACATCTTTCATTTTTTCCATTTCGCGATTCCCCTCCCTCCGCCGCGGAGCAAGCTCCATACATCAGATGGCGGCTTTTTTGAAATGCGTCATATTTTAAAGCGGCATTCCAATGTTTTGCGATCTTCCGCAATTCCGTGACACGAGTCTGTTTTCTCTGCATTATCCTTCGACGGGACGACCTTGGATGTCTCGTGTCCACATCACAATCAAGATGCGATGTCCGTTGAGAACGGATGTGGATCGACCTTCCCATGCTCCCTCAACACGAATTTCGCTCATCATTTGGCTCGCTAGTTTCATTTTTTCCCTCACTCACTTTTGGTGGCTCTGTAATCGCGGAAAATAATTGTTGGCTGGGGAAAATCGGAGTTAAACCCTGAAAAAAAGATTCTATAACACGTTCTGGCAGGTGGAGAAGGGTTCAGAAAGTTAGCAAGTGAGCCCCATGTTGCAGTAAGGGTGATGCTGTGAGAATCGGAGAAACTTAGGAAGTTTGTTAGTTAGTTAACGTCTTTATTCGTTCATAGTCACTGTACCCACTGTCACCAGTTTTGTCGAAATACTCAGTTATAATTACAGAAAGCGATGGGTTACAAGCCGGAAAAAATAACCGATATTTTGGCCGAAGTTAAAACCAAAACGGGCCGGAAAACATGACACTCCTGAACCCGAACCGAAATCTAAAACCGTTACTTATTCTGTTCGTAAATTCGGTTTCCGATAAAGCGCGATTACTTGCGTGTAATAGGAGAAAACCGAACCGAAAGCCGAAACCGGAGAAATTACCTTTATTTTAGCCGGAGTGAAAATTGAATCCAAAAATATTAATTGTTAATATAAATATTAATTCCCTAACCCGAACCGAAATCGGAAACCGCAATTTATTCTGTTCCGTTATTTGGTTCCCAGAGATGCACATTTTACGTAAGTATAATGGGAAAATGGTTTACTAAACACGTGTAAGAACGATTTGCAGCTAACTATCGCTAAGATAATAATTACTAATAGAACTAAAATTTGATGTAATGTGTTTTTGAAAAAGCCAGAAATAATTTTTATATTTCAGAAGTATGTAATGGTCGTAGCAAAAAATCGGTTCGAAGCGGTTCGAATTCGGCAACAGTGAAACCGAAAATGAACCAAAATTCGGTTTCCAGAACGAAACCGGATTAAAAATTACATTTTGTGCCCTTTTTTTAAATTACGAATACCAAAAATCTAAGCAAGTTTAAATGATACCGCTACTTATTCCGCTTAACATAGGAAAGATAATGAGAAAAACTGATCAGAGATTCCTTTTGGGCATTCATCGGATAATTTCACTTGATATCAATAAAATAAGGAGAAACGAATGTTTACTGCGATTTATCGAGTAAAAGATTCCTATATTGCTAATGTATGAACGTCAATGACTAAAACGACGGGTTTGCAGCAAATACAGTGTAACAATCATTAAGAACGAAAATATTGAGGTACATCTAAGAGTAAAAATCAAGACAGTGGCTCTTGTTCTTGCTGTGATCAACACTGGTCAGGTGTGATCGACTTCGATTGATTGTGTAGTCAAAGATATTGTGAATTTTATTGAGGCTTGTTGAACCCATGACTAGCTAAATTGCACATATATATCGTATGGTTTAATGTATGTAATAAGAAAAATCATTCAGTAACGCAAAGCTAAACGTTTTGAATGAAAACTGAACATTGCGATCGACCTCTGAACAGGCTTATCGTCTTACTGATAACTAAAATGTTGCATGATGATATCAGTACAAGTATGTTTACAAAGTCGAATCCTTATCGCTACCGTCATTTTGAATCGGTTATAATCGGCGTGTAACTGGAAATTATTTTTAGTGAGTTGTTAGGAATTACGTTATGTATCAGAGGTTTTCTGAAGTCTTTATTTGTCTCACTTGGGCCTTGTTTTTTTTGTAAGGCTCGGGTAGAAATGACTGACCTGTGATATGGAGACGGAAACCTTAGGAAAAATAAGTCAGGTTTCGCTTTAAGAAAGACGGCTGTCTACAAATAAAGAACGACATCTGCTTAACCGGTCTTCGGCAATACCAACAACTTTCGCCCTGACGCATTCGTATTTTATAACTTAAAATGCTTTAAACCCCCCGGAAGATAGAAAAGACTTCATACGTGGATTACACTCGATTTTAAACTGTTACTTGTCATCACAATTTACTTTCTTTCATAGTTATCCAACTACAAGACAGCTTCATATTCATTCATCTCAAGTTGTATACCTCAATCCTTTCCTAACCTGGCAACAATCTGGATTTTCATGGAAAAAACGAACTCGACAGTTTCCGAGGCGAGATTTTTCTAGTTCGGGTGTTGATAAGAAGAGATGTAATCGAAGAAGAAGAACAAACATCCGAATCCATGTTATATCGTAATTCGACCATCTTGATAGTCCGATAAGCTAGTTATCTGATACTGTGATAACTAGTTCCTACAAATAAGAAAACTGCTTTTAATCCGCTTAAGTGCGGAAAATGTCTTCGAAGGTAGGGAGTTGCCATTGTAAAATAACACGAAGTTGAGTGAGCCGAAAGACCAACCGGAAAAATGCCTAATGCAATTTTCGGTTTGAGAGATTTAAAGCCGGAATTCCCTCAAGCCACTTTTATACGGACCTGAAAGCTTTTGAATGTTTAAGTTTTTCCCGATGTTCAGGTTTAATCCTTTCCCGCGACTCAAATCCTCTTTGATTTTGATTCAAAATATTAGTTATTTAAAACATACGAGGGATTTATTTTGAAAGTTAGAGATTCTCCTATGATTGAGTCTGCTTCCTTTGGGTCCTTGGTCTATTTTATTTTTAAGAAAGGAAAATCGAAGTCTGTGATAATTTCACTTACCGTGAAGGATAATGTTTTCCTTCAATCGAAGAGAAAGACTCGTGTTATTGACAGAAACTGTATGTGTTATATAACGATTTTATCTGGTAAATATTCCACCCGATTGTGACCGATATGTAAAGGCAACCTCCAATTCCTTCTTACAATAAAATTCATTCATCATAAGAGAATAGAATATTTACTGATTGACATTGCCCTTAGCAAAAATTTAAATAACGATATATGAGATAAGTTGTATACCTCAAACCAACTATAAAATGATACAAATTAGAAATAACGAATTTTATCATATATAATATATGCATACTATATGCATAATATATGCATACTATACACATATGATATACATGTAAAAATACATAAATATTGAATAAGCATGATATCAGCAAGTTTTTTGAATCTCGACATTTAATATAAAAAAGAAAAATCGACTAAAAATAAAATTACGGTTAAATTAATTATATTTTAATTGTGGATAATAGTTTCTCCTTCCGACTACTTTTGCGCATCATTACCACTTTTAACAGTTAAAAACAGAAAAACACTTCCTTAATATTTTGTCTTGATTCTCCCGCAAATATCCATTCATAGGACGATTTCAGTGGAGTACCCAACGAAGGATGAACTATGTCGTCCATTCTAATCCAGGAAACAAAACAAATAGCTGGGACTCGAACCCAGGACCTTGGCGTTCGAAATTAATTTTTCCATCGATGCTGTGTCGATTCAAACCTCGGTTACGCAAAAATAGGCGACGCTTCGTTTGGTCATTTCATTCCCTATAATTTGTGGTATTTCTTGGCACGGCGTTTCGTAACTTGTTATCAAAGGCGAAGCAGTTCGACCTCTCCCTGGACGGCAGTTTCTCAATAGTTGTGCGGAGATGACTCCTACTTTACAGGGAATTCCTCTCGCGATGACGTAACTCGGCCTCATTATGCATTTCATTAAGGAAAAACTTATCGTTGGAAAACGACTCCCCCCCCTTCGATACTTTCTGTTCCTCGATGAATCTCTCTTCTCGCTGCAAGATTATCCTCATCCGAACCACTTCCTCGATATTCCGACGTCTTTTTTCCTCCTCGAAATGCATTATGGGACAACCCGTCCATTCCAGCACTTCCTCCTAAGCCCTGCTCGGGGTGGAATACTTCCAGCGAATCTTAGAACTTCTTCTATTCGTTTCTCTTCCCCATTCCGTATTCCCAGTGTCAAGGATTACGGCGTGGAGGAAAAATGTCTTATCTGTTTCCCGGAAGGTGCCGTTCTTTTGTTTTTGTGCGAGTCTCGGAGTTTTCAAGCAGCTTTCCTGGGAGATGAATTCGAAAAGGGCGTCGTTTTGTTTTGGTGATGGAAATCATTCAACACGTTCATGGTGTATACATTTGCTTCATAGGCAGACAGCTGACTAATTGTCTTTGTTCTTTGAGTCCTTGACGCCTTGTCGTTGAACGGGACGAACGCACGCATTCGGGGTCAGTTTTCAAAGTTCTTCAGCTATAGATTAATATTGTTTGCAGTAATCAGTAATTGGTCGAGGGATGAGGTTTGAAACGAACTATCATGTGTGTTTAAGAATAGAGCTAAAAGAACTATCATGTGTGATTAAGAATAGAACTAAAATACTTTCTCGTTTGAAACTTGAAAGTGTAGAGCCATGTCTTCGATGTTTTTAAAACCCCAAGCCCCAATTATTATACGCCAATAAATACGCCACTGCTTATTGTATTCACCTGGCAATGAATTTATTTCTTTTGAATTAATCAAATTATTATAGATTTTAAAGCAGATGGAATGTTAGAACATTAAGGCCTGGTATTATAATGTATACATAAAACTAATGTTTACTTTAAGGACTAGTTTTATAATAGTTTGTCTGAGTTAAAGTGAAGATTATAGGTAATACCGTGCCAGTTCATCATATATTTAGGAGATTAATTATAATCTTCAATTCAGCTCTAACAAACCATCATAATATTAGGCCTAAAAGGGAGCATTAGTTAAAGTCCAAGCGTCGCTTAGAGTTACTCAACATTTCAATTATATTTCGATTCGATTATTCATTTAAGATATAAACTGCTGTAACTGAAGGATGAAAGACCCTTTACCCCAGAAACAGCAATCACAGCAGACTGGGATCCAAGCTCTAATTGAATGACATACCCACATCTCGTGTAAACAGTTTCCTATAACTATCATCATTGTCTCTTACGATTGCGTTGACGTTAACGAATTTTTGCAGGGAAGAGTTTCCAACTCCGTCGTAATAGTTGTCACCCTCAGGAAGTCGACCGCTTTATGCACCAGTTGAGTTATCTTCAAACCACATCAATGCTCATGGCGCGAAAAAATGCCACCACAGCTTCCGTGTGCCCAGACTCTGCCATTAGACCGGAAATACGTTCCGTACACTGCCCTTCGCCCAACAAATGTTCCGTTGTTTCAGTTGGGTGAATAATGCACGCTAACATTCTTGCGGCGCTAGCAGGGTTGACGTGAATCGAAATGCTAGCGTAAGAGAAAACTATTCAATAGATATCGCCTCGTTCTATACACAAACACCATTTCCGTTGATTTGACAGCTAATCATTTTGTATAGACAATCATTTGGTGAGTAATCTTTGAACAAACAAGGGAAAGGAAAATGTGGTTAACTTTGCACATAGAGCTGTGAGACTTAAAACCCTCAACAGAATATTAGAGACGCGGCATGGTAGTTTAGTGCTTAGAATACCCGGAAAGTGGGAGACCTGGGTTAGAGTCCCAGTCAAGTCGCTATTATTCACATCTATCAGTCTTCGAAATCCTGTAAATCACTCTATTTACCACTGGTGAGGAAAGCAATGGCAAATTACCTCACTCCTCATTATGCATAGTAACCTCAGCCCCCTCTCCAAAGCTTTTCGTTGCTTATGAAGGGATGAGGTTCGAGTGAAGGCTGAAGACTGTACAGACATTTACCATTGAGTAGATTAAAAAAGACTGAATTGTGTTCATTCAGAAGTTAAGATTTAGATTTGTATCCCCATGATCCGCAGGTGGTCTATGGCACAGACATAGTAATGATAAGTCGCCTTTATTTGGGCGAGACTGAGACAAAAAGCTTCCTCTTCCACCTAACCCATAAGTTATGCAATATGAGCATACATAGTAAGCTATTTCGTTTTTTCATGGAATATCCTTTCCCCGAAGAAATCTATCACTCAGAGCTTAATATAAATAGCTATAAGTGACACTTACCTTTTACTTTCATAGATTAAAGCTATCAGTCGCATGTGCTCTCTTGAATATATTAAGCGTCTGTTTGATTTTCTTGGAGTGGGATTTCAGAAAAAAGGAATGCAATTAAAGATAGTTTTTCGAGAACTGAGAGAACTTATTGAATCTTCTCGCGATAAGTCTGTAACGATATCCAAATTCCGATTCGCTTTTCAATACGAAGTTAAGTGATTTCCTCATTTAAAAAGGCAGATGACTCCAGGATCGACGTAATAACGAGAAATTTTAGACCGCCTTCTCGCAACTAGATTAGCTCATAACGTCGTCTATTTTTACTAAACTTTCCTGAAAAGAGCTTCACGGCTCCTGCGGTGAAGAGTAGCATGAGATGTTACAGGAATTACGCAACCTTTGTTAACGTTGACCACATCGGTGACGCATTTGAATAAAAGTCTCCGAGTAAAGTATTCCTTGGAAAGATTCTGCTATCAAATGCGGTTATCCGTGGAAAACTGACCTAACGAATGCTTTAAGACCTCGTGAAAACGGTGGGTGGAAAAATGTGAGCCAGGAGCGATAGCTTACATAATTTTCTATTTTTCACTCAAAAATGAAATCAAAGATTACAGAAATGGACGCGCTGACAATGGGACCATACCCTCCCAGTATCGTGAATAATAACTTTAAAGGCAATTCCAACTGTTATCTTTGAAAATTAATTAAAAGAGAGGTATTCACTTCATCTACGCTCTTGCGCGCTGGTCATCACCTTTTGGTGTTAGTGGAATGGCTTCGTTTAAGTGCGAGATAACGTAAAAAAGTGGACGTGTACTCCGACAGTTTTCTTTGTGCATTACCGAGATAAGGTAGAAACCGCTTTAATGCAATGTGGGCATTGAAGTCGCCTCTTACAGGAATTAATGATTGTTTCACTACAAGGTTGTGAACGTATATATATATATATATATATATA
>KZ308586.1:13679-54639 GCA_000376725.2 Ladona fulva
ATGTACATGTGTATGTGTATATGTGTGTACTTATATAAAACACGTGTGTGTTGGTGACAGTGAGTGTGAGTGATACATGTAATGAGTGTGATTTTGTGAGTGATTTTCTTTTTCTTTTCTTTCCCTCCCCCTTTTGTGAAAAGTGCCTTTTTTTTCCTTACGTATCTTAATTTTGAAACATTTACTTATCCACATGTAAATATATATATATTTTCTTTTTTTTCCCTATTGTATATATATCTGCCTGTGATTATTTATTACCTATGTACAAATTGTATATATGTATTTTTTTGTACTTGACCTCTAGAGAGAGCGCTGGGCCAGGGGAAGAGGGGGCCACTCGGCTTCATCTGGCCCAGCATAAATAAACAACAAGTCAAGTCAACGTACAGTGTCGTGGTTGAGGCAACCATTAAAATTTCCATCAGATCGTTATTGTATTTGCTGAAATGGCTATCGTTGTCAATTAAGTTAGGTTGGAAACTCATCTGCATGACGAAAACCCAAAGTTTTCCTATTTGAATGGCAAAACTTCCGTTCATCACGAGTTACTTTTCTGCTTGTTGATTGCAAAAGTAATTTGTAGAGGTCTAACGCAGCTATTTCTATCCTTGGAGTATAAGTTCGCCTTTCCAGAGACTTCTTTCGAATTTCCCTTATAGTGCGGTGCCTCAATTATCGGAACCAGAATCGATCTCCAGAGAATCCTTTCCCTTGCTTCTGCTATCTCCCCAAAGATCGTCATGTTCTTTTTCCTTCGGCCGCATCGATAACTCTTTGGGCTTATTTAGAGCCGATCGATCCGAGTTTCCTTCGGACTAAATATCGACGCACCCGTTGGCCCTTCCTTTAAAAATATATGTAAAGAGGTGTCCGAGAAACGAAAGGGACATTTCTTCGGCATGTAAATTTCACGTGGGGAATGGCTGATGAGTCCGACTCGCCAGGACATAGTAGTATAGTACTATTGTTAAAAGTGCTTCGACAGCTTGGGTCATTTCGCACGTAGGCCCCCACCGGGAATAGAACCCGGGACCACCTTCACCAAGGTCGAACGCGTTGCCCACTCGGCTATCTGGGAGCCTCGCGTCAGGACATTCATGGAGGAAAGTTACCAACTGTTTTCGAATGTCTCACTCTTGTATCACCGGAAAGAATTTTTGCAATTACGTACATCCTTTACGTTGTGGCGTTTTGTCCATCATTCGCTAGTTACAAGCAGTCATTGGACATTTATTAGACATTAAAGGACAAAGAAGTATTTATGCATATCCTGTGTATTTTATTTAACGATTTTGTTATTTAACACCCATCAGTTGCGTAGATAGAAATTCTTTAAAGGGGGGGGTCTGAACGTTTTTTATCGGCAAATTGCACAAATTTCTCACCACCCATTCCTTGTTCTACTTGAAGTCGGACCTAAGGGGGGTCCAGACCCCTCGGCCCCCCCTGGTTACGCCACTGCCCCACATATTCCGGTACGCAAGTAGAAATATACGTGCTCCTTCAGTTACGTCCATCCGAAATTACTATCAGAATCTCTCAACATATGCCGTTCACAACTACTAATATTGCGCTATGATGTTATGGCAAGCCATAATGAAGTTAGGTATGGATAGCAGTATCCTTGAAACCACTGTACACCAATCCTCCACCATCGTACTGTACTCGTGCCTGAATTTGATTAAAAAATGCTTGTGGGGCATAGAAGAAAATTATTTATTTGCCATGTTGGTTCTCTTTTATTGTGAAAAGTTCTTCAAAAGTTACTCACTTATTTTAAAAAACATATCGTTTCCCCAAAAACGAAACATCGCTAAATGTAATTTTCCTTTCGTTGGACAGGAAAAGCTTCGTAGAAAATGTGCTACTTTAAATTCGTTTTGGATTTCTACAGCACCACGCCCACATCTGTGGAATTTGTAAGCTGAATTGAGTATTCCAAACCGACAACAATAACTTAAAACCCCATCGCACTCGTGTGGTAAATCAGTAAAACTATTTTACTTTTTGAGGCATGCAATACAGATGGGTTCCTCAAATACCGCAATCTTACGAATTTTGGCTGAGTTAATACTTGAGAGTGATATCTTTGAAGTTGATAATCATACCAACAAATCTGTATTGTATTAAAGTATCATGAAATTATACTATAGTAAGGAAGTTTCCGCATATTTCCTCAGTCTATCTCAAACTCTACTTGTGTTTCCGTTGGATAGATAGACTTTATTGGCGAGGTTAGACCAATCCGGGCCTCTCTTCCACCTTACCTCATATGTCATTATATTATGTACAAAATATAATTATAAACTAAAAGAAAAAGTGGTGTATGTAGAAAATCTTTGCAACTGAAGGTTGGCAAAGAAAAAAACCAATATTGTGAAGACACCCTCAGAGAATGAGGGTGTAAGAAACCCGCGAAACAGTAAATGCATGTGAAGACAATATATAAAACAATAATTTTAATAGCATGTGATCAAAAATGGGGAAAAATGTAAATCCAATTACAAACTATAAAATGTGAGAATGTGAGTTTAAAATTTCCAGTTACAAAACGAAATTACACATCTAAAGATACAATAGTTAGTAGATTTATTGAAAGAACATCATCAATTCCGAAAACTAAGATAATATTATAGCCAACGGTCATTATTTCAGCCAGAGGCACTCGTTGAATGTTGTAAATTCGTTGAAATAAATTACCAACATCTGAGAAAGTATTTGGCAGCTTTTCCTGTCTCGTTCTTGAATATATTAATGGACTTACAAACCGGTTACGTTTCTGATAGATAGTCTGATAATTGTTAGTACAATCAAAGCAACCTTTCATGCAGTGTACTCGGCCATTTGCATGGTCGTCATCCCAATGTCATTTAGGAAATTCATTTAAGCTCTTGATTCTGATAAAAGGACCTTAGGCGCGATATGAAACACGCTGAAATGCCAATTTGTGTCCACGATTCCAGTCATTCCGCTTAAACGCCGACTTGTCGCCCCCGTGTGCAATTTGTCTTCTTCAAGGTCAAACCCGAAAGTTGGGGCGGACCAAAAAGAAAAGTATGCACGGCCCGCGGTGCGTGAACTTGGTTCAGTGACTGTGTAATCACTAGTTTTTCCGACCGTTGAATCGAAATCGGAAGGCACTCGATGGTTTCAGGGAGCCGTTACGACAGAATATTTCGAAGCGATCGAAAATTCCACCGGTCAACCTCACCTGTTGTAAGAAATAAAGCGAATGGACTCCTGTTTGATAAATTTCTCCTCGGGCCCGCCTGGTTTGGCGAGATTTTTGCTTCGCGTGTGCCCTAACAGGTGATCATATATAGAAGTATAGTTTCCCGAGTCGCCGTCAGGTGGCATAAGAGTCTCCTTTTTCAAAATAGCCCTCGAGACTTAAAGTCGTTCCTTTTGTATTTTTTCTCTCGTCGCGCTTCGGAGCCCGCGGCGTCTTTTCTTCTTCGACGAAGCCTGAGTTGAATGGATTTTTTTGATGGAGTGGACGTTTTAACACGCCACCCTTTCCCTAAACCCATTTCGCGATTGTAATCATGGCGTGGAGGTTGTAACCTGGCAACCCCCTCGGTGGACAACACCACGGAGGGAAAGTTACCGTGGACTTCACTTCCCCGACATTAGATAGGTGCAATGTGGAAGGAGGGTGGGTGGGAGGGCGTTGTTGTAAGAGGAAGGTGGCGTCCTCTGTAGGGCCAAGTGCGTGCCGTGGGCGCTAAAAAGAAAGAGGGGGGGGGGCAAAGGAGGCCACAATGGGAAAGGGGATGGCGGCCAAAGAAAGAAAATGCCTGCACCTGCTTCATTTGCTTTAACCAAGAGATAGGCAGAAAGGGATGCGTTGTTCAGAAGGGGTTATCCAAAGGTTGAAAGAGAGGTTGCTCGGAATCGTCTCTCTTCGGAGAAATTCGGACGCACGACGGAGTGAGCCGAGTGCGTCCGAAGTTGTCGGCGCAACTCGTGACGCAGTATGACGTCAGAAGAGAGAGAGGAGAATGCGAGGGGGTAAAAACTTCCCTCCCCCGCGCCCCCCTTCCCATCTGAATTTCTCCTCCTACCACATCCACTCTTCCCCTTCCACGAGGCGTGAAGGGAGTTCAATAAAGACCTATTGCAGGACGAGTCTCGTTTGGTTCTCAGTTGTCGGGGACCAGCGGTGGAGTTTTGTGTGTGTCGTGCTGAAGAGAGTGGTCGGCTGGTATTTTTACGTAGAGACCAGCAGGTGTGAGTGTGTGTGAATCGAGTGAGTCTAGCGGGACCTTAAGAAAACCCGCTCAACGCCACCCCGCTAGGCAGCTTTCGTAGTAAAATTTTTACCCGCTCGGCGCAAGTTTTCGAAAGGAAGGGGACCGCTCCGTCGACGCACCGGAAGACTTGGATGCTATATTGTGCACGCTTAGTTGGAGGGAACTGATTGAAACTCCCGCTCGGGTCTTCTGCGACGTCCCAAAGTCCGACGTTGAGGGCAAGTTCTTCGCTGTCCGACCGAACGCCACCTTCACTCCCTTCCCCTTCTATCGGGCTTCTCCTTACCTCTCCCCGACACCTTCCACCCCTCTTCCTCTCTCCACACCCCTACAGACCCGCCGCCCAGCGGTGAGATAGACCTAGCAGTTCTTTGGTGTCCGGCCTTCGTGTGTCGAGGCAGAGTTGCTCTTACGGTGGTTGCTTGGTGCTACCGGGTGCCCGGGCAACGCTTGTTACTCCCTCTTTTTTTCCTCATCCCTTCTTCTCCTACCCCTCCCCTTCGTTCTACGTTGTGGTCGTAGCAGGAATCACCATTCCAGCAACAAGGCACGCCCCTTCTTCCTCCAGATAATCCCCAAGTGAAAACGCCGAATCCGCTACCGTCGGATTCGGGAATACCTTGTAGATACATTAACGAGTGAGACAAAACTCCATCGCCATGACTGATGAGGTTAGTTTCCCAAAAGAGTTATTGGATTACATGGTTTTGTCCTATTTATTGGTCGTTTTATAAAAATGCTGTGTTGTGCTCTTGGTGAGGGTTTGTTCGTTTTTGGGTGAGAATGAAAAATGTCTAAAGAGGCGCTAGCCTCTCGGAGAGAGCTTTTCTCGAGTGCTTCATTCTCTGGATAACTACGGAAATAAAGGGTGTGACTCGCAACGTGGATTGCAGCGGTTATTTCATATCCTTTTCGATCAGTGAATTTATTTGCCGCCGGTTGGAGTAAGTATTGCTGTGCATTTTTTATTCCCGTCGTTTTCACGATCAACTGGATCGCCTAGCCATGTTTCCCGTTCTCTGTTTTGTGTGCTCTTTCGCTGTTTCGAAATTCTCGCTTTGTTGCCTATACCTCATCCGGGGCCAGTTTAATTGTTTAGCCCAGTCTGGTTTGTTTCCAAGACCGAAGCTGTTAGACATTCTCGTCTTTCTTTGAGATGTAGAAATCGTGGGTTTTGATGTTATATTCGGCCGGCTTCAATAGTATTGCTTTAAAATCTAAAACGTAAACCATTTGCTGGGTCGTATCTACTCTCGCGTAGGACTCAAAGGTATAAGTAGTGTGTGACCTGTGTTGTGTGATATTGATGTACATTTTCAGAATTTTGTGTGCTGGGGTTTGATGTGCTGTGTATTTATGTTGCTAGTTAGCTACATAATTATTTTTTTGCAGCATGGACGTACAGATTCCTATCGCGTTGCGACCATCCCACCCATACGAGATGACAACAAGACCGCGGATGGACTGCTGAAGGTACCGGTAGAACCCATCGTTCAGTTTTGTTCGGGCGTCCTGTGGTTCTAATAACTGGCACTTTTCTTCTTTCTCTTTTATTCAAGTCTTTTATGCTGTATGTGGTGATGGGTGCATCAGGATGACCTTTTTTCTTAGGCAGATATGCACTGCCAAGAAATGCTGTCGTTGTGGGTTGTATTCACTTCAACTTCTTGGCTGCGTGGGGCTTTTGTGATATCTCAAATGTTCTTTTTCAGGTTCGACGTACCAAAATGCATGTTTTTTGGTAGATATTTTTCTTTTTCTTAATTATGTAAACCTTCATGTCCAATTTTAATCGTTGGACTCTTAAACAAATCGCTAATCACTTTGTAAAATGTGGTATTTGCCCAAGGTTAATTGATCAAGATGTTTGACAGATTGAATCTACTGATCATTCTTGCGATCAGTTGTTTCTTTGATGCTCCGGTATTACGGGGAAAATGTTTCTATTTCTGTAAATTCTATGCAAACTTCATGTTAATTACTGCTGTGCTCTTACTTGAGCCAATACCACTTTCCTGTGATAACTCATTAACTCTGTTAGATTTACGCCTGGGGTTACCGTTGATGTAGTTTCTTTAAAGTAGGCAATTCCTCGTGCTTTTGGTTGCATGATGGTGTTACTAACAAGTTTATTATTCCAGGGGTTATTCCTCTTATTGTTATTAGATTAAGAAATTGCTCCTAACCTATTACATGAATATTTGTAGTATTCCTCAACTAACAAATTCATTGAAAAGATCCTCGTTAGTTAGGTACAAAAATGAATGGATTCCAAATCTATTAACTCTCTTCTCGGTGTACTGATTTTGTGTGAAGGAATATGGCTTTCATGACATTGTTTTCGAAAGAATTTCGAATTTCTTAGCTTTAAGAGCCCGTAACGAAAATGTAAACTTGGTATTGTTCGACGTTGTGATGTTTGCGTTTCGTACATAACAGGAATGTAGTAACGGCATGATAGAATATTATGATTTCATTTCGATGAATTTAGATTGTAACCTTTAAATTTTTGTCATTCTTGGTTCATCGATGTTTCTTTTTATAGCAGCGCGTTCTCTCGCACCTTTCATTTTCCCCAAGTTCTCCCTCTTTCTTTGAGTTTTCTCTGATAATAACAAAACTTGTTATTTGTGCTCTTGATGGCGTTGTCAGTCTTGGTAACACGAGAAAGTTACTTTCATTTTTTCCTCCGCTAGTAACTTCACTGAACGAAGTTGGTCAGCGTAAAACTAGTTCTCTTAAATTTATTTTCTGAGGTTTATTCACTATATTTAAATATTAATGGAGTGCAAATATACCTATAATCATTTTGTTTTATCCTATATCGTATCATTTTGGCGTTCGACTTCCACGGCAACCTAACATGTAACATTCTATGCCTTTGTGTTGAATCCTCCGAATGTTATTTCTCAACACTCTCAGGTTTCATTCTTCGTAATTATGAAAATAAATCAGCCTTAATGACTTTAATGATGTGCTTATCCTTAACAGTATTTTAGCTTTCCTTTTATTTTCCGCACTTGTAAGCTTTTCTTCTTTCTCCTATTCTCACTCCTTAAGCGCAAAAATAATGTAAAAGCTTAGGATTATGAGTGAGAGCTTAGGATTATGCACATTTCAAGAAAATGCTTGATATCTTTTTCTTTAATATTTGGGTTCTTATTCATTCTCTCAGGTTTTGTACGTGTTTTGCTTCCTTATTCTCTAATTTAAAAAGTGTTTGCAGTAATCTTGTTTGATAATAGCTGTCTTAACAGGGAATTCCGAAAGTTTCACTCGGATTGTAGTTGAAGTTTTAACCTACCGTTGCAATTACCATACTTTAATTAACCTGTTTAATTACCGCTTATAATGTGTCTCTCTGCCATGTGAATGTTGAATGTGCTGTGAGTTAGAGTGAGAATATTTTCATCAGAAGTGGATATTCGGTGAAATGCCTTGGTTTTTGTGTATTCCCTTTTCTTTCATTTGTGCTTGTGAAGCACTTAGGATTTATCAAAACTGTATGAAAGTGTGTAAAAATTAAGTAAAGTGTTCTTAAGTCAATGGATTGTTTTTTCTTGCATTGACTGTTATTTCCGTTTCAATTCCAGACGAGAAGGAAAGTTCACAAAAAAAACAAAGCAGAAAAAGCAGACGACTTAAATGAACTGAAACAAGAGTTAGATATCGACCATCATAGAGTCACTATCGAAGAGCTCTATCAACGCCTAGGATCAAACCCAGACACAGTAAGTATTGCTCAGTTTTATTTAATATCTGTAACTGTGTGTAACGATTTTGTGGTTTAAACTTATTTCTGGATCCTAAAGTTTGAATTCAGAACTATGATCTAACATTTTGTGTATGCACAATGCATAATGAAGAACATTGTAATCAGTAAATTCATAAGTTATACTGCATTTTTCTATTCAATTTTGATTCTGTAGCTCGCCTTATCATTTCTTCCAGTTGTTTAGAAAAATTGTACAAAAAAAAACGTAGTGTACTCAAAATAAGGGCAAATTTGGCTAAGTTTCCATTGTAGCTAAATCCCTTGTTACACTGGCAATTACCTAATGCCTCCTACTGAATGATTTTTATCAGTCAGTGATTTGTGACTCTTATCTTTAGAGTTAAATTTATGATACTGTCCTTATCAAAGCCTATAATTGCTCTTGATAAAATCTCTTATACTTCATTTTCACATGTTACGATTTTCTTCGATATCAAGGAAGTAATAAGTTAAGTCTCTCACAAACATTTAGTTTGCTCTACCTTAAATTAGATTTCTAAATTTTTCGGACTAATCTGTGATAATTCTGATGGATATTTGTCTTATATTAATCATCTGACAATTTGAGCTACCAGACTTCAATAGTTCTCATCTTATAGAGATATAATGTTCATTCATACTGATGTAATACAGTGGTACCAGGACTTTAAACATAATTGCTTCCAGTTTGAAGTTATTACTCCAAGTTTTCATCTAGAAACCCAGTTTTCTATTTATCCTTCCAAGTTTTTGATGGTGTCTTGAAATAAGTACATTTCTAGTGATCAAAAGAGAAAGTCAAAAAGTTTGTATGTAGAGCAGTTTGTAAGTACCACTGTATATACTGAAAGAGATTAGGTTAATATCTTAATGGTTACATATTAAAAATTGATTGAACCATATCAAGGAAAGAGAATATCTTAAACTGCATAAATGTATTGATCAAAAATACAAGTCATCCATTTAAATCATTTGATAGTTATTGCAGTTTTCTTGTATATAATTGAATTAAAATATTTGTCATAGGACTTGATTTCCATCTGTAGTTAATTACACATTTGCAATGACAGTTATGTTCCTAAAAACTCACCACTGGTGACTTTCATTTTCTAAATATGTATATAGATGGAAATTTATGGATGTTTTTTTTGGCAAATTTTTGTTGTTGAAAGGTCATTGTGGAGAATTCTTGCCCTAAAACGCCTTAAAAGTGGGGATCTGAACCTTCTAAGCATGATTTTTCCCTTCAGCTTTTGTCCACATCTTGTTTAATCTACCGCTGAAAGTAGGAGAAGAATATCAATTTTTTGACTCCACACATTTTGGTTGAACTTAACAGAATCAAATACCCTTGTAGAAGAAATACATGTATGGAAGTAGCACGAAGCAAATTTTGCTACAAGTTTATGCGTAATGCTAGTCATTAGCTTAAAAAATTGTTACAAATTGCTGTGTTGCTCTAACTAAAGGACTTGCAGCTCATTCCAAAAGGGTTGAAGTTTTAAGAATGTTATTTTGCTACACAAATCATGATTTTAGGAACCCTAAGTCTATTTGCTTGAATTTGTTGTCGACAGTAACTCTAAAAACCATCAACCATGTGATTTTATCTTTGAAATGTTTCCGCTTCTTTCCTGGAAGATGCTATATTTGGTGGCAAAATGCACATAAGGCAATCACATTGTTCATGGTTTTCAAAGTGTTTTCTACAACTACCTCAAACATCAGTGGCTACCACTTATTCTCGCTTGAAATTTACTGGAGAATATTCAAAACTTAAATCTTAATTTAATTTGCTTTCTAGGGTTTATCACATGCCAAGGCGAAGGAAAACCTCGAACGAGATGGCCCAAATGCCCTCACACCTCCTAAACAAACCCCTGAATGGGTCAAATTCTGTAAGAACCTTTTTGGAGGCTTTGCCTTGCTGTTGTGGATTGGTGCAATCCTTTGCTTCATTGCCTACTCCATCCAGGCCAGCACAGTTGAAGAGCCTGCCGATGATAATGTAAGTCAGACTCTTTAAGTTGCTTCTTAGTCAAGAAACTTAAATATCTTCAGTTCAGAATATGCAGAGACACTTTATGATCTTGCTTTGATTGCATCTTGCCAAAATTCATTCTGGACAAGTGATAATTTGGTTGATTTTTGCTGTTCACTGGAGCTGTGAAAATAAGTGGCACTCAATTTGTATAATTAATTTAATGATGCTTCATTGTGAAGCTTTTTAATTAAAATCCAGTGAGGCTTCAGTGATTTTCTGGAATTAAACTATTAGAATTAAGGTATTCAATCAAAATGACTTTCTCATATTTCTAGCCTTCCATGTGTAAGTAAACTGCTGTGTAGTGTTTATATTTCATGTTAAAAGTGACGTCCAGGTGATCCTCTTCTTTTGAATGTCGAAAAGACGATTTGGCTAGCTTTTTGAATACTTTCTGGACATTAAGGAAAGAATTTTAAAACCTGTGATTGCCAAAATTCCTTCAATCTGTTACTTAGGCTTCTCAGAAGTTTTCATTTTGAAAATGTATGCAGTTTGAGGTGTACGCTGTTTGAATCGTTCACAAATTGCTGGATTTGGGTAGAAAGTACGAGATGAAACTGGAAAGTTACCAATACAATTAAAAGAAAGAAACTATTAGATATCATACTTGAAAGTTGAGGCTCACCTGCAACTCCCCTATTGTATGTTCAAAGTTTATTTGTAGTTAAATTGCTCGTCAAAGGTATTTTGAGAGGAATCAGAAAATCTCGTGCTAATTAAACTATTATTTCTGACCTTGCTGTCAGTTTGGGTCCTTGAATCCCCTCCCATGTTGAATTTTCAATTAACATTCCATTTCCGTAAAGTATTCTTAACTGTCTGGCCCTTGATAACTGTCTTTGTCAGCCTGTAAAGATTATAACAAACGCAGACTACATGTTGCTTGTTGGAACACTTCCTTCAGTCCATTGCAGAAGAATGCAATAATTTGACAGAAAAGAAGTTAACCTTTTCCTGTAAAGTAATGTAAAATATCTTCTGTATTATGTTCTTGGATTTTGCCAGTTCATGGTTCTGCAAAGCAGAAAAGAGTTGTTCCAGAGGCTGTTTTTTAAAGAGAAATGAGAAGCTAACATTTGTGTTACAGTCAGGGTACTAATCCATCACTCTTGCTAACTTTCTAGTTGTATTTGGGTGTAGTGTTGTCAGCCGTAGTCATCATCACTGGCTGCTTCTCATATTATCAAGAGGCTAAATCTTCTGCAATCATGGAATCCTTTAAAAGTATGGTTCCACAGGTAAGAGGGAAAGAACATTTAAACACCTCTTGTTGGGACCGAAAGAAAGGGCGAAATGTAGTTAGGGCAGTTGTCTAATTTCTGTGTGCTCTCTTAGGCATCAGGGCATCTGATAGACAAGAAAAGGTAAAAGCAGAAGTGTTTGACGTGAGTTAATGTGGCTGACACTTGCGTACCCTTTAGAATGGCTGCACAGTTATCTATGTATTGTTTTAGTCCTTTTTTTGAGTTATTTTTTGGCTCAGTTGTGTTGCATCCCTCACCTTCATTGGAATAGCTGGTGGCTAAAATATTGAATGTTTTCCCTTCGTTTATTTTAGACCCTTTATTTGTAAAACAGAGTATGAGAGGCAATTCACTGTTAGCCAGTAGGTGGGTTTCCCTCCCTCCCCCCGCCCTTACTCTTGAGAACAGTGAAATTCTTGGTTGAGTTCCATGCTGCAAGAAAGAAATGTCACTGTTGAAGCCAAATGGCAGAAGTGTTAACTCCATGAACTACAATTTAGATCAAGAATTTGAGGAGGGGTCAGGCAAAATTTAATTTGAACTGAGTTTGGATGCATTAACATTCTTAGCTCTTGTGACAGTAGGTGTATAATACATAGGATATTAAAGCATCATCAGTTGACAATTTTTAATGGGTATTATAACTGAAATTCTTGCCAGTTCGTTATGGAGATTACTGAGAGATGGCTTGCAGTAATCTAACTGGAATTGAAACTTGAGTGTATATGCATTCTCATGAAATATGTGGTTTTAGCTCCTAAATAAATTTTTCTTCCAGTTAGAGGGGTTTGAATGCTGCGAGTCAAGGGAAAACAAATTTGTAATATTTAATTCACAAATTTGTGATGGAAGTTTAAAATCATCTATTTTAATCTTAATATGCTTGAAACATAGTATTTAGTTGTTGGTTACATTTTATGTAATCACTAATCAAGGGAGGATGACTTCAGTATTAAGTTTTATAACATTTAATGGAGTATATCCAACTTTGGATTACAATGCACATAATAAAATAGACATCATTTGCCTTAACTTTCATTAAATGTAACTTTCTGCATATCCTGTGAAGGATTTCTGAAAATTTTGCATACTTTCGAAGTGACTTTTGTATCATTTTATCTTTTTGTTTTTTAATGTTTGTGTAAAATTCTGAAATAAAACTTTTGCGAATATTAGATGGAATTGGGAGCTTCTGCACATTTCACAAAAATTACAGGCACAGATTAAGGGTTCGTACTTATGTACACTAGTTCAGATACTATCTCCAAATCACTCGAATTTAAGTACTTCAAGCTCATACTTCCTCTAAAAGCATCATTTAAAGCGCATTTTTGCTTTATGCATTCTAAAAAGAATGATTAAATGTCTATTTGAATGTAGATCCCAAGATGATGCATGTTTAAACTTTCCTTATATGTTACGTGTTTTCATTGTATCAGTGTGAGAAATCTGCTTCTTGGCAGGATGTTGTTGTTTCTGTCATGCAGTATGGAATGATCCCTGGAATCCCTCCTGTAAACCTACCTTGCTTTCGGCTGTACAAAAAGAGCCCATAATGGGTTACCACACTCCTCGAATGAATGGCCGTGCGTAGTGAAGTAGATGGACCCAGAGTTTTACCCCCGTATCCCTCTTCTGTTAAGACGCTCTTCCTCTGTGACCCTCCTTAACCTTTCCAATGGTTTTGCGAGGCCTCTAATTCCCATGTTTACCTGTAGAACAGTTGCTCTCAATCTGCAAATCCAACTTTCAGTTATACCTGGGTGTTGTACTGGCTGCTGTGGTTATCATCACTGGGTGCTTTTCATATTACCAGGAAAGCAAGAGTTCTAAAATCATGGAATCATTCAAAAATATGGTGCCGCAGGTAAGTGGTGTTCAGTGGTCATGTAGAGCTAAGTTAGTACGTAGTCACCTACTGTATATATGTACTCACATGTACATACACTATAGTTATAAGCCTGCTAATTAGGAAAGATGCTGATGTTTGCTTGTATGGCCCATGATACCTTCCCAAATGCCTGATATTCTTCTAGATGTCTTTATTAGTGAGAGCATATAGTAAAAAGCTCTGCGCTGAATTTACATTTGGATGGACTGTGTAATATGTGTAATTTTTGATGTATTAAATGTTTTGATGGACATCTATCTTCTAGTAAGAATTAGGTTCTGTGTGTTAAATTTTCTTATTGCATTTGGTGTATTTAATGCTAAATGTGCTTAGAACTTTAAGGTTGTGTAATTTTAAGTTATCGGTGTGTAAGTTATTATAACATTAATATAATGTTGTAGTTCTGAATATATTGAGCAGTTGTGTTGCAGTAAAAGCTGGTTGATTTTTTATCTTTGAATCAGTGAAAACTGAGTTATCGTAGCCAAAATAAACTCTGTGATCCCTGCTGTACTCTTTAAATTCCCCTCCCCATTCTCATTTTCATTACAAAATCATTCCAAAGTTATGCTGTAGTATTCAAAATTATCTCTCAAGCATCTTGTATCAGAATGTTACCTTTATGTGACTTAATACAAAGAAGTATCATGTTCCATTTCAGAATAGTTAATGAAGAATAGCTAGAATGATCGGAATCACTTTAAGTCTCAGAAAATTGGATGATAATATCTAATATGTGAAATCAAAGTAATTAATTAAGTTGGATTTGTAACTGGAATGATCAAATTAACCAGACTTTTCTGTATTACTAGTTAGTGTTGCAAATTCGTGATAATTCACTATCTTTTGAGAGATTGATAGTTATCAGTGTTGTAATATAAGTTAAATATAGCTGTTGCTCAAGATATTTGATGTTATTTGCACACTTAATGATATTTTAATCAAGTTTGCAAAGGCATTTGTTGAAGTTTAATTTTGATGTTCTTGAATGTCATGGAAGGTCATACATTGATAATTAACAGCATTCTTTTGTATTGGAGGAGATATGTGAAGATAAGTGCTAGTGATTATATTATAGATTCATTGCACATTAGTTAAGAAACTAGAGGATAATGTCATGAAATAAAAGTCTTGTCTGATAGTTTATTCAGTTTAATCTATTTGCATCTTTGGGGAGAATCAGACCATTTCATTGATAAAATAATCAGATATTTAACGTATTTGAGAATGATTACTAATAATGCTAGAGTTAACTTTGAGAGAATGTAGCTGGTTTAAGATAAGACCTTAGATTTGTAACTAACAATATTTTCAAATTCATTTTCCCAGGATAAATTTGACTTAACTCCTCTATCCTTGTATTTAAAATTATTTCATTCAGGCATGCTATAGTACTTCAGAAATATTTGGGTAGTGTGACTTTCACAATACTCTGTCATTAACGTTTTGATCATCAATATTTTGAAAGTTTTGGAGACATAACTTTCACATAGATCATGTCTAGTATGTATCCAGTACATACAATCTAGTTTATCACTCTTAATATACCTGTATATCCTTTGATTATTTTTCCTTTTCATATGTAGTCTATTTTTGATTCCTTTTTTTAACTGCAGTAAATATTTAAATATGTTAAAGTATGATTTTGAACTTTTTATTCTTCCCTTTCCCTTTAGTATTTAAAGTAGCACATTNAAAACAGTATAATAGCGGGTACTCAAGGGCACATAAGTTAAAATCCATTTGAAATGTACTTTATAATACAGTGCCATGGAGTTTTAGCCAGCAGTATCCTTTGATTATTTTTCCTTTTCATATGTAGTCTATTTTTGATTCCTTTTTTTAACTGCAGTAAATATTTAAATATGTTAAAGTATGATTTTGAACTTTTTATTCTTCCCTTTCCCTTTAGTATTTAAAGTAGCACATTTTTTATCTTATTTTTCCTGATTCTTAGCATTTCAGATGTATCATTTAGATATTTGAAGTTATGCTGTTTGAATCACTCAATTTAATTTTCTTTTTCATTTTTGTTTGCAAAATTATTTTTATCATACTATTTTTCCAATAAAATCCCTGGTCTAAATTCATTTTTTTAGTTTTATGAATGATATTATGAGATAACAAATGCTAATATTTTGGTAATGTTATTTTTCCTGTGCAACTAGTTTGCCACAGTTATTCGTGAGGGTGAAAAGTTGACACTGCGGGCTGAAGAGATTGTCATAGGTGATGTTGTTGAAGTCAAGTTTGGTGATCGAATTCCTGCTGATATTCGTATCATTGAGTCTCGAGGCTTCAAAGTAGATAACTCCTCACTCACTGGTGAATCTGAACCCCAGAGTCGTGGCCCAGAATTCACCAATGATAATCCCCTTGAAACCAAGAACTTGGCTTTCTTCTCCACAAATGCTGTGGAAGGTAGGTTTATTAATTTCGATTGGGTTGTTAATTTTAGTTGTCCTTTGCAGGGAGTTTACCTTGAGTGTACATATCAAAGAAAGTAGTTATTGTTCTGTAATTCTGTTGAGACTTTCCATAAACTAACGATGTATAATTGCAGCATAGTGAAATCATTTTTGATCGTTGCTGTCATGTCTAAAAGGTTAATTAGGGTCATTCAAGTGCGTAGCAGTGGATTATAATCCTTCAAGTAAGTTATTCTTTGGGATTGAATTTTACTTTGGTTGATTATTCAAGGAAAGCCTTATAATTCCTTACCGATATTTAATCTTTATTGCAGAATTTTTATTCAAGAAAGTGTTCTAACTAAAATGTTATGAGCTGAATCAGTGCTATGTTTCTGAATAATGATTTACCTTTGATAACTTTCATTTATCATATTCTTCTCATCTTAAATACTTTGTTAACTTCTATGATGTAGCCTTTCATGTAATGCTGTATTTTAATTTGGATAAGGAGAATGATTTTTTATTGAAAAGTATGGATTAATTTCTATCAAGAATTTTGTAACAAGCATTCTTATCTCTTAACATTTACAGAGAGGAAACACTGAAATCCATTTAAAGATATGGTATTTATCAGTATGATTTTACTGAAATCATATCTGACCAGTGTATGTTATAAACTTATTTCTACAGATTTACCGATTGAGCTGCTATCCACTTCATTTAATAAGCAATTTTGATTATTAACCTTTACACCTGATAAGGCTTTAATAATGAAATGAGTTGTTCTAGGCAATACTGTTATGTTTATCTTTCTTGACCTCATTATCTCTATCTTTCTTTTTAATAATGTATTTGACATTCATTGATAGTATGAGTTTTAACATATTTTTAAGCTCAAGATGAACCATTTTCACTCAGGATATGATTAATTGGTAACATTTGTAATTTTAAAGGTACTGCTAAGGGCATTGTGATAAGCTGTGGTGACAATACTGTCATGGGACGAATTGCTGGCTTGGCTTCTGGTTTGGATACTGGTGAAACCCCAATTGCCAAGGAAATCCATCACTTCATCCACTTGATCACTGGTGTGGCTGTATTCTTAGGTGTTACATTCTTCGTCATTGCCTTCATCCTTGGCTATCACTGGCTTGATGCTGTCATTTTCCTCATTGGTATCATTGTGGCCAATGTACCAGAAGGTCTGCTGGCAACTGTCACTGTAAGTACCTTTCATTAGATTTTAGATCATGTTATCATATTAGCATAATAGTTGTAATCATTTTACTGAGTTTCCCTAATTTTACTGCTGAAATTCAATCACAAACTTACTCTTCCCACAAACATATGTGGTATTAATTTCTCTACCATTGAGTGGTATTGCCAGGAAATATATTTTTAAAACTGTTTGTAGTGTTGACAGAAATCTGCCATCCCTCAAAGTAACATGTGATAACAATTGCAATAGTTTGGAGGATCATTAGTGTATACATGACATAGATTTACAGAATAATGCATCTAATTTATGACTTTTTGTATTGTAAATGTATTTACTTTTTGCTTATGTATCACTCATTATGGCTCATGAACCTTGCAAATTGTTAAGATACTGTGTGACAGTTATGAATTGTCAAAAAGAATTGTTATTCTCTAAATTGCATATACTGAGGAAATTGATGGATTCTAAAAATGTAAAAATGTCATAATGATTCATTTTATTTCATCTCTTGAAAAAGTTTTCTTTTACTTACCTTTGAATTTGGTGGTATTTAATTTTGCATGATGAGCATTGTGTAGCCTCAGTATCTCTTCTCTCTGCCGTTATTTAAACGTTTGCATAAAACCTGTTTTTCTTGTGGATAAAATTAATCAATGTGTTCCTTTGCAGGTGTGTTTGACCCTTACTGCCAAACGTATGGCTTCCAAGAACTGCTTGGTGAAGAACTTAGAGGCTGTGGAGACCCTTGGATCTACTTCAACCATTTGCTCTGATAAGACCGGAACTTTGACCCAAAACAGGATGACAGTGGCTCACATGTGGTTCGATAACCAGATCATTGAAGCTGATACCACTGAGGATCAATCTGGTAAGCTAACATGTTTTACACCGAATTGAAAATCTAAAATGTAATGATAAAGTGTTAATTGCTAATTTCATGTGGTTTTTGTTTTATTCCAGGTGTTCAATATGACAGAACAAGCCCTGGCTTCAAGGCACTGGCTCGAATTGCAACTCTGTGCAATCGTGCTGAGTTCAAGGGAGGTCAGGAAGGTGTGCCAATCCTCAAAAAGTAAGATATGTTGACTTTATGTATTAAAGCACTTTTTCAGTGCATTGTCTTCTTGGAGTACATAAATTTGGTATCATCACATGGGAAGTTCTTTCTCTTTAAACATTCTGAGAAATCTATATGGAAATCGTTCTATTTTAAGCATCTACTGCTTGATACTACAGCTCTATTCATATTTGTAGTTATAATGATATATTTAGGCTATTTCCAATAGATGATTAGACTAGGTGCAATTGGTGATTTACTGGAACATTAAGATATTATAATATATGCTTAAAGTGGACTTTAAGTAATGTTCACTTTAGGGCCTGATATTGCGTTTTGGTAGTTTAAGTGAAAATTATTGCTAATCTCCTATATTTATGATGAATTAGCATGGAAATTATCTCTAATCTTCACTTTCACAAAACAGTATAATAGCGGATACTCAAGGGCACATAAGTTAAAATCCATTTGAAATGTACTTTATAATACAGTGCCATGGAGTTTTAGCCAGCAGTTTTACTTGTTTTTATATTTCAAACTCTATGTATTGATGCATATGAGCCTAGTCAATTTTTTCTTAGGCAAAGATACTTCTTATTTGAAATTTAATGATTTTAAAATTTGAAGTATCAATGAAATCTTGTAAATTTAGGTGGAAATGTTTTACTTTTATTCAATATGTATTAGCTTAAGTTTTTACTTTTTCACGTTACCAATGCTTGTTCTTTCACACTCCCATCATTTAGCAACTTGAAAATTTCTTTTATTGAAAATGCATTTTATTTAAAAATGATAAATTTTTACTTCAACAGTAGTCAAGAGAGTGGTAAAATTGAGAATTATTTTATTAAAAGTACACAAATCATGGGAAAGTATCATGAAGACTTGGTGAAAAATTGAACCGATGTTCCTCTCACTAAGTTTTTGTTGTCAAGGTTCCATTGTCTCTTTTAATTTTAGATGTAATATAATTTAGATATAATTATTGTTTAAGGTGGTGAAAGAACATCTCAATTTTTAAACTCTTATAGATGTACTTTTGTTAGGTGTTAGATTTTATTGAGAGGAGTTGTTAGCTCAAAGGACTATTCTCGATCAGTACACCCAAAAATTTTAAGCTGTTTACTAATTAACATATGTAACTGATTACAGGGAAGTCAATGGTGATGCATCTGAAGCCGCTCTTCTGAAGTGTATGGAACTTGCTCTTGGCGATGTTTTGAGCATTCGTAAGCGTAACAAGAAAGTCTGTGAGATTCCATTCAACTCCACCAACAAATACCAGGTTTCCATCCACGAGACTGAAGATCCAAATGACCCCCGCCATCTCCTTGTAATGAAGGGTGCTCCAGAGAGAATCTTGGACAGGTGCTCTACTATCTTCATTAATGGAAAGGAGAAGGTTCTGGATGATGAGATGAAGGAAGCTTTCAACAACGCTTACTTGGAACTTGGTGGTCTGGGAGAGCGAGTGTTGGGTAAGATGGCTATTTTCATGAGTTAGAGTAATTTGCAGTTGGAAAGGGATTTCAGTTCAGTCGTGTTGCAAAATTTGTGCTTATTGCCTAGGTTATAGAGCATTAGTGGTATAATGTATTGCTCTTCAGTGCTTGTTGCAACAGGAGGAATTTTAATGGTCAATCAATGCTAGGATCATTTGCTGCTTTCAACTAATCCACTCATTTGATAATACAAGCCTAAGTTCCACTTGTTGACCCGAAGGACCAGCCCATTCATGAATTTATTTACTACTAAGGCAAAGGTTGAAGATAGTTAAATTGCCAAAACATTTTCAGTGATGCCTTGTGACTCCTTTAGTTTTGTTACAAAACTTGACCTAACAAAGTAATATTGGAAGAAATTTAAAGAATTCTCAAAGGAATGAGTTAAATGTTTAAATTTGCTATGAATGCAATAATAGTGGTTTAAGAATGGAATACTTTGTAGTTATGTGAATATACAAGTGAGAATTGCTTTTCCTTATATTTTGCAATATTCTATTATCAAGATTCAAACTCTACAAAATTCCTTATAACGATGATTAGCGTGTATGCTCGTGCATGCATGTACATATTCTTGCAAGATTTGCTTGCTAAAAAAATAATTCTTATGGGAATATAAGCATGAGTTAGTACAGGGTACATTCAAGAGGATTATTAGACATGTTTCATAAAAAACTAATTTTTATCTGTATATTATTTTATTCATATCACTTACGTACTCACTTACAAAGTCATGTAACATAATTTTTAGAATAATTATACAAATGGTATGTGATTTTTGTTTTTCTTTAGATTGAATTATCGGTGATCGATTCACAACGTTTGCATATTCTACGTTCTTTGAACACCTTCACATAATATAAGAACAGTTAGGTTGCACATGATTATATGTGAGCAGTCTCTCTTAACAGCATTTAACCTATCTTCAAGAGTATGCTTGCACTCAAATAGCTGTTACATAATTTTGACATTTGAAATAATTCGTTACGACTTTATTATTATAAGTGATGTGCAAGATTTTTTTCCAATTTATATCCATTCTATGATCTAACTTCTTTGGTTTAAGGTGTTTTATGATCCACTTTTGTGTTATCACTTAATCTCTGCCCAATTCAGATTATTTATGATTGAGATGCATCGTAAATATACTCAATTGTATCTTCTTTTTCAGGATTCTGTGACTTTATGCTGCCATCTGACAAGTTCCCTCTTGGTTTTGTATTTGACTGTGATGATCCTAACTTCCCTATCTCCAACCTTCGATTTGTTGGCCTCATGTCTATGATTGATCCACCTCGAGCTGCTGTACCCGATGCTGTAGCCAAATGCCGATCTGCTGGTATCAAGGTTATTATGGTTACTGGTGATCATCCTATCACTGCCAAGGCTATTGCCAAGTCTGTAGGAATTATCTCTGAAGGTAAGATTTCACCCAGCTACATTACAAATTGTGCCCACTCTTGTTTCTCTTTGCCTTTGCTTCTTCTTATCTCTCCTTTTCGTGATTTTTTTCTGATCTCAAGGGTTGGATGTAAGAAGAGACTTGGTAGTGTCAGTCTAACCATAATAAAGTCATTATTATTATTACCTTCCTTCATTTATTCCTTCCATTTAATATTTTCTGACTCGGGCACCTTTAAATATGTCACCAATTAATTATTCTTTGGTTACATTGAATTTTTTAGTTCCTTTTCCTTCTCCATTTATTGTTGCTGATAGCCTTTGGCTTTTACATAAAAAATATTCTTTTCTCTCTTGTTATTCAGCCAAATTCACCCTCAGATGATTAATTGAATAATGCTTTTACTTTCTTAACAAAGAATTGTTTCCCTTTCATTGAGTGTGCTTTTAGTAAGTTTTACATATGGATGAGAAAGTTATAATTAAAATTTTTAGTAGAGCTTTTGATTGGTCTTTGTAAACTTAAATTTCTTTACCTGTCATTATCTGGATTTGGTGAAATATATGCAAGCTTTCTTCTAGATGAGTTGTTTTTTGGTGTTGAAACATAGTTTATCCTTAAGAAATATGTTTCTCAGACATTGGATTTTTACATTTTTCAAAATATCTGCAAGAAGCTGTGGAATTCTTGTTCAATGATTAGTTTTATTTCTGGAAAAATGTTCAGTGTAAGTCATTGTGGTATAATAGAGAACATTTGTTTCGATTTTTTTATTATAGGAAATGAAACAGTTGAAGATATTGCTCAGCGTTTGAACATACCAGTATCTGAGGTAAACCCACGTGAAGCGAAGGCAGCTGTTGTCCATGGATCTGAGCTTAGGGAATTGTCCTCTGATCAGCTGGATGAAATTCTGAGGTAGGTTTTTATGGAGACAATTTATCATTCTGTTCAATGTGTCCTATGAAAGGATTTGTATGTCGAGATAAATACATATACAACCTTAAGTCATGGCCAGTTTCTCTCCTTTACAGGATGTGCCAATGTTTTATGCATTAATATTTGTATATAATTTGAAATGGATTCTATTTTTTATTTTGCTTTCTGCAAGAATTCACTTGTAAATGTGTATGTTGAACTAGAAAGATTTATTTAAAATATTGTGCTTATGAAATAAACCATTATAAGATGCCTTCATTGATGTATTGTTAATTAGTGAATGATGTATTTCCAAAACCTTATTTAATTTTTATCTTCTCTTCGATCTTAGGCACCATACCGAAATCGTCTTTGCTAGGACATCTCCCCAACAGAAACTTATCATTGTTGAAGGCTGTCAGCGAATGGGAGCAATTGTGGCTGTGACTGGTGATGGTGTGAATGACTCTCCCGCTCTAAAGAAAGCTGACATTGGTGAGTAATGATCAGTAATTAGAATAACTTCCATTTAATCAGTGGGCTTGGTGAGCTAGAATTTAATTCCAGTTTTTAATTTGTTTTTCCTGGTATCATCTGCTGTTTTCCAGTTATATCTATTCGATTTTCGTATTTAAGTTTTCTTTACTAAATCTGAAATAGTTTTCATGTTCATTTAATTTTTTTATCACTTGAGAAATGTGGCATTTATAAGTGTTTGCCTTGGTGTAACTCCAGTAGTCGATGGACCAAATAAGATCTTTTTATTATCGTACATTGTTCATTTATGAATCCCATTAGAATACATAATTAAAAATTATTGTTATTATTATTACATGTACAATATGTAAAGTGTTTGTCTAGAAAAATGCATTGGAAAAGTATTTGGGGAATGTAAATATGATTGCTAGGTAGTAACCAGACCTGAATTTTTCTACATTTTATTGGAAACTTGTTATTTTTCAGGATCACTTGACTGGTATTTTCTTCTTTTGAAAATATTTTTAACTGGCTTTTTATTATGTTATCATTGCACCTTTTTGAGTTACATGTCTCACTTTATGCTTGTGATTTATTTTGTCATTCTCGTGGAAATGCTGTTATTGAGTGAAAATTGTGTTTTTACATTCATAGGTGTTGCTATGGGTATTGCTGGTTCTGATGTGTCCAAACAGGCTGCCGACATGATTCTGCTCGATGATAACTTTGCTTCTATTGTTACTGGCGTTGAGGAAGGACGATTGATCTTTGACAACCTGAAGAAGTCCATTGCCTACACTTTGACGTCCAACATTCCTGAAATCTCTCCCTTCTTGCTCTTCATCTTGGCCGATGTGCCTCTGCCACTTGGCACTGTCACTATTCTTTGCATTGATTTGGGAACTGACATGGTAAGTACCAAGTGTAATATAATAGAATTAAGTGTCACAAACAAATATAGTATGATAATTTTTCAACTTTCAGAGAAATTGCAACCTGTTGTTCCAGTGGATTAAATATAGTCATAAGTCTGTCATTAAATAATCATTTTCTAATCATGATTACTTTAACATGCACTTCTCTTTCAGGCTTTTTTTGGTGTATTTAAAAGTATGCTAGATGATGAAAAAGGTTTTGCTCTGTGTTTCAGAAGTACCACTAACTAGAAATTGTAGGAAATCGTTTTTGATGATCGATCCCCTTAGGATGTGAAAATTACATGCAATTTGAGAGATTATTCTAAGAAATGCTATAAATTTTCATTTGTATAAATTATTCTTACTTCAAATGTCATTACCAAAAGAAAAAGTAATTTGCTGCAGTAAATGTTTAGAAAACCAGTATTTCTGAGAAGTATGTTCATATTTATGCTACCTTCTCATAAATAATATTGATTACAATTAAGTCATATTCATTGATATTTTATAAAGCTATTCTTTCATGATGAGGGATGATTTTATGGGATGTTATGTAAAATATTTGTGTTTTCTAAACATTTGATTCTCTATTTGTTATACCTTTTCCATCACCAAGTACATGTTCCTGTTTACTCTGCAGTTTGTGTTGCATTTGTCTCACAGTGCAGAAATCGCCAGAGCATTACATCATTCAGTCATTTAGTTCATTTTTAATTTTCCTAAGTTTAATTAAATCTATAATTCCAAGTGAGGGATGAACGTTGCCTGCAAAGTTAAAGCTCTTTCATTTAATTAACTTCACTAAAATGCAATTTACTATTTAAATATATCAATATTAAATAAATATCCCTTATTAAATCACTAAATGTTTTCTCTTGATGTGGGATAAAATTCAGTCTGCAATCTTCTCGGAGCCTAGCCAGAATTTGCCCTCCAATGAGCAGTTTTTAATTTACATTGAAATTTTGATTTTCATGCCATCCATCAATTCAAATCACTAATCCATCATTGATTTTGAATGTCCCATTAAGTAGGTTTATTCTTTTGTCAGTTGCCTGCCATTTCACTGGCATACGAAGAAGCTGAATCAGATATTATGAAGCGACGGCCACGTAATCCTTGGTTAGACAAATTGGTTAACGAAAGGTAATCGGGCATGTGCAGACAGATGGGTTGATGCTCTTTCTCTTTCATTCTTTTCTATCAATTTTTTTCACTTCTTTTTTCCAATTTCCCTCTCTGCACCTTAATCAGTAATGCAGCTACTGGCAATCAGTAGAGTGAATTTCGTATCTAAAATTCATATACTTTTACCCCATCTCTTTGATGCTTAGTATCGCTAGAAAGCTCTATTCTCTCTCTTCAACTTTCTATTCAATTCTTAGCATCAACCTCGTAAAAGAAAGTGGCCATTAGATATTTTAAATATCTTCAGATGTCAGCGGTAAAGTAATTTTCTTGAGTTATTCTCTATGAACAGGATTATTCAGGTAATTCCTTCTCCTTAATCACATCTTTTAAATGCCAAGAAGTCTACTCCATAAACCGTAAAACTTCAACTTTGTCAGGCACTCCTCATAAAGAGAATTCATTCCTTTAAAAAAAAAGCTATTTTAAGCAAAATTGTGTGAAGTCAAAAAAGAAGCATATTGGAGCATATTTCTGCATGATTTTTTTTCCCTCAAAGATTTTTGGCACAATTTTTCCATATGCTTGATTGGCTTCAATTTTTACATGGTCTTTTGAAGGTGGTCCCTGGTAAGTTTTCAGAGAAATTTCTTGTAATGTGCTTCACGTTTAAAATTTGTAATTGCTCCAGTGCTAAGTAAGAAGCTTAAAGAGTCGATAAATTTTAAATACTGTAGCTCATGCAACTACTTTCATATCTTCTTCATTCTTCAATACTTAAGTAGCATGCTAAGTCCTAGTTTTGATTGGTCCTAGAACTTTTCAACTTTTCTTACTACGTAAGAGAAACCCTTTTTAAACTTGATATTTTATTTTCAGATAATAGTTTATCCTTTGGCAGGAGAAACATGGGAGTAAAATACGGAGTGTAACAAGGATTACACTGGTGTATGCACACTTTCTATGCCTAGATTTTTACAAAATATTTGTTATTAGTAAGAGGTTTCCTACCTTTTGGGGGTATGTTTTCACCAATTCTTTGAGCTTGCTAGTTTCAAGAGTTAGTGCTCTGAATGCTGATTCCCAAAGAATATATTCCTCTAGATAGTAGATATTCCCTTGTTTCAGTGCAGTGCATCCCATTTTAGAAATGCAGATTCTTACATTTCTCTTGTTTTTTCTCTATGATCTGTCCACTTTTTTAGCTATCCATTTTTGGAATAATTTCGGTCTATATTGTAGTCTCATCTTTTTTATGGATTCAATTTCTTAATCCCAACAAATTTTCATAAATATCAATAGATCTGAAATAGTTTGGTTATCATTGTTTATAAAATAATAGATATCTCACTTAAGGCAAGGATGCTTGTACTATTTACGAATGTATAGTTTCTATGACATCCTATGGAAATCATAGTTTAATTCTACATGTTTATGATCAGTCTACTCATGATTAGTCTACATAAAATTAATTTTGACTCTTAAAGATAATCTTGCCTCTCCTGGAATTCAACAATAGTGCAAAATGAAATTTGTAATGAAACAGGTGGAGAAAAATTAATTTCTCGTAGAATATTACTATTTTATCCCTTGAAAAAGTAGACAAGCTATAAATTTTATTCAAGCTATCAATTTTGTACATTTATTTATTTGTTCATTCATTATGGGCAGAGCTCAGTTACAAGAATCATGCAGTACAAAAAAAAGATTTAAGGCAAAATAACGTGTCATAATTCTGAAAATACCGGTAATATACATATATTAGTGTATATTTTGGTTATGTATTACATATTTACTTTAAATGAAATCTGTTGGTGTTCATGAATTGTGTATTTGAAAGCATTCTTAAATGCTAGCTGTTGTTTAGAGTTTTTATCTCAATCATATTTTTGGTAATACCAATTATTTTCATATTTTTATAGATTTTAAAAGTTATTACCTATTGGAAGTGCTCTGCCTTAAAATTTTCCAGAATGGGTTGCACTTGAACCATTTATTAAATTCTTTTTATTTGAATAGATTCCCTATTGTTCCCTCATAGTATTAAGTGGTAGTCATATAATTATCATCTTTAGGTACCTGCTATTGCTCTTGCCTATGAAAAAGCTGAGGCTGACATCATGAAAAGACCTCCACGTGATCCTGCTGTTGACAAATTAGTAAATCAAAGGTAGAATGTCCTGGGTGGGAGTTTTTGAATGCTGTGTTCCCCTCTTAATGAATTTCTAACTCTGGTTTTGAAGATCTCAAGTTTTCGCTGGGATTTTCACACTTCCTTTTTGATGAAAATTGAAATTTTTCTTAACAGTGAGTGTAAGAAGTTGTCTGTTTTGATTGGTGAAGTTTTGGCAATTTTTTCTTAACCAAATCTAATAATTTTAACTGGTTTTTCATCACTGCTAGCCTTAAGATCACAAGTGGAAAAATGTGTCTCAGACTTGGGTTGAGCACCAATGAAAAGCAGAAACGAGGGACTTTTGTGAATTTTTCAATTGTTGTTTGTCACTTGAAACCTGTCCACATCTCCATTACACCCTTCACCTCTCCTGTCCCTCAACATTGTCATTTATACCCTGCACACTGCTGCTTGATTGCTTTGTATGCCCTGCAATATTTTGGTCTTGCATATTTTGAAAAAGAAAAAAAACCAAAGAGTTGCTAATGTTGTCGTTTTTATATCCCTGATCTGTCACCTTGAGTTTTACCTCAGTTTTATTTACATTTTGATTTCCTTGCATCGCGTGACTTTTGTTAGGTCCCTGCCATTTCCCTGGCCTATGAAGAAGCTGAATCTGATATCATGAAGCGACAGCCCCGAAACCCTTTCACAGATAAACTTGTAAACGAAAGGTAAAAATTTTCTCATCTGGTGCTATTATTTTCTGATCTTTTACATTCGTTATATATCTTTAATGTCAGTATGGTGTTGGTACATTAATTATTAAGGAGCAACGGCATACTTAGTCTTTTCTAGAATGCAGTTGCTCAGTGTTGTTAAACTTCTGCTTTACCCCCCTTCGTCCACTCATACCAGATAGTTGAGTCATTAATGTATCAATTATATAATTTTGGCATGTTCTTTAATCTTAAGGTAAGTAAGGTCTTCCGTCGCGTTACCATTAGATGAACCTGCGTGAACAGTTACTGAAAGGAAAAATACCATCAGCTTCATTTATTAATTTCCAGCATGCAGTTATTATTTTTTCTCAATAACACTGGATATTTTCATTGCACTGAAATCATCCCTAACAGCATATTCATTGCATAATGAAGCCTCATCCTCCCACCTCCATTCAATGAACAATCTCATTCTTTCTATCTCTTTCTATCTTTTTATCTTCTCTCTCTAGTATCAGCTCATTCGTATGGTATGACTGCAGATTTAACAACTAGAACAGAATATTTTCTACTCTGTAACAGTAGTCGAGTGGTGTTAAGTCATATTTTTTTAAGAGTACTTCTCTAGGGTCTTATAGCTAGGAGACTTCTAGTTCCCAGTTTTCAGAGGATTTTCACTGCATGTCCTTTTAACTTTACTAACTCCTGTTGACACACCCGTACAACCTATACCTTTAGGTTCCTGCTATATCTCTGGCTTATGAAGCTCCAGAGTCTGACATAATGAAACGGCGCCCCCGCGACCCATACAGAGATAATCTAGTGAATCGCAGGTGGGTTTGTCTTGAAGCCTCTCTTAGAAGGCGGAGGACAAAGGAATGGATATGTTTGGAATGGACATTTAGGTCTAGAATTGCTGTGATATATGTTACGTGGATGTAGTACAGTATGTGTATGGTTAATTCAAAACTTGGAAATTTTCTGAAGTGTTTTTGGTTGATGTTTGAGCTAAATCATCGGTAAATATTAATAAATGTTTATTTTGTCATTATGCATTCTTGGAGGACTGTTTGATAAGTAAATGAAGAGAAAGTGATGAATTTCTGTGTTTTGAGTATGAGTTTATAACATATAGTGAAGATGTTTTATCAAAATGGGGGAAAATTAAAATTTCTACTTATGTAAATAATGCTCAAAGGCAATTATCTTTAACTTCATAAAAAGATAAAATTGATCAAAATTAATAAATGGTTGGATAATTTTCTAAGCCATGGAATCTTCTAGTTAAAGTAATTATCTTCCAAAATAAAGGTAGGAAAAGTTTTAAGTTAAAATTTAATTAAACTTTTATTTTTGCTAATTAAATTTTTAGGACAAAATTTTGAATTAACCAGCAACTACTGTTGCGTGTAACTATACCTGAAAACCCAATGAAGCAAAACTACCCACCTTATCCTATAGGTGTGCTTAGAAATTACGTATTAAATGTGATTAATTAGCTAGAGTTGCATGAGGTTTGCTATGTTCATCAGTGTGTATAGTGGATGTCGTCTGTGATTTAGCCCTTTCCCTTATTCCTACCTAGCAGAAGTTTATTTTTGCAGGAAGATTTGTGTGTGAACCTTCCCATTTTTTGAGTTCCTTAATGCTCTTTTAACATTATTTTTCTACCTCTTTTATAATCATGCTTGACACACTTCTAATTGTATTTTGAGTCACTGTACATTTCGCACTTTTTTGTGTGTGAAGAGGAAGTGTTTGATGAATCTTCCTTCAAAAGAATAGCTGAAGAATAACACTAGAAGGATTATGCCCTTTTCTCCATAGTATTGCTTCCAGCACTGGGCTAAATGATAAATTAAGTAGCATGCTGCCTTTCCATTGGTAGTTGAGTTACCTTATGCCCTATGAAGCGCAATAATACAATGAAAATCATTGATACCAAGCTGCCTAGTGTGGTGCACTGTTTATTAGATGTATAGTTTACAGTTTAGATGTGTTCAACACACAAAGTTGGCCTCCTCAACATGGCTTCTGGGAGCAATACTTCTTACTTCTTTGTTTGCACCTGTGTTTACACTGAATTGTGCAAAAGAAAAAATGGGCATATTTTTTCTAGTGTTTGCTTTATAGTACAATAATTAGCAGTAAATATTTCACCTGAAAATTTCAAAAATTTTCATGGCAGAAAGCAAATATATATATTTACATTTAATGTCTAATAAAACCTTCTCAAGGCTATAGCTGTGAAGAGTTATTTACTATGTAAGTATTATCTTTCTATTTAACTTTCTTGTACTAATGGTTGGTTTGATGAGTAATAATTGCTTGCTTGTAGTAATGTTAATGACTTGAAAATTGGAATCATAAAATATCATTGTAAACTCTATACTACTAAATTCTGAAATTTAAAATGTGATCATTGTATGGTCATAATTTATTTAGAAAGTTGATTAGAGTTGCTTGCTTGGTCAGTAAGTAATGCTATTCATTCCCAAAAAAACTAAAAATAGCCCATTGTAACATAAACTTTCATTTATTCAAAGGCTAATCTCCATGGCCTATGGGCAAATTGGTATGATCCAGGCTGCTGCAGGATTCTTTGTATACTTTGTTATCATGGCTGAGAATGGATTCCTGCCAATGAAACTTCTTGGAATCCGAAAACAGTGGGATTCCAAGGCAGTTAACGATCTGACTGACTCCTATGGCCAGGAATGGGTATGTACTCAGAGTAACTTATATCTCTACACTGTTTAAAAACTTGATGGCATTTATAAGTCATATTTAGGGATTGATAAGCTTATCAATTTTTTAACGAATTTACACTTTTAATTTTTAAACTCAACTTCTACCTTCAGCAGGTAACTAATTCATGCTTTTAAGGAAGGTTATGTTTTAGGTTGATGTCTGAAGTAACTTAAAGAAAATAAGTTAAGGAAAAGATACTTCATGCATTATTTTATTTAAGCAAGCATTACCCCTTGAGATTATTAAAAATGTTATCTATTGACAAAAATGATGATATATTTTCTACTTGTGTGTTTGAGCGTAAAACTTATTCAAAATGTTTGTGAATTTGTTACAAATTTCCTAGAAAGATTTTCAACATATTCCAGGGTTCTTCAATAAGTAGTTCTTACATGTGGTAAATTCTATGCTCTTGAACCAGGTTACAATAAGATCACTTACAACTTTGAAACTGTTAGTCTAAAAGGAAACTTTCTAATCCAGGAAACACTAAATTTTTAAACATCTGCATAGTTTAAGGGTTGACTTGCTGTGAAAGCTTTTTATGGTTTTCAGCTGCTCAAGCTGCTACACTGATATTTGATTGAATTCTTATTATATTTATCCCTTTTTAGTCTCATTAATAAATCACTATGTTAATTTGCACTTCTATTTGTTATCAGACTTACAGGGACAGGAAGACTTTGGAATACACATGCCACACCGCCTTCTTTGCCTCAATTGTGATTGTACAATGGGCTGATTTGATCATCTGTAAAACCCGACGTAACTCAATCGTTCATCAGGGAATGAAGTAAGTACCCTAAATTTATCATTACCATTTTGTATTTATCGTTTGCGTGTATTTCTAATGAAATATTTTATCGTTTATCAGGAATTGGGTGTTGAATTTTGGTCTGTTGTTTGAAACTGCCCTGGCTGCTTTCCTGTCCTACTGTCCTGGAATGGACAAGGGTTTAAGGATGTTCCCACTGAAGTAAGTGTTTTACTACAAGACTCGTTTTCACTGCTGTAAAGTTCTATTGATGATTGTTATTGTTTCCATAAGGAGTATAAGATTTACTAAATCATAACTAATCTGTTATTACATGTACCTAGAGATAATCTTAGTGGGTATTTTGTTTACAGTGTGGAAAATTTATTTTAAATAATTTATTTTCATTTTCTTGGTGCATATGAAAGAAATTTTTCCAGTATCGTTGAAGATTTTTCTTAAGTACAAATTAACAAAAAGTTTAAGATATCTCGGAAGCTGAAGTTTCACACTCATTCCTTAAAACACACATTTTGGATCAGCTTCCTTCTACTTGAAATCCTCTGTCTATTGACACTTCTATGAGATTGCTCTTTTTTTTTATATGAAATTACTGGTCCCTTGTTTGTTATTCTTCTTTGCCCATCTTTATATGATTTTCTCTTGGAAGTGTCAACAATAGATGTTGTATTATATTTGCAGATCATAGTACTCTTTAAAGTAATCCTTGACAGAGATTATTAGAAATCCTATGTATTTTCCTGCATAACAGTTGTTTAGTCATTAGAGCATAAATAATCCAACTGAGCTATTATGAAGGCCAAAATTTAGATTTTTATGAAAGCAAGCATAGTAACTAAAATTAGACTAAATATTGAGGTGGGTAGGACAAAAATTACATGTTTTTGGTTTTATGGTTGTACTTCATGCTCTCATTACACTCTTTACCTCAACCTTTGTGCTTACTTGAATTTATGTCCTTATGCTTTTCGTGTAATCAATCTTGTAAGTCATTGTTTTAAATCCCAAGGTTTATTCACATTTAGGGTAAATGAGACAGCCCAGAAAATACAGCCATTTAACCTTTGGCTGTACATTTATTTTTTGCATTGAAATTAATTTTATATTAATTCATTTTGAAAGTGGGCTTGATTGACTAGCACCTGGATTGCTCTGTCTCAGATAGCAGGCTAGTCCTAGTTAATTAGATTATCCTGGTTAGGGAATTGTTGTGTATAAGTCAGTAATTATTCAAGTGATGAAATTGGGGTTTTACTGTTTCAATTAAAGTAGTAAGAGGATGAAAATTTGAGGTGAACTGTACATGTTGTGCAAGCTGCATGAAGTATTTTTGCATATTTATCACCAATAAATGAGTAACACAGGAAACACATGTGCAGTGTAAAAGAAAAACTGTGAAGAAAACTGATTAGCTGGATTTGAATCCAATGGGACTTTGTGTGATACAAATGATCTATCAAAGGTGGCATTTCACTAGCAAATTTGTCTTATTTCTTGATGGGCACTCTATAGTGTAAAAAGTCCCATCCAAAGTTCAAAATTAAAGGAGATATTGTTCAGCCATGGAAGCTCAGATGGTTATTCCTCAGTAGTAAAGGACCATTTTCATTTAATCAAGTGATGGTTTTTAGGCCTTAAATGTTGACTTCCATTCTTAACCATTACTCTAGGGAATGAGTATTACACATTAGTTAACCAATTAATCTTTTGTCAATAGGTTTGCTTGGTGGCTGCCAGCTCTTCCCTTCTCCCTTGCCATCTTCATTTATGACGAAAGTCGTCGGTTCTACCTCCGTCGAAACCCTGGTGGCTGGTTAGAGCAGGAGACATACTATTAAGGGGCCAGACGGAGATGGAGGAGGAGATGGCGCTAAGGAGAGGACGGAGGGAGGAAGAGAGGGGTCAGGCGTGGCCCACATTGGGGGGGCCATGTGCAAAGACAGCTGTCTGGATGTGGACATCCCAGCAGCACGATGCAGCATTGCTTCAACGGTTCCCCCATCCCACCCTTGCCGGAGGTGACATTCTCCCTCTATCCCCCATCTCACACACTACAGTGATGTTTGGTGTTGAAAATCGCAAAAAAAATCTTTAAAAATTTTTTTATCTCCCAAAAATTCCACGACCCTGAAAATAGCATAAGCCGTGTAAGTTATGGGATTTGTTTTCCCCTCCATTGTACCTTGTCACATAGACCTTTGATAGCCATACCACTTCCCTTACCTTTTTGGTGCTTCAGTGCACCAGTTTCCTCCACTTTCCAACCCTCTCTGTACACCGAATCCCTGACCTCCTCCTCTCCTATATCTCAGAACGTCGTCAAAACCAAATGCTTTGCTGAAGCCACGTTTTAGTAGGCAACCAATAGGGACTACTACGGACGAATGGACCGACAGGGAAGCTGGCCGTTTGGCCAGGCAAGATGGGGGGCTTTCGGGGTGGTGGCCATGGATCTGTTAGTGCCGTGGGCTGGCACATGGCACGGGGAGGGACAGGGGGGAGTCTGGCACCAGAAAGGAAGGCAGTGATGTTTCCCCCCTCCCCAGGACAGGGGGACGGCATGTGTTTGTGCATTAGGATGAGATAGAAGGTGCTAGTGCTGCCCAAAATATGCTAAGTGGTTTTTAATCTCACCCGTGCGGCATAATTGCTAGACTGTTTCATCATCGTGTATTTTACGAGGAAGAGTTTTTTGGTTATAACTGCAAGATGTATATGATACTGCTGTTAAAAATCTAATCTATACTTTAAACTTGTTTTTTAGTTTGTTTAGATCAGGGTTATAACACTGTTATTGAGGTGTTGAGGTTAAATCGCATTGCAGTCCGGGGTTAAAGATGAGCATTTTTTTCCTAGCGACTGTGTCAAAGTAGGGGCCTTGATGGTTTGTCATGTAGTGTAGCCAGCAATCCAAAATTTGTTTCCTCTGGATCGTCGGGCATGTTTTCAGAGTAAAGTAGTCATTATCAAGTTCATGGATTTAAAAACAAAATAATCGGAAGGTGTGCTTCCGTTTAGGAACAAAAATTTGGACTGTGAATCATTCTCAAAAAAGTTGAGTTGATGAAGAAATTATATATATTAAGAAGAAATAAATATCTATACATTGAGAGTATAATACACATAACACATTGTTCATATATATAGAGTTGTACCTTGAAAGTTAAAAAAATGTCACAAATGTAATGATTCAGTGTACTGCCTTGTACAAATTAAAGCCTCACAATCTGGTGATGTCCAAAAAAAATGTAAAAAAAATGCTGTAGTGTGCATTGTTGGCAAAGAGTAGCCAGAGATGATCCTTCTTCCCTGGGCCCTCTTCACTTCAGAGGCAGTCAGTTCTCCTTGCTCAAAGTATAGTCTTGGCACAGCGTACAAACATTGCTCCTCAGCTTGCGCAATAACTGCAGCGTACTTTTTTGCCCAAATCTTCTATTCATGTCTTCAACTTGGCCAGTGAAAATTTTTTATTTGTGAGCTAAACTATTAGATACCATTTCAAGTAGTAAAGATTTGTACAAGAATTTTTAAGATATCTGAGCTGCAGAGTATGGTAGTGGAAATTTCTTTCATGGGTCAGATCATGTATTGTATTGTAATAGCCAGTTTGGGGCTTTAATAAGTGTCATTTGACATTGCTTTAAGAGTTAAAGGTACGACTTGCCGTCTTTGGAATTCATCTGCAACAGTGCAGCATTAAAAAAATTATTTCACACAATGCCTCCTTGTCCATTTTTCTGCAAGAAACACGCAATAGAGATTCGATCACGAAAATGTAAAAATTACTCTAGTTGCATCGCCATAAACCTACTTAAAGTTAACGGTGGTGCATGAGATCTCTCGAAGCCTTCCTGTGCATATTGCATGTGCCTGCAATTTGAGAACCCTTTGCTATTTGCCCATGGAAGTGTGTCGCTGAATGCAGTGGGTAATTGTATTTAATTTTCTAAGAGAGCTATGCACCACCTGCAATCAGTGGCTGCTTGAAGTTAACTTGCAGCCACATAGGTTTTTCATCACCCCTCTTTCCCACATAAAGGAAGGCGGGAACACTCGGATCATACTGCCCATCATGTCGATTAGAAAAGGCTTGAGGGAATACAGCTCGTTGGGAGATCCACTGCCGTTATTTTTTTTTAAAGCGGGCCTCCCTCAGCCGAATGTTTAACTGGGTCACTCATTCTCCATACACATCTCTGCTCTTCATTGTATACCTCTTTGTCAGTTATAGATAAAAGCATATTATCCCATTTCCTCCCCTACTGTCACATTTTTTCTCAATTTTTATGTATTTGCAGTGGACATCTCAGGTACATCATTCATTAACTGCATTTTCAAAAAGTAAGACTTTGAAAAAAAAAAGATGAAAAAGGAACTTTTAATTTTTAGACCATGGTCTTCTCAAGGACAGAAGAAAACGTTCCCAGTAGGTGTCGTGGTTTGTTGACCTTATCATTCTGTCTTGTTTTTGTTAAATATTTTTTAATCTCTTCTCTCGTGGCTCTTGTTATGCCCGGGCTCTGCCCTTTGTTCTTTCTGCTGCTTCACAAAGGGTAGAACAGAGGGTCCTTAAATGCCCTCAAATTCTCCCTTTGTTCTCTCAGCATTATCTCAGCCACACCTGCTCGCTGTCAGCAAAAGAAGAACCACGGACATCCTAACTGGCTTAATTAAAGAAAACGTAGTCTCACAATGACATTCCGAAGTTCGTAAAGTTGCCTTAATCAAAGGTGTTTTTCAGTAGTTTTGAGTGAATCTTCATTGCACACATACACAAAACACACACACACACATACGAACATGAATTGTTTCATCAACATTATTTTCCAATTTTAAATAAGCTTTCATTGTGGAACCATTTCTCATTTAATTACATAAACTCCCACACCCCTAACCCCTATACACCTTTGCAAGTTTATTTTTATGTACCTTTGTTAACCTGCTTTGGTGTGGACAGGTCATTTTATCACATTTGAAGTTGTTGCAAAAACAGAATAATCTCGTTAAATGTTATTTCCTTACTGAAGACCGTATAAAAAGCTTAGGTGAATTTGTTTTTGATTTACTCTGTAGGGCTTAAAGATAGAATCCGGCTCTAAATTTTAAAAGGTAGAGTAACGGTCCAAAAGTCCAAATGTAAGGATTGAATTTTAAAGATAGATACCCAAGCTTAAAAGGAAACTGGATAAGTAGGTTTTAGGTGTAAGAAAATAAAAAATAGGGTAGTCTAACCATGTTGTTAAAGATTAAAATGATTATTACCCATTTGTCTTTGTTATCGAAGGGCCCAGGGAAAATAGAGGCAGAACATGGATGGATGAGACGGGAAAATCGTCTCATTTAGCAGGAGTGTAGGCCCTATGGGATGGAGCAGGGCAGGCATAATAAAAACAGTGTGTGTGTGAGAGAGAGAGATGAAATAAAAAAGAATCAAAAAATATATAACAAAAACCCCCTCGACTTTGTTCAGCAGCACCTGGCTAGATGTTTCTGCGTGTGCATGATGTTTTGCGTGCAAGTGTGAGTGAGTGAGAAAACACAAGAAAGATGGAGCCCTTACGATTGAAATAAAATATAAAAGAGGGGGAAGGAAATAAAGTCCAGGCCAGTTGGGTGATTGGCAGCGGAAATTATGATAATTATATAAGAATATAAATATATATTATATTGTGTAAGTGTGTGTGTGTACATAAGGGCTTAAGGAGGGGGTTGGTGAAAGGGGTTTTGGAGCTAATTCCCCCTCCTAAGTCTTTGCGGTCTCGCCCTGCTGGCGTTCCCCCACCGCATCCCTCCCAACCCTGTTGGCCCTTGCTTGCTCTGCCCATCCCTCCAAAGTGGGCCGTTAATTGCTGGGCTCGGTCTACCAAGCATTAAAACAGCAGCTGTGGTCATTTCCAAGTGCCAGCTTAAAAAAAATTTTGGGAGTGGTTGGAAAGTTGTTTTTTAACACCTTGATTGTATATATTTTAAATATGAACTCTTTCAATAACTGATTTTTAACTTGTGTTTGGGTTAGAACTTTCCACCTCCTTGTAATGGCTAGAGAACAAGCTGTATAAAAAAAGTGTCTAAAGTTTGGGTGTTAATAATAAACAAAGTTCTTAAACACATAAATCTCGAATATTCATTGTTAGAAATTAGCTGTCCAATTGATAAGTGATGCAGTTATTTTTTTTACTTTGAGTTACTCATTGCAATTTCTTATTTTTCAAGTGTAACCAGGTGGAATATTGTTTTAGTCTCTTAATAGATTTAGTGGAGAGGAGAAATTTTAATACAAAATAGACAATAATTTAAACTATACAATCCTGAAGAATAATTCCCTTAGATGTTGCTTACTTATTAAAACTTTGAATTTGATGTTTTTATTTAATATCCAAACATTCTCTCCCACATTTCATTGAAAGAGTTATACATATTCTACAATAAAAGTATTTGATAAGGGTGACAATGTGTCAGATACGCCAAAAATTACAGGAACGTATAGGCCTACATACACCAGGAGCCTCAAGGGCATTTTGAAATCACCAACTAAATTTATTAGTGTTTAATGTGCATCAGAGTTTTAAATTTTGATACATCTTACTAGAGGAATTCAGAATAAACAAGCCTTTCTGTAGTACTCTCCTAGAACCTCTCATTATATCATTAACAGAAGAATTTAAAGATTTTTGATAGGTCTTCACAATTTAAATGGCTTTGATGCAAACCTAATTTTCCAGTTATGCCAACTAGTACATGCATTTGGGAAGCTGGATGATTATTTCTTTAGATGAAAATTTGCCTTTGCTTACTGGTGCTTGAGTTTTCTGAATTAGCTACTCAAAGGCAAGCATGTTATTACTTGTAGTTATGTAATTTCTTGTTAAGCTGTTAAGGTAGGGTGAACCTGCAAATCTTAGAATCCATTTCAGAGATGAAGATAGACCAAAATGGCTCAATTACTTACTGCCAATGATTGTAAGAGTTAACCCAATTACCTCTGAGAGGAAATATTTTAAAGAACCTGTTGAGTATGCTTTTTAAAGTAGTAAACAACTTGTTTTGATGATCAATTAATATGTACATACCAAATGAAAATAAAATTTGCTGTCATCAAATATTTTGCTGTTTCTGCTGGTAATTATTTCATTAGTTAAGGTAAATTCATCACCCAGAAAATAGAATAAGGTTGCTGATGATTGAAGTAAATTTTTGCTAAGCCCCATTAATTATTCAACTCTGTTCATTTGCTGCTTTTTATGGCTTACAATGTTTGAAACTGCTATAAATTTAAGTCTAAATTTCAATTTCCTGAATGCATTGCTTTTAAAAGCATGGAAGAAATGACACATTTTGTGATGATATGAACTGAATTTATGAAGAAAAACTATAAATATTCCTGAATTATAAATCCTGCTGTGACTGATTATGCAAAGAGGACATTTCTGGACATTAATTTCCCATCTTATTGTTAAAAATTTACAAGTATTGCACCTTAATATATCAAAGAACCTGTGTTTTGGTGATGACGTATTGAAACCAAGGTTTTTGGTAAAAAATCATTTTAAGTTGAGGTACATTAAATGGAGTTATTCAATTTTTCTTTATGATGGTGACCCACTGCAAAGTTGAGGCATAGGAAAATTGTTATTCTATAAAAATTTCATTTCATTATCCAAAAGATTTGATTTATGCTTCAAACAAATTGTAGAGTCCTATCCAAGTAATTAAATAATTTCAAGAGACTTTTGAAAATGTTATGCTGAAAGTAAGCCATCAAAATAGTATTTATCTAATGCAGTAGAATTACAAGATAACCATTACACAAATTGTGTAACAATCTATCACTGAAATTTATAAAAAAAATCTACTCGTAACTGTAAATGTGTATGGAGAAAATCTTAGTATACTTTTATAACTCTTAATTAGAGAATAGAGAGATGCTTTGTACAAGAGAAAGGTTTCTTAATTTGTCATTATATATGTATCAATCATACTATTCCATTCTGGGGTAAGCATTCTGTTTTTCCAAATAGCTTGTAGCATTTCAAGCTTTTGTATCCTTTGGTACATATCTCTTTTTAGACATCACATATCAAAGCAGCTTAATGGATTTTTTAAACAGTATAGAACAAAAAATCACACATTTAAAATTAGACATTATTATAAAAATTAATTTTTTCAAAAGTTCCAAGTCTAGCAACAGATCAATTGATTTACCATATAATACTATATTATTTCTTACCTCTTGAGTATTCACCTCAAAAGCCTACCATTATTGCAGGTAAACTAATGATATTCAATGGATCTTTAATGAAGAGGGTTCATGTTGCCTTTCATCCTATGTAGAAGGGGTTTCCTTATACCCAGAATCAATCCATCCTTGCTATTCTTAGTTGTCTTTTGTGACGGTGACCCCTCTCCAAAGAAAATATACTACAGAGAAGTGAAAACAAGAAATTATGAGTAGATACAATTACGTCTAAATACACTAGAATTAAAAGAATGAATAAAACAACACTAAATACAAAATAAAACTCCATATTATTTAAAGGATTGATTGAATTTTACTAGGATTGATTGATTATTTTCAAGGATTAAAATTCCTAGATGTAGTCTCCTTCCTGCAATGAACATGTTCTGTATTTCCTTAATCCATGAAACAGTGGCATGAGAAATAAAGACATGTAGGATGTTATTCCTTATCTCTTCGACATGCTCAGAACAAAAGCTTATTTCTTGCAAATGCAGCAGAGTTACGGAGAACTCTTCTTTGAACATAGTCTAATCCAGTGATTCACGGAATGTAGTCTAATCCAGTGGTTCTCAACCCTCCTAATGCCGCGACCCTTTAATACAGTTCCTCATGTTGTGGTGACCCTGAACTGTAGTTTTGCTACTGATATGAATTGTAATGTAAATATCTGATATGCAAGATGTATTTTTATTGTTACCAATTGAGCATATTGAATATAACAAAAACAATATATTGTGAAATATTAAAATATGAAATGAAATATTTCTAATTATAAATAAATGAAATTTTGTCTTGAAGCATGGTGTAGCATGAGTAAGTCTTAACATAACTACAGCAAATTACATTGCTACATTTTGCAATATTATGCATAAAAACCAACAAAGACCATCTAAAATATGTGCTTTCCTATGGTCTTAGGCGACCGCCTATCCACAAGTTGAGAACCACAGGGTGTCCAATCTCCAGCCATTAAGAAATTCCCTGAGTTTTACAGGTTTTCCAGGGAAATATTTTCATTTTTCCAGTCTTTTTCATATTTACATACATTTTTTAGACCATATTTTGCAAAAATAAGCAAACTACGTAAAACTTTTGTTAAACTCTTTCCTATCTGGAAGGGATGTCTAAGAACCTCCTTGCCAGGGGCACCAATAGACCTTGGCTGGTCCTGATGAGTATCCACCTATAAGTTGGTAGGTTCATTGAGTCATACCAATGTATGCCGCAAGTATACGTGAACATGTGAAGACTACTGAGTATGTGCACCATCCCAATCAGATTCTCATGTACTTCCAAGTTATTGATGGGGATCCTTCCTTAAAGGAGTATAACAATACTAGAAAATGAAAGCAAATTCTGAGAAATATACATACATACATAAGTGTTCTACCTTTCGGTAGGTCCATGTGCCCTAATATTCCCTATTCATAGCCTTTTTCTTCGTTACCTGGTAACTCAACCCACCCTTTATGTCATCTAACATCTGTTGCCTCCGCCTTCCCCTCTGTCTTTTACCTTGCATTCTACCCTCTATTACATTCTTCAGCAATCCCTCTCCTCTCAATATCTGATCCACCCATTTCCTTTGTCGGCGCTTAATTACTTCAATTAAATCCCTTTCCTCCCCAACCATTTCTAGCTCCTCTATGTTTGTTTTTCTATCCACCCAGCTCACCTTCTCTATTCTATGCCACACCCACATCTCAAATGCCTCCACGTTTCACACCCATACAGCAAAACACTCCATATCAATGATTTTACCAATCTTTTCCTGATTCCTTTATTGAGACCCTTTGTCATCAATTCCCTTCGCTTCATAAAAACTTCCTTTGCCAATGCTACTCTTTTTTTGAACCTCATCTCCACACTTCCCATCCCAAGATAGAATACTACCCAAGTATGAGAATTTGTCCACTCTTCTAGCCTTCTTTCCCTTAGTGAATCTCATTACTTGAGTTTTACTAACGTTAATTTTCATTCCATATTCCCTTGCCTTATCGTTTAGTGCATTTACTAGTATTTGTAAACCCCTTTCGGAATCGCACACAATAGCTTTATCGTCTGCATATCTTACTGACTTTACTACTTTCCCTCCAACTATCACTCCCTTGCTTATTTCTTCCCAAGCTTCATT